>JARQOD010000117.1:0-115104 GCA_033576555.1 Oophaga sylvatica
TTTCTGCGTCGGATATTAACGCATACCGATTGGTTCGGGCCTTCCACACTACTCACCCAGATAAACCCGGCCCTGAGGGTCCAGAGGCCACAGTAATATATACCTGACAGGAGCCCATACAGTCTATATCTACAATAATATATACCTGACAGGAGCCCTTACAGTCTATATCTACAGTAATATATTGTCACGGGTGTGTCGCTGCGAAGATCGTCACGATTGCACACCCTGACTTCTCACAGCTGAGTTTCTGGTGCTGGGTGTTTTTCAGCACTGAGGGAGTTAATTCTTTCTCTCTCTGTGCTGGACTGACCAGCCTCGCTCAGCTGCAATTAATGTTTTGTTAATTGGTTTCCTTTAAATACCTGCCTGTCTGCTGGGGAAGTGTCGGTGAAAGCATTCATTCAGACCAGCAGAACGGATCGTTTTTGAGAAGACTTAAGCTAAGAGTGCCTGTTGTGGTTTATCCTCTCCTTGCTTATTGTTTATCTTCTTAACCATTTGTGTTCCCTCTGTAGTGGAAGTTTTTGTATGCAAGGCAGTATTTACTTTACCCCTTGTCTGTCTCGTTTGTCTTAGACTGTTTATAAGCTGTGACCTGCCCATTCCCTGTGGTGGTAATCAGGGTCCTTCTCAGGACTAGATTACAGTGGTCAGGGATCTACAGGAGACAGGGTTACGCTGGCGGCCTGGACCTCTGTACCATTAACAGTACCTCCAGGTAGAGGGACTAGTCAGGACCCCAGTTTAGGGTCAGCATAGACCTCGGTCCACCTCTATCCTGAGACAGCGTGACAGGAAGATGAAGGTCTAATATGCCCCTTAGCCAGACTCTCTGAAATATAATCCTTCATGGCCTGTCTCTCAGGACCAGAAAGGTTATACAACCTAGATTTCGGTAATTTGGCCCCAGGGAGCAAGTTAACAGCACAGTCATATTCGCGATGAGGAGGTAGTTCTTGACACCCTTTCTCTGAGAATACATCCTCAAAGTCCACCAGAAATGGAGGTAAGGCCCTAGGAGCGACCGCACCAATGACCGTTTTCATGCAGTTTTTATTACAGAATTCACTCCATTGGCTTATCTCTCTGGATTGCCAATTAATAACCGGGTTATGCTTAGTTAACCAAGGAAGGCCCAGCACTATAAGAGTAGGAAGACCCTCCAACACATAACAAGACAACAGTTCTTTATGTAACGCCCCCACTTGAAGATCTATGTTATGCACTGCTTGCAAAAAACTTCCCTGACCGAGAGGTCTGGCGTCGATCGAGAATATGGGGACGGGTTTAGCCAACACACTCAATCGCATACCTTGAACCCGGGCAAAGCGAGCATCCACCAGATTAGCCCCAGCCCCACTATCCAGAAGAACAGATATCCTCTCAGTTCTCGCACCCACCACCACCTCCGCCGGTACGAGAAACTGAGACGAATTTAGGGACGAAATACTTACTCCCAGATTGCCGTCCACCACACAATCTGGGATCAATAGTTTTCCGGCGACTTCTCACTCTGCAAAGGACGGGATGGACACCCCCCAATAAAATGTCCCTTTTTCCCACAGAAGAAACAACTTCTCGTTTTGTGGCGCCCCACCGATCCCCTCCCCTGGAATGATGTCAAAACTGGCTCCTAAGAGCCGGGTCATTCCACTGGGTGTCCGTGGCCCACCTACGGAACTCCGAGCAGAATTCCTCCGCCGGACGATCTCCCTGCTGTATCCTACGTAACTTAGATTCAGCAAGGGAGACCCGATCCGGGTCATCATATACAAGACCCAGAGCTGCAAAAAACCTATCCACTGACTGGAGAGCTGGGGCGCCCGGGGGAGAGCGAACGCCCAGGATTGGGGGTCTCCTTGTAGGAGCGAGATGACAATCCCCACCCTTTGTTCTTCACTCCCAGATGACCGAGGTCGCAGCCGAAAGTACAACTTACATGCCTCCCAGAAGCAAAAAACTTGTCCCGGCCCCCAGTGAATCTGTCAGGGAGAGCTACTTTAGGTTCAGGTCCGGCCTGCTCCGGGGGGTACAAAACCTTGGACTTAACGTCCGCCAGCTCCATGGACAAACTCTGCAACTGCCGAGCTAGACTGACTACTGGATCCATGGTGACTGGAGAAAATCTTTATGGGTCGGTGAAAATGTCACGCTGTCTCTGCATACAGGAGGACCGGGGTCTATGCTGACCCTAAGCTGGGGTCCTGACTAATCCCTCTACCTGGAGGTACTGTTGATGGTACAGAGGTCCAGGTCGCCAGCGTAACCCTATCTCCTGTGAATCCCTGACCACTGTAATCTAGTCCTGAGAAGGACCCTGATTACCACCACAGGGAATGGGAAGGTAACTGCCTACACACAGTATAAGACGAACGAGACAGTACAAGGGGTAAAATAAAAGACACCTTGCATACAAAACTACCACTACAGAGGGAACACCAACGGGTAAGGAGATAAATAATAAAGCGAGGAGAGGAGAAAACCACAACAGGTACTCTTAGCTTTAGACTTCTCAATATGATCCGCTCTGCTGGTCTGCATGAATGCTTTCACCGACACTTCCCTAGCAGACAGGCAGGTATTTGAAGGAATCCAATTATCGCAACAATAATTGCAGCTGAGCGAGGCTGGTCTTGTCCAGCACAGAGAGAGGGAGAATTAACTCTCTCACTGCCGAAAAACACCCAGCAGCAGAAACTCAGCTGTGAGAAGTCAGGGTGTGCAATCGTGACGATCTTCGCAGCGACACACCCGTGACAATATATTACTGTAGATATAGACTGTAAGGGCTCCTGTCAGGTATATATTATTGTAGATATAGACTGTACGGGCTCCTGTCAGGTATATATTACTGTAGATATAGACTGTACGGGCTCCTGTCAGGTATATATTATTGTAGATATAGACTGTACGGGCTCCTGTCAGGTATATATTACTGTAGATATAGACTGTACGGGCTCCTGTCAGGTATATATTACTGTAGATATAGACTGTATGGGCTCCTGTCAGGTATATATTATTGTAGATATAGACTGTATGGGCTCCTGTCAGGTATATATTACTGTAGATATAGACTGTACGGGCTCCTGTCAGGTATATATTATTGTAGATATAGACTGTACGGGCTCCTCCCAGGTATATATTCTGTAGATATAGACTGTGTGGGCTCCTGTCAGGTATATATTACTGTAGATATAGACTGTACTGGCTCCTGTCAGGTATATATTATTGTAGATATAGACTGTACTGTCTCCTGTCAGGTATATATTACTGTAGATATAGACTGTACGGGCTCCTGTCAGGTTATATTACTGTAGATATAGACTGTATGGGCTCCTGTCAGGTATATATCATTGTAGATATAGACTGTACGGGCTCCTCTCAGGTATATAATACTGTAGATATAGACTGTACGGGCTCCTGTCAGGTATATATTACTGTAAATATAGACTGTACTGTCTCCTGTCAGGTATATATTACTGTAGATATAGACTGTACGGGCTCCTGTCAGGTATATATATACTGTAGATATAGACTGTATGGGCTCCTGTCAGGTATATATTATTGTAGATATAGACTGTATGGGCTCCTGTCAGGTATATATCATTGTAGATATAGACTGTACGGGCTCCTCTCAGGTATATAATACTGTAGATATAGACTGTACAGCTCTGTCAGTGTATATTACTGTAGATATAGACTGTACGGGCTCCTGTCGGTATGTATTACTGTAGATATAGACTGTACGGGCTCTCTCAGGTATATTACTGTAGATACAGACTGTACGGGCTCCTGTCAGGTATATATTATTGTAATATAGACTGTACGGGCTCCTGTCAGTATATATTACTGTAGATATAGACTGTACGGGCTCCTGTCAGGTATATATTATTGTAGATATAGACTGTACGGGCTCCTGTCAGGTATATATTACTGTAGATATAGATGTACGGGCTCCTGTCAGTATATATACTGTAGATATAGACTGTATGGGCTCCTGTCAGGTATATATTACTGTAGATATAGACTGTACGGGCTCCTGTCAGGTATATATATTGTAGATATAGACTGTATGGGCTCCTGTCAGTATATATTAGTAGATATAGACGTACGGCTCCTGTCAGTATATATTATGTAGATATAGACTGTACGGCTCCTCCCAGGTATATATTCCTGTAGATATAGACTGGTGGCTCCTGTCAGGTATATATTACTGTAGATATAGACTGTACTGTCTCCTTCAGTATTATTACTGTAGATATAGACTGTACGGGCTCCTGTCAGGTATATTACTGTAGATATAGACTGTACGGGCTCCTGTCAGGTATATATTATTGTAGATATAGACTGTACGGGCTCCTCCCAGGTATATTCTGTAGATATAGACTGTTGGGCTCCTGTCAGGTATATATATTGTAGATATAGACTGTACGTCTCCTGTCGTATATATTACTGAGATATAGACTGTACGGGCTCCTGTCAGGTTAATATGTAGATATAGACTGTAGGCTCCTGTCAGGTATATATCATTGTAGATATAGACTGTACGGGCTCCTTCAGGTATATAATACTGTAGATATAGACTGTACGGGCTCCTGTCAGGTAATATTACTGTAATATAGACTGTACTGTCTCCTGTCAGGTATATATTACTGTAGATATAGACTGTAGGCTCCGTCAGGTATATATCATTGTAGATATAGACTGTATGGGCTCCTGTCAGGTATATATCATTGTAGATATAGACTGACGGGCTCCTTCAGGTATATAATACTGTAGATATAGACTGTACAGGCTCCTGTCAGGTGTATATTACTGTAGATAAGACTGTACGGCTCCTGTCAGGTATATATACTGTAGATACAGACTGTATGGGCTCCTGTCAGGTATATTTACTGTAGATATAGACTGTACGGGCTCCTCTCAGTAATATACTGTAGATACAGACTGTATGGGCTCCTGTCAGGTATATATTACTGTAGATATAGACTGTAAGGGCTCCTGTCAGGTATATATTACTGTAGATATAGACTGTATGGCTCCTGTCAGTATATATTACTGTAGATATAGACGTACGGGCTCCTTCAGGTATATATTACTGTAGATAAAGACTGTACGGGCTCCTCCAGGTGTATTTACGTAGATATACACTGTATGGGCTCCTGTCAGGTAAATTACTGTAGATATAGACTGTACGGCTCCTTCAGGTATATATTACTGTAGATACAGACTGTATGGGCTCCTGTCAGGTATATATTACTGTAGATATAGACTGTAAGGGCTCCTGTCAGGTATATATTACTGTAGATATAGACTGTATGAGCTCTGTCAGGTATATATTACTGTAGATATAGACTGTACGGGCTCCTGTCAGGTATATATTACTGTAGATAAAGACTGTACGGGCTCCTCTCAGGTGTATGTTACTGTAGATATACACTGTATGGGCTCCTGTCAGGTATATATTACTGTAGATACAGACTGTATGGGCTCCTGTCAGTATATATTATTGTAGATATAGACTGTACAGGCTCTGTCAGGTATATATTACTGTAGATATAGACTGTACGGGCTCCTGTCAGGTATATATTACTGTAGATATAGACTGTATGGGTCCTGTCAGGTATATGTTACTGTAGATATAGACTGTATGGGCTCCTGTCAGGTATATGGTACTGTAGATATAGACTGTACGGCTCCTGTCAGGTATATATTACTGTAGATATAGACTGTAGAGCTCCTGTCAGGTATATGTTACTGTAGATATAGACTGTACGGGCTCCTGTCAGGTATATGTTACTGTAGATATAGACTGTATGGGCTCCTGTCAGGTATATATTATTGTAGATATAGACTGTACGGGCTCCTGTCAGGTATATATTACTGTACATATAGACTGTACGGGCTCCTGTCAGGTATATATTACTGTAGATATAGACTGTATGGGCTCCTGTCAGGTATATGTTACTGTAGATATAGACTGTATGGGCTCCTGTCAGGTATATGTTACTGTAGATATAGACTGTATGGGCTCCTGTCAGGTATATGGTACTGTAGATATAGACTGTATGGGCTCCTGTCAGGTATATGTTACTGTAGATATAGACTGTACAGGCTCCTGTCAGGTATACATTACTGTAGATATAGACTGTGTGGGCTCCTGTCAGGTATATATTACTGTAGATATAGACTGTATGGGCTCCTGTCAGGTATATATTACTGTAGATACAGACTGTATGGGCTCTTGTCAGGTATATATTACTGTACATATAGACTGTATGGGCTCCTGTCAGGTATATATTATTGTAGATATAGACTGTACAGGCTCCTGTCAGGTATATATTACTGTAGATATAGACTGTACGGGCTCCTGTCAGGTATATATTACTGTAGATATAGACTGTATGGGCTCCTGTCAGGTATATATTACTGTAGATATAGACTGTACGGGCTCCTGTCAGGTATATATTACTGTAGATATAGACTGTACGGGCTCCTGTCAGGTATATATTATTGTAGATATAGACTGTACGGGCTCCTGTCAGGTATATATTACTGTAGATATAGACTGTATAGGCTCCTGTCAGGTATATATTACTGTAGATATAGACTTGAAGAAGGCACACAGGCCGAAACGCGCGTCGGGGTGGACGCAGGAAGCATTCTTCTGACTGTTAGCAGGTAAAAGCACTGGCTACCACGTTTCTTATGTATATTTATTGCCTTTTGATCTAGTACTGTTGCGTTCTCCATTGATACGGGGTTCCTTTTGTGTTACCGCTCAGTCAGTCATAAGATTTAATACATCCACTTTTGATATTATTGCCAGACTTCCTACAAGCGTTCTTGTCCTACATGTGCCAATTGGTTGTATGTTATCCTTCCAGCTCCCCTGTTTTGATAATCAATAAAGCTTTTTCTATTTTATATTTTGGGATTGTTTGATCGTTTTTTTGTTCTCAGGTTTTCACATGTTGCAGCGATTTTTTCCCATGGATTTCCATATTGCCCACATTTATTATTTTTTCATTAAGGATTTTTTCCTTTTATACTAAGTATACATCTTTTATGTGGGCATGTGTTCTATGAAGTGTTTTCAAGGTATATATTACTGTAGATATAGACTGTACGGGCTCCTGTCAGGTATATATTACTGTAGATATAGACTGTATGGGCTCCTGTCAGGTATATATTACTGTAGATATAGACTGTACGGGCTCCTGTCAGGTATATATTACTGTAGATATAGACTGTACAGGCTCCTGTCAGGTATATATTACTGTAGATATAGACTGTATGGGCTCCTGTCAGGTATTATATTACTGTAGATATAGACTGTACGGGCTCTCGTCAGGTATATATTACTGTAGATATAGACTGTATAGGCTCCTGTCAGGTATATATTACTGTAGATATAGACTGTATGGGCTCCTGTCAGGTATATATTACTGTAGATATAGACTGTATGGGCTCCTGTCAGGTATATATTACTGTAGATATAGACTGTACGGGCTTCTGTCAGGTATATATTACTGTAGATATAGACTGTATAGGCTCCTGTCAGGTATATATTATTGTAGATATAGACTGTACAGGCTCCTGTCAGATATATATTATTGTAGATATAGACTGTATGGGCTCCTGTCAGGTATATATTACTGTAGATATAGACTGTATGGGCTCCTGTCAGGTATATATTACTGTAGATATAGACTGTACGTGCTCCTGTCAGGTATATATTACTGTAGATATAGACTGTACGGGCTCCTGTCAGGTATATATTACTGTAGATATAGACTGTATTGGCTCCTGTCAGGTATATGGTACTGTAGATATAGACTGTACGTGCTCCTGTCAGGTATATATTACTGTAGATATAGACTGTATGGGCTCCTGTCAGGTATATATTATTGTAGATATAGACTGTACATGCTCCTGTCAGGTATATATTACTGTAGATATAGACTGTATGGGCTCCTGTCAGGTATATATTATTGTAGATACAGACTGTACGGGCTCCTGTCAGGTATATATTACTGTAGATATAGACTGTATGGGCTCCTGTCAGGTATATGGTACTGTAGATATAGACTGTATGAGCTCCTGTCAGGTATATGTTACTGTAGATATAGACTGTATGGGCTCCTGTCAGGTATATATTATTGTAGATATAGACTGTACGGGCTCCTGTCAGGTATATATTACTGTAGATATAGACTGTACGGGCTTCTGTCAGGTATATATTACTGTAGATATAGACTGTATGGGCTCCTGTCAGGTATGTATTACTGTAGATACAGACTGTACGGGCTCCTGTCAGGTATATATTACTGTAGATATAGACTGTACGGGCTCCTGTCAGGTATATATTACTGTGGATATAGACTGTATGGGCTCCTGTCAGGTATATATTATTGTAGATATAGACTGTACAGGCTCATGTCAGGTATATATTACTGTAGATATAGACTGTACATGCTCCTGTCAGGTATATATTACTGTATATATAGACTGTATGGGCTCCTGTCAGGTGTATATTACTTTAGATATAGACTGTATGGGATCCTGTCAGGTATATATTACTGTAGATATAGACTGTACGGGCTCCTGTCAGGTATATGGTACTGTAGATATAGACTGTATGAGCTCCTGTCAGGTATATATTACTGTAGATATAGACTGTATGGGCTCCTGTCAGGTATATATTATTGTAGATATAGACTGTACGGGCTCCTGTCAGGTATATATTACTGTAGATATAGACTGTACGGGCTTCTGTCAGGTATATATTACTGTAGATATAGACTGTACAGGCTCATGTCAGGTATATATTACTGTAGATATAGACTGTACGGGCTCCTGTCAGGTATATATTACTGTAGATATAGACTGTATGGGCTCCTGTCAGGTATATATTACTGTAGATATAGAATGTACGGGCTCCTGTCAGGTATATATTACTGTAGATATAGACTGTACGGGCTCCTGTCAGGTATATATTACTGTAGATATAGACTGTACGGGCTCCTGTCAGGTATATATTACTGTAGATATAGACTGTACGGGCTTCTGTCAGGTATATATTACTGTAGATATAGACTGTATGGGCTCCTGTCAGGTATATATTACTGTAGATATAGAATGTACGGGCTCCTGTCAGGTATATATTACTGTAGATATAGACTGTATGGGATCCTGTCAGGTATATATTACTGTAGATATAGACTGTACGGGCTCCTGTCAGGTATATATTACTGTAGATATAGACTGTATGGGCTCCTGTCAGGTATATATTACTGTAGATATAGAATGTACGGGCTCCTGTCAGGTATATATTACTGTAGATATAGACTGTACGGGCTCCTGTCAGGTATATATTACTGTGGATATAGACTGTATGGGCTCCTGTCAGGTATATATTATTGTAGATATAGACTGTACAGGCTCATGTCAGGTATATATTACTGTAGATATAGACTGTACATGCTCCTGTCAGGTATATATTACTGTATATATAGACTGTATGGGCTCCTGTCAGGTGTATATTACTTTAGATATAGACTGTATGGGATCCTGTCAGGTATATATTACTGTAGATATAGACTGTACGGGCTCCTGTCAGGTATATGGTACTGTAGATATAGACTGTATGAGCTCCTGTCAGGTATATATTACTGTAGATATAGACTGTATGGGCTCCTGTCAGGTATATATTATTGTAGATATAGACTGTACGGGCTCCTGTCAGTATATATTACTGTAGATATAGACTGTACGGGCTTCTGTCAGGTATATATTACTGTAGATATAGACTGTACAGGCTCATGTCAGGTATATATTACTGTAGATATAGACTGTACGGGCTCCTGTCAGGTATATATTACTGTAGATATAGACTGTATGGGCTCCTGTCAGGTATATATTACTGTAGATATAGAATGTACGGGCTCCTGTCAGGTATATATTACTGTAGATATAGACTGTACGGGCTCCTGTCAGGTATATATTACTGTAGATATAGACTGTACGGGCTCCTGTCAGGTATATATTACTGTAGATATAGACTGTACGGGCTTCTGTCAGGTATATATTACTGTAGATATAGACTGTATGGGCTCCTGTCAGGTATATATTACTGTAGATATAGAATGTACGGGCTCCTGTCAGGTATATATTACTGTAGATATAGACTGTATGGGATCCTGTCAGGTATATATTACTGTAGATATAGACTGTACGGGCTCCTGTCAGGTATATATTACTGTAGATATAGACTGTACGGGCTCCTGTCAGGTATATATTACTGTAGATATAGACTGTACGGGCTCCTGTCAGGTATATATTACTGTAGATATAGACTGTACGGGCTCCTGTCAGGTATATATTACTGTAGATATAGACTGTATGGGATCCTGTCAGGTATATATTACTGTAGATATAGACTGTACGGGCTCCTGTCAGGTATATATTACTGTAGATATAGACTGTATGGGCTCCTGTCAGGTATATATTACTGTAGATATAGAATGTACGGGCTCCTGTCAGGTATATATTACTGTAGATATAGACTGTACGGGCTCCTGTCAGGTATATATTACTGTGGATATAGACTGTATGGGCTCCTGTCAGGTATATATTATTGTAGATATAGACTGTACAGGCTCATGTCAGGTATATATTACTGTAGATATAGACTGTACATGCTCCTGTCAGGTATATATTACTGTATATATAGACTGTATGGGCTCCTGTCAGGTGTATATTACTTTAGATATAGACTGTATGGGATCCTGTCAGGTATATATTACTGTAGATATAGACTGTACGGGCTCCTGTCAGGTATATGGTACTGTAGATATAGACTGTATGAGCTCCTGTCAGGTATATATTACTGTAGATATAGACTGTATGGGCTCCTGTCAGGTATATATTATTGTAGATATAGACTGTACGGGCTCCTGTCAGGTATATATTACTGTAGATATAGACTGTACGGGCTTCTGTCAGGTATATATTACTGTAGATATAGACTGTACAGGCTCATGTCAGGTATATATTACTGTAGATATAGACTGTACGGGCTCCTGTCAGGTATATATTACTGTAGATATAGACTGTATGGGCTCCTGTCAGGTATATATTACTGTAGATATAGAATGTACGGGCTCCTGTCAGGTATATATTACTGTAGATATAGACTGTACGGGCTCCTGTCAGGTATATATTACTGTAGATATAGACTGTACGGGCTCCTGTCAGGTATATATTACTGTAGATATAGACTGTACGGGCTTCTGTCAGGTATATATTACTGTAGATATAGACTGTATGGGCTCCTGTCAGGTATATATTACTGTAGATATAGAATGTACGGGCTCCTGTCAGGTATATATTACTGTAGATATAGACTGTATGGGATCCTGTCAGGTATATATTACTGTAGATATAGACTGTACGGGCTCCTGTCAGGTATATATTACTGTAGATATAGACTGTATGGGCTCCTGTCAGGTATATATTACTGTAGATATAGACCAGGGATGTCAAAGTCAAACACACCGAGCAGGGCCGGCGTCAGCACCCGACACACCCGGGCAAGTGCCGGGGCCCTGGCGAGACGGGGGGCCCACTCACGCTCACTCAGAGTCATGGCAGCAGACAGACACGCTTCCAGACGTCAGGATTGGTCTAGTAGAGGCGAGCTCCACCCCCTGTCTCTTCTCACTGGTGCTGCAGCCAGGGAGGAAGTGATGAGGCTGAGATAGGAAGAGGCCAGCGGCAGAGGACAGAACGGAAGCAAGTTTGTATGCAGGCTGCCTGCAGGCAGCGTTGAAAATGGTCCCGACTCCAGGCTGCCAATGTCTGCACTCCTGTCTCCTGCACAGATTCCCAGCGCTCACTGACGCTGAGGTTCCTGAGTCCTGCAGCAGTGATAGTGAGTGAGTACAGACATGTGGTTCCAAACAGCTGATTAATGCATTCCTCCTGGCTCCTGTGTTATTCCAGGGGAAAGGTTACCTACACTACACAGTATACTAGCTGCTGGGGGTGGTCACAAGTAGAATTTACAGCATTTCTCAGATTTCATCCTGCAACAGACCAGACCGACAGCTTGTGACACCCCAAGCAGCTATTATACTGTGTAGTATTAGCTAGTATGACCACTATGTTGTAATTGTATCGCAGTCTACCACAGGTATTTCTATGTTGCATGCACTTTTTCATGGATTCCTTATGTACTCCACCTTGATCATTTCACTTAGTATTTATGTTTTCAGGCAGTATTATAGGAAAGATGTGTATCTTCGTACCGTGTTAGCCAGTAGATAGAAAAATATTTAGACTTGAGAGTCCTCAGTGGTTGATACCTTTTAATGGCTAACTGAAAAGATGGTAACAAATTGCAAGCTTTCGAGACTACTCAGGTCTCTTCATCAGGCATAGACTAATACAACATCTGAAGAATCACATATTTATACACAAAATAGCACAGAAAAAATGCAATAGGTAGGACAAGTGACATGAAGCAGAACTGTCATTATGGCAGAGGGATTAACATAAATATGACTAGTTCATAGATAAGGAGTGAAGGTTTTATTACCCTCTGATTGGGGTCTGGTATTGTGTTGTGATGACCCTAAAAGGTCAGGGAGGCAGATTCCTTAATTGTTGTAGAACGACATAAAACTCTGGGATATATTCATCCCAGCACTAAGAGTGTCAAAGGTCATCATAAGTTTATATTCCCAGACTTTTCTATCCTTCTCAGATTTGAAGTTAGATTTTAATACAAGTAATTCCATATCTGTCATGCTATGACCGGGCATACAAAAGTGTTTGGCCACAGGTAAATCCATTCTTTTTTCTCTTATCGTGTGGCGATGAGAATTCATCCTTGTTCTCAGTTTTTGCCCGGTCTCCCCCACATACAGACCCCCAGGCAGTATTAGTGAGTATTAATGATCAGTTTTGTGGGTCACATTTAAAGGCACCATTAGCGCTTATATATAAACCAATGTAGTTTGTTTGCACCCATTTCAGCTGCATGCCTTTTCTAGTCTGGTTTTTGGAGGTACTCTATATGTACATTGATTGGATTTTATTATAATTGCTTGTGAATAAAGAAGGATTTGAATTAATTTATACACTCTTTGTGCCATCAATTTGTTTTGTTTGGCTTAAGTGAATACTATACACACCTGGAATCTTCTGATACAGTACCTTTTTTCTTATTTTTGTATTCTGGTCAAATCCATACTGAGTGAACGTCTGTGTGTGACTCCGGAAATATATCCGGAGATTTACAATTACCCCTACATTGTATACAGCTGTATACTTCTGATACAGTACCGTTTTTCTGCTTTTTATATTCTGGTCTAATCCATACTATACCTATATATTTCTCTGCTGTATCCGTGCATCATGAATCGTGGTTGGTATGTGTTAAAGGGGGGGCCCACTGAGACTCTTTCGCCCGGGGCCCTCAAAAACCTGGAGCCGGCCCTGACACCGAGGGCCAAAAAACAAATCTGCTACAAGCCGAGGGCCGGACTGGTTCAGTGTTTATTAAAACATATGGAAATGATTGCACATCGCCTATTGACCCAAGACCTAACACAGTGCACATTATCTAATGATTACATGAATATGGCAATATTTTGCTATGGCTGTCAGTAACTTCAAGTTAAAACATTTTCAACAGCCAAACAGCAAAAAATCAAATTGTTTTTAAAAATAAAATGTGTTTCTTAATATCAAGATAAATGCATAAATAAAAGTGCATGCATTATAAACTGAAAATGTATTATTGTGCTGCTCTATGATCTACCGATCACTGCTTACAAATAGTCAAATGGAAAAATAAATCAAATCAGTTGTATTCTTTCTCATGGCTCTTATCTGCAATGTTCCCTGAGTCCATTCAACTGAAAAATAAATAGAAATAAAATACAAAAATGTATGGCACACAGACAAAACAATACTTCCTTCAAAGAAAAATCACGTCTTGTAGAAACAAATGTAAAAATGTAACTGAATTAAAAAACCGAAAATACTTTACTGCTCTGTGATCTCACTTGTCTGAGGCTGAGCCTGATACTTGGAGGTGTCTCATCTCACTTGTCTGAGGCTGAGCCTGATACTTGGAGGTGTCTCATCTCACTTGTCTGAGGCTGAGCCGGATATTTGGAGGTGTCTCATCTCACTTGTCTGAGGCTGAGCCTGATACTTGGAGGTGTCTCATCTCACTTGTCTGAGGCTGAGCCGGATATTTGGAGGTGTCTCATCTCACTTGTCTGAGGCTGAGCCGGATACTTGGAGGTGTCTCATCTCACTTGTCTGAGGCTGAGCCTGATACTTGGAGGTGTCTCATCTCACTTGTCTGAGGCTGAGCCGGATATTTGGAGGTGTCTCATCTCACTTGTCTGAGGCTGAGCCGGATACTTGGAGGTGTCTCATCTCACTTGTCTGAGGCTGAGCCTGATACTTGAAGGTGTCTCATCTCACTTGTCTGAGGCTGAGCCTGATACTTGGAGGTGTCTCATCTCACTTGTCTGAGGCTGAGCCGGATACTTGGAGGTGTCTCATCTCACTTGTCTGAGGCTGAGCCGGATACTTGGAGGTGTCTCATCTCACTTGTCTGAGGCTGAGCCTGATACTTGGAGGTGTCTCATCTCACTTGTCTGAGGCTGAGCCGGATACTTGGAGGTGTCTCATCTTACTTGTCTGAGGCTGAGCCGGATACTTGGAGGTGTCTCATCTCACTTGTCTGAGGCTGAGCCGGATACTTGGAGGTGTCTCATCTCACTTGTCTGAGGCTGAGCCGGATACTTGGAGGTGTCTCATCTCACTTGTCTGAGGCTGAGCTGGATACTTGGAGGTGTCTCATCTCACTTGTCTGAGGCTGAGCCTGATACTTGGAGGTGTCTCATCTCACTTGTCTGAGGCTGAGCCTGATACTTGGAGGTGTCTCATCTCACTTGTCTGAGGCTGAGCCTGATACTTGGAGGTGTCTCATCTCACTTGTCTGAGGCTGAGCCTGATACTTAAAGTGTCTCATCTCAGTTGTCTGAGGCTGAGCCGGATACTTGGAGGTGTCTCATCTCACTTGTCTGAGGCTGAGCCGGATACTTGGAGGTGTCTCATCTCACTTGTCTGAGGCTGAGCCTGATACTTGGAGGTGTCTCATCTCACTTGTCTGAGGCTGAGCCGGATACTTGGAGGTGTCTCATCTCACTTGTCTGAGGCTGAGCCGGATACTTGGAGGTGTCTCATCTCACTTGTCTGAGGCTGAGCCAGATACTTGGAGGTGTGTCATCTCACTTGTCTGAGGCTGAGCCGGATACTTGGAGGTGTCTCATCTCACTTGTCTGAGGCTGAGCCTGATACTTGGAGGTGTCTCATCTCACTTGTCTGAGGCTGAGCCTGATACTTGGAGGTGTCTCATCTCACTTGTCTGAGGCTGAGCCTAATACTTGGAGGTGTCTCATCTCACTTGTCTGAGGCTGAGCCGGATACTTGGAGGTGTCTCATCTCACTTGTCTGAGGCTGAGCCTGATACTTGGAGGTGTCTCATCTCACTTGTCTGAGGCTGAGCCTGATACTTGGAGGTGTCTCATCTCACTTGTCTGAGGCTGAGCCGGATATTTGGAGGTGTCTCATCTCACTTGTCTGAGGCTGAGCCGGATACTTGGAGGTGTCTCATCTCACTTGTCTGAGGCTGAGTCTGATACTTGGAGGTGCCTCATCTTTTGTACAAGTTCATCAATGTTCGGGGTTAGGCTCTGAGCTGAGGAAATCCTCAGGATTGAGTGAAGGTGATTATCAGTAAGACGACTCCTCTGTGATGTTTTGTTCACACAGGTATGTGCTGCCAAACATAGAGAGCGTCCGAGAGGCTTGGATGCGCAACTGAGGCATTGTGTCGGGGATGGAACGTGAAAACTCGGCAGCACCCACTCTCTCATATTTTTCCTTCAGTGTGTCATTGCACTGGAGCTCAATCAACTCCATTTGTAGATTTGGTGGTGCGCTTTCTACATCAACTGCAAAAGGATTGCTGAGCAGTTCAAACTTGCTTTTTTGGGCTTCAAAGTCAGCAAATCGGCGTCGGAAGTCGGCGGCAAGTATGTTGAGTTTATCGGCAAACTGTGCACACGGGAACACAGCGGTAGAGAGCTTCTCTTTCATGTCTGGCAGCTGGAAAAGTGACTTAAGTTTTCTTTCCGCATCTGCGTCTCCCACAGACTCAGCTTGGTTTTAAAGGCCTTCACTGTACTGTACATATCAGAGATGACACGTCCCCGTCCCTGCAGATTCATCACATTCAGATGGCTCGTGATGTCGCAGAGAAATGCCATTTCACACAGGAAAGTTTCATCTCGGAGCTCTGTTGTGTCTTTCCCCTTGCTTTCCATGAACAGACATCTTTGAAGCACCTTTCCCCGGCTTAGCCATCGCACCTCTGTGTGATACGGTAAGTCATCATACTCTGTATCTAACTCCCCCAGAAATGCCTTGAACTGGCGGTGATTTAAACCTTTGGCTCTGATGAAGTTAACTGCTCGCGTTATGGTGCTCATTACATGCTCCATTTTCAAGGCTTTGCCACACAACGACTCCAGGTGTATGATGCAGTGATACGCTGTTAGCTCATCTGTGACGTTTCCCTCCCGCATCCTTGCCACCAATCCACTCCTGATGTGTAGCCCAGCTGCGCTTGGAGCCACATGTACCCTGGAGGATGCACAGAAGGTAAACCCACATATACACCTGATATTCATTCACACTTTCACTATTCCCTGGAGCCACCAGAGGGAGCCCTTGAAGAATATCTAGATATATAAGGGTTGTGAAGAGAGACGGCAGTTAGATTCCGTTTGGCTAGTTGTTGGTTGTACCTCAGACGAGCTGAGAAGGGAAAGTCAGAACGTGACAGACTGTTAGTTCCCTAGGAAAGTGGAAAGTAGCTCTTGAAGTGTGCATAGATCAGTCTGACGGAAGGTCCTGATAGCTGCTTCAGACAGAGCCTCAGAAGGAAGCGAAGGAAAGGGAACTGCAGTGTTTGAAAGACTGAAGACTACAGCTTGCACTTAGTTTATTTTGTGGAGTCCAGTAATAGTGGAGGAGGATTGCTGTTGTGAATGGACTTGAGATGAGTTCTGAGCAGAGGCTCCCTCTGGTGGTTACAAGCGGTACTGGACTGTCCAGTGAAGATTGTGAGGATTGGGAATCAGGTGTTACTGACTGGTCTTATGTAAGGGAGTCGCCTTCCCATCAGGGTTGCCGGTGATCAATTGTTCTGGTCTCAATCCTTGATTCCTGTTTCCTTTGAAGCCTGCTGTGTCGTGTCTGCATCTCCTGCTAACAGATAAGACATTTTCTTCTTTTTGTTTTTGTGCTTGATTTTTGCATTTTGTTCTGCACTTCTGTGGGGGCCTTCAGGGTCCCCTCCGGGGGCTTTTTCCCTCTCAGTTTAGTTCAGCCACTGATGTTTTGTACATTTGCTTTTTCCAGTTTTTTCAGTGGCTGCTGTTTTGATTTTGTTACACCAGAGAACTAATTTAGGTGGTAGAGGTCGTGTGATCTCAGGTGTTTTTGAAATTAGTAGAGTTGGTGCTTTTCAGGGTTTTTTGGGATTGCAGTAAGTGCCCTTCCTATCCTTTTCTATTTAGATAGTTTGGGCCCCAACGTTTGCTCATACTATTTTCTGTCTGTGTCAGTATTTCTTCTTGTCTAACCGCCATTACATGTTTGGGGGCTTTCTATGTTCTTTGGGGATCTGCTCCGGGGCAGATAGCTTTCCTCTTTCTATCTTTAGGTATAGTTAGTTTCTCAGGCTGTGACGAGGCGTCTAGGACCAACGTAGGAACGCTCCACGGCTGCCTCTAGTTGTGGTGGTTAGTCAGGGTACTGCAATCTCATAGATTCCAACTTCTCTGGTGTATTGCCTTTTTTACCTGCACTCCTCAGCTACCAAATCATAACAGTATCACCGGCCCAAACTGAAAATTATATGGTACTCACAGAAGGGAAAAATATTGTGAAAGAAAAAAAAGGTTGTCAGAGTTGTCAGAGATATTTTTCTGTTTGTTGCATTTTTTTTTTTCCCTCTGTATCTCTGGGTGCTGGGGAGGATTTTTTCTCTCAATGGAGTTTGCACAGTTGTCTGGCCGTGTGGATCAGCTTGCCACTGAGGTTCGGAGTATTGCTACCTATCTTGCTAGGTTGCCTGTTGTGGAACCTAGGATTCCCATGCCAGATTTGTTTTTGGGGGATCGAGCCAAGTTTCTGAATTTCAAAAATAATTGTAAATTGTTTTTTGCCTTAAAATCTAAGTCCTCAGGGAACGCAGCGCAGCAGGTTCAAATTGTCATCTCTCTCCTGCGCGGCGATCCTCAGGATTGGGCTTTTTCCCTGACACCTGGGGATCCTGTTTTGAGTGATGTTGATGCATTTTTTCAGGCCTTGGGGTTATTGTACGATGAGCCTAATGTCACTGAAAAGCTGAAAAAGCCTTGTTGGCATTAAATCAGGGGCTTGATGACGCTGAGTTATACTGTCAGAGATTCCGCAGGTGGGCAGTCCTGACCAAATGGAATGACGACGCTTTGGCAGCCCTTTTTCAGAAGGGTCTGTCAGATAATGTAAAGGATGTTATGGTGGGATTCCCTGTCCCCTCTGGTCTCAATGATTCTATGTCATTAGCGATTCAAATTGACAGACGTTTGCGTGAGCGGAGAAGTATGCGTGGAATAGTTTTGCCTTGTGAACCTGCTTCTGAACCCATGCAGTGTGATAGAGTGGTTTCTGGGGCACAGCGTCATGAGTTTCGAAAGCGCAATGGGTTATGTTTCTACTGTGGTGATGCCTCTCATGCTATTTCAGTCTGCCCTAAGCGGGGAAGACGTTTTGCATGCTCAGTTGTCTTGGGTAGTGTTCAGACTAAGTTTTTATTAACTGTTACTCTAATATGCTCTCTGTCCTCATTTTCTGCTCAGGCTTTCATTGATTCGGGAGCAGCTATTAACCTGATGGATTTTGATTTTGCTAAACGTTGCAGGTTTCCCTTGATACCCCTACAGAAGTCTATTCCCCTACTGGGGATCGATTCTACCCTTTGGCTGAGAATAAACCTCAGTTCTCTACTCAGGTGATAATGAGGGTTGAACCTGATCATCAGGAGAGCTGCAAATTTTTGGTTCTGTATAATCTGCATGACATTATCGTGCTGGGTTTCCCTTGGTTACAGTCTCATAATCCTGTTTTGGATTGGAAATCTGTGTCTGTAACCAGTTGGGGCTGCCAATGTGTTAATACCAACACTCCTGTTTTTTCTGCCTCCCCCCAGGCTCAGGATGTTCCTGACTTTTTGATTGATTTTTCTGATGTGTTTAGTGAAAGTAAATCTGCATCCTTGCCTCCCCATAGGAGCTATGACTGCGCTATTGAATTAGTGCCTGGTAGTAAATTCCCTAAAGGTCGCCTTTTTAACTTGTCTGTACCTGAACATGACGCTATGCGGTCTTATATCAAGAAGTCATTAGAGAAGGGTCATATCAGACCATCCTCTTCACCCTTAGGTGCCGGTTTTTTCTTTGTGGCCAAAAAGGATGGTTCATTAAGGCCGTGTATTGATTATCGTCTTTTGAACAATATTACTGTGAAATATCAATATCCGTTACCCTTGATTTCTGACCTGTTTTCCAGGGTGAAAAACGCTACTTGGTTTACCAAGCTTGACCTCAGGGGGCATATAACCTTATTCGCATTAAGCACGGGGATGAATGGAAGACGGCATTTAACACCCCTGAGGGGCATTTTGAGTACCTTGTGATGCCCTTTGGGCTCACTAATGCTCCTTCTGTCTTCCAGTCCTTCATGAATGACATTTTCAGGGATTTTGTGGATAAATTTCTGATTGTTTATTTGGATGATATCTTGATTTTTTCTAATGACTGGGACTCTCATGTGAAACATGTTCGAACTGTATTCCAGATTTTGAGAGAGAATGCTCTGTATGTGAAGGGATCAAAGTGTCTTTTTGGCGTACAGAGGATCTCATTTTTGGGATTCATTTTGTCTCCATCTGTTATTGAAATGGACCCGGTCAAGGTTCAGGCCATCTGTGATTGGGTCCAACCTACTTCATTAAAGGCTCTTCAAAGATTTTGGGGTTTTGCCAATTTTTATTGTAAATTTATTGGTAATTTCTCGGTTATTGTTAAACCATTGACTGATTTGACCAGAAAGGGTTCTGATGTGGTGAATTGGCCTCCTGAGGCAGTCTCTGCATTTCAGGAACTTAAGCAGAGATTCACTTCTGCTCCTGTTCTACGGCAGCCTGATGTTTCTCTGCCATTTCAGGTGGAGGTTGATGCCTCTGAAATTGGGGCAGGTGCCGTTTTGTCCCAAAGAGATCCAGAGACCTCTAAAAGTAACCCTTGTGCCTTTTTCTCTCGAAAATTTTCTCCTACTGAACGTAATTATGACGTGGGTAATCGGGAGTTATTGGCCATGAAGTGGGCTTTTGAAGAGTGGAGACATTGGCTGGAGGGAGCCAAACATCAGGTGGTGGTCCTTACGGACCATAAGAATCTGGTTTATCTGGAATCTGCCAAGCGACTTAATCCTAGACAGGCCAGGTGGGCCTTGTTTTTCACACGTTTTAATTTTGTGGTTTCCTTTCTTCCTGGCACTAAGAATGTTAAGGCGGATGCCCTCTCGAGGAGTTTCCTTGCGGACTCTCCTGAGGTATCTGATCCTTCTGTTATTTTGAAAGAAGGTGTAGTTCTTTCCGCCATCTCGCCCAATTTGAGACTTGCTCTGGAGGGGTGTCAGGAGGATAGGCCCGAGCGCTGCCCTGTTGGGAAATTGTTTGTCCCGGACCAGTGGAAAAAGAGTGTGATGTCTGAGATTCATTGTTCCGCGTTAGCCGGTCATCCCGGAATTTTTGGTACCAGAGACTTGGTTAGGCGGTCCTTTTGGTGGCCTACCTTGTCTCGTGATGTCAGGGAATTTGTGCAGTCCTGCGGGACTTGCTCTCGCTCCAAGCCTCGCTCTCGCTCTAGTGGTTTGTTGATGCCATTGCCTGTGCCCAAGAGACCATGGACCCATATCTCTATGGATTTCATTTCCGACCTCCCTGTTTGTCAGAGAATGACCGTCATCTGGGTGATTTGTGATAGGTTTTCCAAGATGATACATCTTGTGCCATTACCTAAGTTGCCTTCCTCCTCTGAATTGGTGCCTTTGTTCCTTCAGCACGTGGTTTGTTTACACGGCATTCCTGAGAACATTGTGTCTGACAGAGGAGTCCAGTTTGTTTCCAGATTTTGGAGGACCTTTTGTTCTAAGCTTGGTGTTCAGTTGTCTTTCTCCTCGGCGTTTCATCCTCAGACCAATGGTCAAACTGAGAGAACAAACCAGACATTGGAGACTTATCTAAGATGCTTTGTGTCTGCTGATCAGGATGACTGGGTCTCTTTTTTGCCTTTGGCTGAGTTTGCTCTTAATAATAGGGCTAGCTCTGCCACTTTGATGTCTCCATTTTTCTGTAATTCTGGGTTTCACCCTCGATTTTCTTCAGGACAGACGGAGGCTTCTGCCTGTCCAGGTGTTGACTCTGTTGTGGAGCGTATGCAACAGATTTGGGACCAGGTAGTGGAGAGGTTGTCCCTCTCTCAGGAGAGGGCCCAGCGGTTTGCTAACCGGCATAGGACTGATGGTCCTCGGTTTAAAGTGGGGGACTTGGTCTGGTTGTCCTCAAAAAATATTCCTATGAGAGTGGCATCTCCTAAATTTAAGCCTAGGTTCATTGGACCTTATAAGATCATGGAGATTCTTAATCCTGTTTCTTTTCGTTTGCTTCTTCCAGGGACATTTAAGATCCATAACGTGTTCCACAAGTCCTTGTTGAAGAGGTTTGTTGAGCCAGTGGTTCCTACTGCTTTGCCTCCTGACCCTGTTCTGGTTGAGGGCAATATTGAGTTTGTGGTTGAGAAAATATTGAATTCTCGTTTTTCTAGACGGAAACTCCAGTATTTGGTTAAGTGGAGAGGTTATGGTCAGGAAGACAATTCTTGGGTGTTTGCTTCAGACATCCATGCTAGGAGACTCATCCGTGCGTATCATAGAACTCATCCTGACCGACCTGGTTGCTCAAGTGAGGGTTCGGTGACCCCTCCTCAAGGGGGGGGTACAGTTGTGAATGGACTTGAGATGAGTTCTGAGCAGAGGCTCCCTCTGGTGGTTACAAGCGGTACTGGACTGTCCAGTGAAGATTGTGAGGATTGGGAATCAGGTGTTACTGACTGGTCTTATATAAGGGAGTCGCCTTCCCATCAGGGTTGCCGGTGATCAATTGTTCTGGTCTCAATCCTTGATTCCTGTTTCCTTTGAAGCCTGCTGTGTCGTGTCTGCATCTCCTGCTAACAGATAAGACATTTTCTTCTTTTTGTTTTTGTGCTTGATTTTTGCATTTTGTCCTGCACTTCTGTGGGGGCCTTCAGGGTCCCCTCCGGGGGCTTTTGCCCTCTCAGTTTAGTTCAGCCACTGATGTTTTGTACATTTGCTTTTTCCAGTTTTTTCAGTGGCTGCTGTTTTGATTTTGTTACACCAGAGAACTAATTTAGGTGGTAGAGGTCGTGTGATCTCAGGTGTTTTTGAAATTAGTAGAGTTGGTGCTTTTCAGGGTTTTTTGGGATTGCAGTAAGTGCCCTTCCTATCCTTTTCTATTTAGATAGTTTGGGCCCCAACGTTTGCTCATACTATTTTCTGTCTGTGTCAGTATTTCTTCTTGTCTAACCGCCATTACATGTTTGGGGGCTTTCTATGTTCTTTGGGGATCTGCTCCGGGGCAGATAGCTTTCCTCTTTCTATCTTTAGGTATAGTTAGTTTCTCAGGCTGTGACGAGGCGTCTAGGACCAACATAGGAACGCTCCACGGCTGCCTCTAGTTGTGGTGGTTAGTCAGGGTACTGCAATCTCATAGATTCCAACTTCTCTGGTGTATTGCCTTTTTTACCTGCACTCCTCATCTACCAAATCATAACAGATTGCCACTTAGCCTGGTCAAAACTGAATCAACTGAGGTATTTTCAGTGAGCAAGCGTGCCGACGCTTTGAGAGCGGTGAAGAGAAGAAACTGCCATCTACTGCTAGAGTGTGCTTATGTTAAAGGTGAGAGTAGGACGAAAGGCGAGTGGAAAAGGGAAAGAGAGTGACAGAGGTTGAAACAGCATTGATCGCTTACCTCTACTCTGCACCACCGGACACCGGGTCCGAGCTTGCTAGCATCTACACGACTAGTAGGAGAAACCGGAGACCCTGTGGAACTTCAAATCGCAGGGGCCCAGCAGTGCTGATACATAACCGGGGTCAGGAAGAACAGGAGTCTGGTCAGTGCAACCATTAGAGACTGAGTTCTATCCAAGAGAAGGCTCCACCACAAAGTCAGCCGGGCTTATACAAGAGAACAGAGTTAGACTTCGTTTCATACAGGTCAGAAACTCACACACATACAGGAGTACGGAGGCCCTACACCTACTCAGTGGGATTACTGGACATGCATCCTCCACCCTGACAGCTTCCCGGGACGTGCCTGCAAGTATACCATCAGTAAAGGTACAGAAAGAGACTTTCGTGTGTGTGTCTGCCTTATTGCTCCTGCACCCCTACACAGCCATATACCCTGAGGGATCAGTCTTGCCTGTGGAAGACTTAACACCTTGCTGCCCAGTAACAACCCCTCAGAGGATTTACCCTGGAGCGCTGGTCACCCTGACCAGGTACCACAGGTGGCGTCATGAACATTTCTACAAACCTATAATCCCCTGTAAATAATCCCACATTTTTATGGTGATCGCCCAGGGCAACGGACCAAGGTGTGCTACCCGTGACATCCCCCATTGAAGTGAACGGGCTCGGTGCCGAGTACCCCACAGGCCCTGGCTACGGGCGACTCATCTAACTTGGCGTCACGAACAGGATATGAAGCTCGTGGAAATGCGAGTCCTGTGTGCCTGAATGGACTGTTTTTGTGCAAAAGACTGTGTTTCTGTTTTTGTGATTTTTGGCGCCATTTGCCGCCATAGTCGCGCCCTGAGGTGCTGGTGAAGGAGGGCGTGTATTCGTGGGCTTGCCCCCCCTGTGGCGCGAAAGTTATGGCCGCCCTATCCAAGTGCTTCTACAATGTCAGAGCATGCCCCACTGCAAGAGAGATCCGCCTCCTCTTCATCTTCAGTGCAAGGAAGAGAAAGCAAAAGTCCCGCCTCCACGGAAAAGACCAGAGTGTTCCAGATGGGAAGCACAGTCTGGCTTGGAGTGAGATGGCGGAAGGACAGGAGACACTGTCTGGGGGAATGGCGGTGCGCAGACCCCGTTCCCCTGAAGAAGTGTATCCTGTGCCCGAACCATCCCCAGGTCGGGAGAACGACAAAATAGTGTATCATGTGGAAGAGGTGGATGCAGCGCTGCGGGATCTGGCCCGACACCGCGCAGAGATGGAGGCGATTGGGCGGAGCTGGCATGCCCTGAAACTGCGGCTGCAGTGGGACCGGCTGCTCTCCCCCCTGGATGCGCAACTGCCACCCGCGCCACCACTGGAACCAGCGGCTGAGGAGGAACCGGAGGCCGGCCCCGGAAGAGCTGTAACTGACCCCGCCGAGGATGCGGCGGGAGGAGAGGAGGCTGAGGAGGCCTGGCCCGGACCGGAACCCCAGCCAGGCCTGGAACCAGAGGCCGCAGCGGTAGCAGCGGAATGCAGTCCCCCGGTAGGGACGATGGAAGAAACCCAGCCACAAGAGATGGAGATTGATTGGGAGGAAATGGAGCTCCTGGACGACGTGGAGTACGCCGCCAGAAGGAGAACGAGTGGCGACGCCGGGAGCAGGAGGAGCGGCAGCAGCGGGAGCGTGGGGCGCAGCGGCTTCGCCAGAGGTACCGGGAGCAGGATCTTGCCGATAAGGAGATCGTCCGGCGAGACAAAGGTATGCTCCGGGAACCGCGGCGCCAGGGGGCTATACGAAACTTCAAACTCCAGGGAGGCTGGGGGTTCATCCACGAACCCGGCCTATACCAGGAGGTATTTGTCAACCGGAGGGATGTGGAGTCTCACCTGCCTGAGGGGCACCCGGACAGGGATCTGTTAATTGGGGATGTAGTCTCCTACACGCGGCATTGGGGTCTTAAGGGGTGGTATGCCCTGAACGTCTCCAGAGTCAGCGTCCCAGTCCCTGAAGCAGGAAACACACCCCGCGTCTCAGCGTCCCAGGCCCGAGCCACACCAGCGCCCGGCCTCGCACCTGCGTCATATTCTGAAACGCTGCAGAGTGCAGCGACTGCAAAAGCGTCCCCTGCTGAGCCAAGCCTGTGCGACCTGCAGAGCCTAAGCTTAGGAGAGGCACCTGTTAGGCCTCCAGGAAGTCGCAGAATGAAAGTAGAAATGAGAACTGTGGCTACCCAGACACCGGTAACAGGACATGACTTTATGGTGATGAGGTTTAGAACCCACAGTGTGCTTCCAGCCCCAGGTATGGAAGATGCTGCCATGTTCGCTGAAGACCAGTAGGACCCGGACAGGGTTTACTGTACTGTACAAAGTTGCCAGAGAAGTTGCACTTTATTGTAAAAATGTTTACATGATTAATGTATAGTGTACCGCAGTTGGGTAATGTGTTTCATATGTCTTCTGAATGGACTGCGTGGCTGAGGACTTTGACAGCCCAAACACTTTTAATGTAAATAGTTGGCACCTGGTGCCCCATCTTGGTTTTACGTAAACCGTTCTACCTCTGAAGAAAAACCCGTATGATGTGGCCTAGTGTGAGGTCTGCAGAAGGGAAGTCCTGCAGCCCACCCAGGACCACCGTGGGAGGTTTTGGACGGGTCCTCCACAAGAAACATTGTGAATTTTGCACTTGAAGGTATTTGCTATTTTCTACTTGTATTTATTGCAATGTTTGAAGTGTCCTTACCTCCCGCAAGGGAAGAGTTATTGTTTATTGTTGATGTTATAAAAATTTATTTATTTTTCAGCCCGGGAGTGCTGATGATAACTAGGGGGGGGGATGTGTAGCCCAGCTGCGCTTGGAGCCACATGTACCCTGGAGGATGCACAGAAGGTAAACCCACATATACACCTGATATTCATTCACACCTTCACTATTCCCTGGAGCCCCCAGAGGGAGCCCTTGAAGAGTATCTAGATATATAAGGGTTGTGAAGAGAGGCGGCAGTTAGATTCCGTTTGGCTAGAGTTGTTGGTTGTACCTCAGACGAGCTGAGAAGGGAAAGTTACCTCAGAACTTGACAGACTGTTAGTTCCCTAGGAAAGTGGAAAGTAGCTCTTGAAGTGTGCATAGATCAGTCTGACGGAAGGTCCTGATAGCTGCTTCAGACAGAGCCTCAGAAGGAAGCGAAGGAGAGGGAACTGCAGTGTTTGAAAGACTGAAGACTACAGCTTGCACTTAGTTTATTTTGTGGAGTCCAGTAATGGTGGAGGAGGATTGCCACTTAGCCTGGTCAAAACTGAGTCAACTGAGGTATTTTCAGTGAGCAAGCATGCCGACGCTTTGAGAGCGGTGAAGAGAAGGAGAAACTGCCATCTACTGCTAGTTCTTTGGGGATCTGCTCCGGGGCAGATAGCTTTCCTCTTTCTATCTTTAGGTATAGTTAGTTTCTCAGGCTGTGACGAGGCGTCTAGGACCAACATAGGAACGCTCCACGGCTGCCTCTAGTTGTGGTGGTTAGTCAGGGTACTGCAATCTCATAGATTCCAACTTCTCTGGTGTATTGCCTTTTTTACCTGCACTCCTCATCTACCAAATCATAACAGATTGCCACTTAGCCTGGTCAAAACTGAATCAACTGAGGTATTTTCAGTGAGCAAGCGTGCCGACGCTTTGAGAGCGGTGAAGAGAAGAAACTGCCATCTACTGCTAGAGTGTGCTTATGTTAAAGGTGGGAGTAGGACCAAAGGCGAGTGGAAAAGGGAAAGAGAGTGACAGAGGTTGAAACAGCATTGATCGCTTACCTCTACTCTGCACCACCGGACACCGGGTCCGATCTTGCTAGCATCTACACGACTAGTAGGAGAAACCGGAGACCCTGTGGGACTTCAAGTCGCAGGGGCCCAGCAGTGCTGATACGTAACCGGGGTCAGGAAGAACAGGAGTCTGGTCAGCGCAACCATTAGAGACTGAGTTCTATCCAAGAGAAGGCTCCACCACAAAGTCAGCCGGGCGTATACAAGAGAACAGAGTTAGACTTCGTTTCATACAGGTCAGAAACTCACACATACAGGAGTACGGAGGCCCTACACCTACTCAGTGGGATTACTGGACGTGCATCCTCCACCCTGACAGCTTCCCGGGACGTGCCTGCAAGTATACCATCAGTAAAGGTACAGAAAGATACTTTCGTGTGTGTGTCTGCCTTATTGCTCCTGCACCCCTACACCGCCATATACCCTGAGGGATCAGTCTTGCCTGTGGAAGACTTAACACCTTGCTGCCCAGTAACAACCCCTCAGAGGATCTACCCTGCAACGCTGGTCACCCTGACCAGGAACCACAGGTGGCGTCACGAACATTTCTACAAACCTATAATCCCCTGTAAATAATCCCACATTTTTATGGTGATCGCCCAGGGCAACGGACCAAGGTGTGCTACCCGTGACATCCCCCATTGAAGTGAATGGGCTCGGTGCCGAGTACCCCACAGGCCCTGGCTACGGGCAACTCACTGTGCCCACACATTGCGGGTGCTCCGTCTGTGGTTAATCCCACGAGTTTTTCCCAAGGCAGCCCCATCTCATTTACACATCTGGATACCTCTTCATACAGTTCTTGTCCTGTAGTTGTGCCATGCATAGGACGTAATGCCAAAAACTCTTCTGTTATGCTCAGGCTGGAGTCTACTCCACAGACAAAAATTGACAGCTGGGCAATGTCTGATGTGTCCGTGCTCTCATCCACAGCAAGAGAATATGCCATTAAATCTTTTCCCTTTCTCACAAGCTGTTCTATTATGTTGGTGGAAAGCTGGTCTACGCGCTCAGCAGCGGTGTTTCTGCTCAGGCTCACGTTTGCGAATAGTTGTCTTTTGTCTGGGCACACTGCGTCACAAACTTCAAGCATACAGTTTTTGATAAACTCTCCTTCTGTAAAGGGCCGGGCTGATTTTGCGACCTCTTTTGCCACAATAAAGCTAGCCTTGACAGCAGCCTCGCTTTGTGATTTAGCATATGTGAACATAGCCTGTCTGGACTTAAGGCCTCGTTTTAATTCTTCCACCTTCTGTAGCTTTTGTTCATATTCCATATTCTTGTCTTTGTCTGTGTGTTTCTTAGACGTTTGATAATGCCTTCTTAAATTAATTCTTTCATTACAGACACATTTTTTTCACACAGAAGACACATCGGTTTGCCTTTTACCTCCATAAACATGTACTCTGCCTCCCACCTGGCCTGAAACCCCCTGTTCTCAGCGTCCACCTTACGTTTAGCCATTTTTGAGGAGGGGGGTATCAGAAAGTTGTTCTCTGCTCTGACTACTGATGAATAATGAAGCCGCTTGTGCGCGCTGCAGTGACTTCGCGGGCTACCAGTGCATTGTGGGAAATGTAGTGTTGGTGCGTGCAAAACTCCAGCGGGCGGCTGTGGCCTGCGGGCCGGTTCTAATAGTAATTAAATATCATCCAGGGGGCCATAGATAATCAATTTGTGGGCCGGATCTGGCCCGCGGGCCTTGACTTTGACATATGGGATATAGACTGTATGGGCTCCTGTCAGGTATATGGTACTGTAGATATAGACTGTATGAGCTCCTGTCAGGTATATGTTACTGTAGATATAGACTGTACGGGCTCCTGTCAGGTATATATTACTGTAGAAATAGACTGTACGGGCTCCTGTCAGGTATATATTACTGTAGATATAGACTGTATGGGCTCCTGTCAGGTATATATTACTGTAGATAGATTGTATGGGCTCCTGTCAGGTATATATTACTGTAGATATAGACTGTACAGGCTCCTGTCAGGTATATATTACTGTAGATATAGACTGTACGGGCTCCTGTCAGGTATATATTACTGTAGATATAGACTGTATGGGCTCCTGTCAGATATATATTACTGTAGATATAGACTGTACGAGCTCCTGTCAGGTATATATTACTGTAGATATAGACTGTACAGGCTCCTGTCAGGTATATATTACTGTAGATATAGACTGTATGGGCTCCTGTCAGGTATATATTACTGTAGATATAGACTGTATGGGCTCCTGTCAGATATATATTACTGTAGATATGGACTGTATGGGCTCCTGTCAGGTATATATTACTGTAGATATAGACTGTACAGGCTCCTGTCAGGTATATATTACTGTAGATATAGACTGTACAGGCTCCTGTCAGGTATATATTACTGTAGATATAGACTGTACGGGCTTCTGTCAGGTATATATTACTGTAGATATGGACTGTATGGGCTCCTGTCAGGTATATATTACTATCCTCCCTTGAATTAGTACCTGATAGCTCAATATTATGCTTCTAATACAACCTTAAACACCAATGTCCCAGTGTGAAATCAAACCGGTATCTATTCAAGCATATGAATAAATATTCCAAAAAAGTTTATTTGAATATAAAAATTCAACTTTATTTCACTTTAAAAAATTATTGCAAAAACATATAAACACCAAAAAGGATGCAAGATTTGAACATAGGGACATTTCGGACTTCTATTGTGTGAACAAAAAATCCGCCTTGTACATATTCATTCACTAATAGCTCAAATTCTATGTATCGCAGCTATTTTTTATTTCAATCCCCTCCCTTGGATTAGGGTTACTGCTATCTGCCCCTTTAGTAATATAAAGCGATGTGAAACTAAACCAATTTCCTAACACAATGCCTATGTCTAACCACTTAAATACATAATATGGTGAGATCATGTTCCCATATGTGTAAAATGGCAAATGGTACCATAACATCTAATAAATATTCAATTAGGGGCTACACCTGACCCTGTCCCAAATTTGGCTGGAAAGGTCTGCACACTGCATACCGAAACACAAATAGAGCCATAAGAAGTGATGAGTATAATACCTGAATTCTGGCGGTTGAAAATAAGTGCTGAGAGTCCCGTCCCCTCTGCCCCGACGCGCACGTTTCGCCCAGCTATCTTCTTCTTACTGTAGATAAAGACTGTACGGGCTCCTGTCAGGTATATATTACTGTAGATATAGACTGTACGGGCTCCTGTCAGGTATATATATTACTATAGATATAAACTGTACGGGCTCCTGTCAGGTATATATTACTGTAGATATAGACTGTATGGGCTCCTGTCAGGTATATATTACTGTAGATATAGACTGTATGGGCTCCTGTCAGGTATATATTACTGTAGATATAGACTGTATGGGCTCCTGTCAGGTATATATTACTGTAGATATAGACTGTACGGGCTCCTGTCAGGTGTATATTACTGTAGATATAGACTGTACGGGCTCCTGTCAGGTATATATTACTGTAGATAAAGACTGTACGTGCTCCTCTCAGGTGTATGTTACTGTAGATATACACTGTATGGGCTCCTGTCAGGTATATATTACTGTAAAGACTGTATGGGCCGCTGTCAGGTGTATGTTACTGTAGATATAGACTGTACAGGCTCCTCTCAGGTATATATTATTGTAGATATAGACTATACGGGCTCCTGTCAGGTATATATTACTGTAGATATAGACTGTACGGGCTCCTGTCAGGTATATATTACTGTAGATATAGACTGTACGGGCTCCTGTCAGGTATATATTACTGTAGATAAAGACTGTACGTGCTCCTCTCAGGTGTATGTTACTGTAGATATACACTGTATGGGCTCCTGTCAGGTATATATTACTGTAGATATAGACTGTACGGGCTCCTGTCAGGTATATATTACTGTAGATATAGACTGTACGGGCTCCTGTCAGGTATATATTACTGTAGATAAAGACTGTACGTGCTCCTCTCAGGTGTATGTTACTGTAGATATACACTGTATGGGCTCCTGTCAGGTATATATTACTGTATAGACTGTATGGGCCGCTGTCAGGTATATATTACTGTAATATAGACTGTATGGCTCCTGTCAGGTATATATTTACTGTAGATATAGACTGTATGGGCTCCTGTCAGGTATATATTACTGTAGTATAGACTGTATGGGCTCCTGTCAGGTATATATTACTGTAGATATAGACTGTATGGGCTCCTGTCAGGTATATATTACTGTAGATATAGACTGTATGGGCTCCTGTCAGGTATATATTACTGTAGGTATAGACTGTATGGGCCGCTGTCAGGTATATATTACTGTAGATATAGACTGTATGGGCTCCTGTCAGGTATATATTACTGTAGATATAGACTGTATGGGCTCCTGTCAGGTATATATTACTGTAGTATAGACTGTACGGGCTCCTGTCAGGTATATATTACTGTAGTATAGACTGTACGGGATCCTGTCAGGTTATATTACTGTAGATATAGACTGTACGGGCTCCTGTCAGGTATATATTTATGCGGTGTAGTTATATACTAGATGCTGTACGGGATCCTGTCAGGTTATATTACTGTAGATAGACTGTATGGGCTCCTGTCAGGTATATATAATTGTAGATATAGACTATATGGGCTCCTGTCAGGTATATATTACTGTAGATAGAGACTGTACGGGCTTCTGTCAGGTATATATTACTGTAGATATAGACTGTATGGGCTCCTGTCAGGTATATAATATTGTAGATATAGACTGTATGGGCTCCTGTCAGGTATATATTACTGTAGATATAGACTGTACGGGCTCCTGTCAGGTATATATTACTGTAGATATAGACTGTATGGGCTCCTGTCAGGTATATGTTACTGTAGATATAGACTGTACGGGATCCTGTCAGGTATATATTACTGTAGATATAGACTGTACGGGATCCTGTCAGGTATATGTTACTGTAGATATAGACTGTACGGGCTCCTGTCAGGTATATGTTACTGTAGATATAGACTGTACGGGCTCCTGTCAGGTATATATTACTGTAGATATAGACTGTATGGGCTTCTGTCAGGTATATATTACTGTAGATATAGACTGTATGGGCTCCTGTCAGGTATATGTTACTGTAGATATAGACTGTACGGGATCCTGTCAGGTATATATTATTGTAGATATAGACTGTACGGGCTCCTGTCAGGTATATGTTACTGTAGATATAGACTGTACGGGCTCCTGTCAGGTATATGTTACTGTAGATATAGACTGTACGGGCTCCTGTCAGGTATATATTACTGTAGATATAGACTGTATGGGCTTCTGTCAGGTATATATTACTGTATAGACTCTATGGACTCCTGTCAGGTATATATTACTGTAGATATAGACTGGGCTCCTGTCAAGCATATATTACTGTAGATACAGACTGTATGGGCTCCTGTCAGGTATATAATATTGTAGATATAGACTGTATGGGCTCCTGTCAGGTATATATTACTGTAGATATAGACTGTACGGGCTCCTGTCAGGTATATATTACTGTAGATATAGACTGTATGGGCTCCTGTCAGGTATATGTTACTGTAGATATAGACTGTACGGGATCCTGTCAGGTATATATTACTGTAGATATAGACTGTACGGGATCCTGTCAGGTATATGTTACTGTAGATATAGACTGTACGGGCTCCTGTCAGGTATATGTTACTGTAGATATAGACTGTACGGGCTCCTGTCAGGTATATATTACTGTAGATATAGACTGTATGGGCTTCTGTCAGGTATATATTACTGTAGATATAGACTGTATGGGCTCCTGTCAGGTATATGTTACTGTAGATATAGACTGTACGGGATCCTGTCAGGTATATATTATTGTAGATATAGACTGTACGGGCTCCTGTCAGGTATATGTTACTGTAGATATAGACTGTACGGGCTCCTGTCAGGTATATGTTACTGTAGATATAGACTGTACGGGCTCCTGTCAGGTATATATTACTGTAGATATAGACTGTATGGGCTTCTGTCAGGTATATATTACTGTATAGACTCTATGGACTCCTGTCAGGTATATATTACTGTAGATATAGACTGGGCTCCTGTCAAGCATATATTACTGTAGATACAGACTGTATAGGCTCCTGTCAGGTATATATTACTGTAGATCACACAAGAATGAATAGTATAAATTGCAAATGTAAAAAGAGAATTTTATTACAAATTTAATTAAAAACACATATGTAGTACAATGTAAACACAATAATTAGGGAAATCTGCTGAATCCAAATAACGGGGAGCGAAAATAGCATGTGGTCCCTTTAAAAATCTGTGCAATTAATGCGTATTGATTACATATGGGAGTAAAAGACTTCCCGTAATGCACATAAGATTCAATAGCAATGAAACATATATATAATATCAGCGGTCCATGAAGGAACCAAAAAATCAATTAGCATTGTTAATACATAGTGACTGAAATAGAGTACTAAGGACACTTACATGACATGTGTTGTTCACTGGCTGCCCCGTCGCCCCTGTATGGGCTCCTGTCAGGTATATATTACTGTATAGACTGTATGGGCCACTGTCAGGTATATATTACTGTAGGTATAGACTGTATGGGCTCCTGTCAGGTATATATTACTGTAGATATAGACAGTACGGGCTCCTGTCAGGTATATATTACTGTAGATATAGACTGTATGGGCTCCTGTCAGGTATATATTACTGTAGATATAGACTGTATGGGCTCCTGTCAGGTATATATTACTGTAGATATAGACTGAACTGGCTCCTGTGAGGTATATATTACTGTAGATATAGACTGTACGGGCTCCTGTCAGGTATATATTACTGTAGATATAGACTGTATGGGCTCCAGTCAGGTATATATTACTGTAGATATAGACTGTATGGGCTCCTGTCAGGTATATATTACTGTAGATATAGACTGTATGGGCTCCTGTCAGGTATATATTATTGTAGATATGGACTGTATGGGCTCCTGTCAGGTATATATTACTGTAGATATAGACTGTATGGGCTCCTGTCAGGTATATATTACTGTAGATATAGACTGTATGGGCTCCTGTCAGGTATATATACTGTAGATATAGACTGTATGGGCTCCTGTCAGGTATATATTACTGTAGATATAGACTGTATGGGCTCCTGTCAAGTATATATTACTGTAGATATAGACTGTATGGGCTCCTGTCAGGTATATATTACTGTAGATATAGACTGTATGGGCTCCTGTCAGGTATATATTACTGTAGATATAGACTGTATGGGCTCCTGTCAGATATATATTACTGTAGATATAGACTGTACGGGCTCCTGTCAGGTATATATTACTGTAGATATAGACTGTATGGGCTCCTGTCAGGTATATATTATTGTAGATATAGACTGTACAGGCTCCTGTCAGGTATATATTACTGTAGATATAGACTGTACGGGCTCCTGTCAGGTATATATTACTGTAGATATAGACTGTATGGGCTCCTGTCAGGTATATATTATTGTAGATATGGACTGTATGGGCTCCGTCAGGTATATATTACTGTAGATATAGACTGTATGGGCTCCTGTCAGGTATATATTACTGTAGATATAGACTGTATGGGCTCCTGTCAGGTATATATTACTGTAGATATAGACTGTATGGGCTCCTGTCAGGTATATATTACTGTAGATATAGACTGTACGGGCTCCTGTCAGGTATATATTACTGTAGATATAGACTGTATGGGCTCCTGTCAGGTATATATTACTGTAGATATAGACTGTACGGGCTCCTGTCAGGTATATATTACTGTAGATATAGACTGTATGGGCTCCTGTCAGGTATATATTACTGTAGATATAGACTGTATGGGCTCCTGTCAGGTATATATTACTGTAGATATAGACTGTATGGGCTCCTGTCAAGTATATATTACTGTAGATATAGACTGTATGGACTCCTGTCAGGTATATATTACTGTAGATATAGACTGTACGGGCTCCTGTCAGGTATATATTACTGTAGATATAGACTGTATGGGCTCCAGTCAGGTATATATTACTGTAGATATAGACTGTACTGGCTCCTGTCAGGTATATATTACTGTAGATATAGACTGTACGGGCTCCTGTCAGGTATATATTACTGTAGATATAGACTGTATGGGCTCCAGTCAGGTATATATTACTGTAGATATAGACTGTATGGGCTCCTGTCAGGTATATATTACTGTAGATATAGACTGTATGGGCTCCTGTCAGGTATATATTATTGTAGATATGGACTGTATGGGCTCCTGTCAGGTATATATTACTGTAGATATAGACTGTATGGGCTCCTGTCAGGTATATATTACTGTAGATATAGACTGTATGGGCTCCTGTCAGGTATATATTACTGTAGATATAGACTGTATGGGCTCCTGTCAAGTATATATTACTGTAGATATAGACTGTATGGACTCCTGTCAGGTATATATTACTGTAGATATAGACTGTATGGGCTCCTGTCAGATATATATTACTGTAGATATAGACTGTACGGGCTCCTGTCAGGTATATATTACTGTAGATATAGACTGTATGGGCTCCTGTCAGGTATATATTATTGTAGATATAGACTGTACAGGCTCCTGTCAGGTATATATTACTGTAGATATAGACTGTATGGGCTCCTGTCAGGTATATATTACTGTAGATATAGACTGTATGGGCTCCTGTCAGGTATATATTACTGTAGATATAGACTGTATGGGCTCCTGTCAGGTATATATTACTGTAGATATAGACTGTATGGGCTCCTGTCAAGTATATATTACTGTAGATATAGACTGTATGGACTCCTGTCAGGTATATATTACTGTAGATATAGACTGTATGGGCTCCTGTCAGATATATATTACTGTAGATATAGACTGTATGGGCTCCTGTCAGGTATATATTACTGTAGATATAGACTGTATGGGCTCCTGTCAGGTATATATTACTGTAGATATAGACTGTACGGGCTCCTGTCAGGTATATATTACTGTAGATATAGACTGTATGGGCTCCTGTCAGGTATATATTACTGTAGATATAGACTGTATGGGCTCCTGTCAGGTATATATTACTGTAGATATAGACTGTATGGGCTCCTGTCAGGTATATATTACTGTAGATATAGACTGTATGGGCTCCTGTTGTGTGACCCGCACCACAATTGTGGGTTTCCAGGGCTATGGGGTACTCGGAGCCGAGCCCATGGAAGTCTATGGGATTTGTGTCACTGGCAGCGGTGGCTCGGTCCGTGGCCCTGGCGGTCAGGCGTATGATGGGGGGGAAATTATTTACAGGGGATTGGTAGATAACAGTTCGTGACGCCACCTGTAGTTTTCTAGTCACTAAGACCAGCGCTGCTGTAGATCTCTGAGGGGATGTTGTGGCAGCTAGATGACGGGTCCCCCACAGGTGGGACTGGTCCCTCAAAGTCTATGGTTATAATGATGTAGGGTGCAGATAAATGAATCAGTCTCACACCATCCAGCGTCTTTCCATACCTTTTACTTGTCAGATGTTAGGCAGGTCCGGGGAGCTGGTCGGGGTGGAGAATGTGCTTCGAGATAACAGCTGAACAGGTTAGAGGCCTCCTTTACTTCCAATATGATGAGTCCAACTAGCATAGAGCTAAGTTAACTCCGAATACCCCAGCTAACTCCATAGCTGTACTGCCCGGTCAGCATTGTGGTGGAGCCTTCCATGTGGTGAAACTAGGTTCTTACTTTTGCTTGGCCCAGCTCAAAGTCCCTATTCCACCTGACTCCGGTTACGTACCGACACTTCAAGGGCTGCTTTCTGCGACCTAAGGTCCAGTAAGACTCTGGTTGTTCCGTTACTATGCGTGAAGCGATAGCAACACTTCGGTCCCCAGTGACCGGGTAAATTGTGCAGGTAATTCTATACCTAAGGCACTTCTCTAACTTCTTTCCACTGCGCCCTTCGCCCTGCTCGCGCTCTTAACATAAGCACTCCACACTTCCTATGGTAGTACAAGTCAATCCTTTCTTACTTCTTCCTTGGAGCTCGCTGACAGATTCTCAGTATTCTCCTAGTTCAGGAACACATCAACTGAACTTCACTGTCCTTGGGACAGGCGACTGAAGTTTCTGCTGCAAACTTCCCTTTCTCCAAAGCTGTCTCCGTCTGTCTGACTTTAGCTCACACAGAGCTCTGACAGGAAAATGCAATCTGATCTCCTCTGCACACTGGTGGGATGACTCACTCCGGAGCCACCCGAGCTAGACTGAACTCCTTCCTCCCTCCAAGTCCAGACTAGACTGACCTGTCCGACGACAGGAAACTGAAACTGAATGAGCTCTGCTGCATGTCACTACCTTATATACCCTATGGGTGTGTCCAAGTGTGTGATGGAGTGAATGGATATCAAGCATTAAACTGTTACCTCTCCGCACATCCTCCAGGATTTTATGTGTGCCTTACACACCAGGGCTACACATCCCCCCTTGGTAAAACACAGCACTCCCGGGCTGTAAAATATAAAAATAAAGACATTTTGTTTTGCATTTAAACAATAACATCAAACTCTTCCCAGCAGGGAGGTGAGAAATTCTTAAACGTTGCATTATATACAATGGTCATTAGTAAAATACAAAAGTATTAAGACATTTTCATATAAATACACATAGTATTCTTGTGAAGGACCCGCACCAAACCTTCAACGTGGGTCCTGGGTGGGCTGCAGGACATTTGACTGCAGACCTCGCTCAGTGCCACACCACACGGGTTTTATATTCAGAGGTAGTTGTGCTGGTTTTATGTAAAACCAAGATAGGGCACAAAGTGCAACTATATACAGGATACAGTTTTTGGGCTGGCTCAGTCCTCAGCCACGCAGTCCATTATAAGACATGGTTAAAAACACATACGTACATTTCACTTCAATATTTACATTATAATTCTAACGATATTTACCCAACCAGGGTATTCTATATGTAAAACTATGCAATCAACATATTACTTTTTAATTTCTCAAAATTCTTCAACTTTTCAAAATTCCTTTTACTCAGCCGGGTATTTTACTCAATATATATAAAACTATGTAAACACTATACATAGCAATAAAGTGCAAAACAGCAATTATTTCTTTTATCAGAAACTTTTTACATCTTCTTAGTTGCGGTAAACCCCTGTCTGGGTCCTACCGGTCCTCACATTTTCTTGCTGACTTCAATGACATTTTCCACCCCGGGGGCTGGAACAATGCGATGCTCCTTAGAGCACATGACAAACAGGTCGTGACCTGCTATCAGGGTTTGGGTCGCTACTGTTCTTGTGCGAACCGCTTGGGGCACGCCGGGTGCTTTCTCCTTGTGAGACGCCGATTGCGTCGCAGTTTGTGTTGCTGGTAGCGATTCAAATTTAACCGCAGGTTGCGATACAAAGGAAGACTTGGGTGAAGAGATGCGAGCAGGTAGCGATGCCGACCGCGTCGTAGATTGCGATGGGCCTGCAGGGGGCGATGCTGAAGTACGGCCTGGTGCTATTTGAGCTCGAGACGGGGACGCTGCGGTAGTGGTGACGTTACCTGCGTCGGGGACGGGGTCACAGATGATTTCCACATTAAGGGCATACCATCCCTTCAGGCCCCAGTGACGTGTATAAGTGACAATGTCCCCATTAATCAGGTCCCTTCCCGGATGACCTTGTGGTAGGTGGGACTCTACATCGCGACGGCTCACGAAGACCCCTTGATAAAGTCCTGGCTCGCGGATGAATCCCCAGCCCTTGCGAAGCTGAAACTCCACTACGCACCCCTGACGCCGTGGTTCCCTCCGGGTACCTTTATCACGGCGAACGGTTTCCTTGTCTGCGATGAGCTCTGCATGCTGTCGCTGCCGGTTTCGCTGCACCTCCCGCTCTTCCTCCTGCCGGCGTCGCTGCTCCTCTTTGCGACACGGCATCTCTCTTTCCCACTGGACAGCGTACGTGATGTCATCAATCCGCTCCATTGCATCCCAGTCGACGTCTGGCAACGATGGGCAGGACCCCTCCGGTGTCCCTGCCGGGGAACGGTAATCCGCTGCGGCCCTCTGACCTGGCTGGCATTCCGGAATGGGCAGGACCTCCTCAGCCTCCTTCGCCTCCACCGCTCCTTCGGTGGGATCAGGTACAGCATATCTGGTGTCCGCCTCCAGTCGCTCCGCAGCCTTTTTCATCAGGGCCTTAGGATAATCCAGTGGTAGAGGGGTATCAAGAGACGGTATTTCACTTGTGGGAGAGAACATGGCGTCCCACAGCAGCCGCTGTGTTTGGGTGCGCCAGCGTCTCTCCGTCTCTTGTCGAATTGCACGATTCTGCAGCTTCTTCTTCAGCTCTGCGTTCTCCTTCCGCAGCTCCATCATGGCGGGGTCGGTGTCCCGATCTGGGGACAGCTCCGGCACAGGCAGACAGTCCTCTGGTAATGGGCACTGATTCTCCTGTCCTTCCGCCATCTCGGTCCAGGTATATCTGTGGTATCCAACAGGAACATTCTGGTCCTTTCCGTGGAGGCGGGATTTGCGTCTCCTCCTCTTCGCATAGAGGATGAAGAGGAGGCGTATTTCTTTAGCAGTGGGGCTGGATCTCACATTGTAATAGGCCTTGGAGAGGGCGGCCATAACTTTTCGCGCTTCAGGGGGGTACACGCCCACGAAGGTACGCCCACCTTCTTCACCAGCGCCTCAGGGCGCGAATATGGCGGCAAATATGGCGGTATTTGGCGCCAAAAGCACAGACAGTCTTTTTCACCAAAACACTCCACAGGCACACAGGCTCGCAATGCTGCAAGTTTCGGATCCTGTTCGTGACGCCAAGTTGTGTGACCCGCACCACAATTGTGGGTTACCAGGGCTATGGGGTACTCGGAGCCGAGCCCATGGAAGTCTATGGGATTTGTGTCACTGGCAGCGGTGGCTCGGTCCGTGGCCCTGGCGGTCAGGCATATGATGGGGGGGAAATTATTTACAGAGGATTGGTAGATAACAGTTCGTGACGCCACCTGTAGTTTTCTAGTCACTAAGACCAGCGCTGCTGTAGATCTCTGAGGGGATGTTGTGGCAGCTAGATGACGGGTCCCCCACAGGTGGGACTGGTCCCTCAAAGTCTATGGTTATAATGATGTAGGGTGCAGATAAATGAATCAGTCTCACACCATCCAGCGTCTTTCCATACCTTTTACTTGTCAGATGTTAGGCAGGTCCCGGGGAGCTGGTCGGGGTGGAGAATGTGCTTCGAGATAACAGCTGAACAGGTTAGAGGCCTCCTTTACTTCCAATATGATGAGTCCAACTAGCATAGAGCTAAGTTAACTCCGAATACTCCAGCTAACTCCATAGCTGTACTGCCCGGTCAGCATTGTGGTGGAGCCTTCCATGTGGTGAAACTAGGTTCTTACTTTTGCTTGGCCCAGCTCAAAGTCCCTATTCCACCTGACTCCGGTTACGTACCGACACTTCAAGGGCTGCTTTCTGCGACCTAAGGTCCAGTAAGACTCTGGTTGTTCCGTTACTATGCGTGAAGCGATAGCAACACTTCGGTCCCCAGTGACCGGGTAAATTGTGCAGGTAATTCTATACCTAAGGCACTTCTCTAACTTCTTTCCACTGCGCCCTTCGCCCTGCTCGCGCTCTTAACATAAGCACTCCACACTTCCTATGGTAGTACAAGTCAATCCTTTCTTACTTCTTCCTTGGAGCTCGCTGACAGATTCTCAGTATTCTCCTAGTTCAGGAACACATCAACTGAACTTCACTGTCCTTGGGACAGGCGACTGAAGTTTCTGCTGCAAACTTCCCTTTCTCCAAAGCTGTCTCCGTCTGTCTGACTTTAGCTCACACAGAGCTCTGACAGGAAAATGCAATCTGATCTCCTCTGCACACTGGTGGGATGACTCACTCCGGAGCCACCCGAGCTAGACTGAACTCCTTCCTCCCTCCAAGTCCAGACTAGACTGACCTGTCCGACGACAGGAAACTGAAACTGAATGAGCTCTGCTGCATGTCACTACCTTATATACCCTATGGGTGTGTCCAAGTGTGTGATGGAGTGAATGGATATCAAGCATTAAACTGTTACCTCTCCGCACATCCTCCAGGATTTTATGTGTGCCTTACACACCAGGGCTACACACTGTCAGGTATATATTACTGTAGATATAGACTGTACGGGCTCCTGTCAGGTATATATTACTGTAGATATAGACTGTATGGGCTCCTGTCAGGTATATATTACTGTAGATATAGACTGGGCTCCTGTCAGGTATATATTACTGTAGATATAGACTGTATGGGTTCCTGTCTGGTATATATTACTGTAGATATAGACTGTACGGCTCCTGTCAGGTATATATTACTGTAGATATAGACTGTACGGCTCCTGTCAGGTATATATTACTGTAGATATAGACTGTATGGGCTCCTGTCAGGTATATATTACTGTAGATATAGACTGTATGGGCTCCTGTCAGGTATATATTACTGTAGATACAGACTGTACGGGCTCCTGTCAGGTATATATTACTGTAGATATAGACTGTATGGGCTCCTGTCAGGTATATATTACTGTAGATATAGACTGTTTGGGCTCCTGTCAGGTATATATTACTGTAGATATAGACTGTATGGGCTCCTGTCAGGTATATATTACTGTAGATATAGACTGTACGGGATCCTGTCAGGTATATATTACTGTAGATATAGACTATACGGGATCCTGTCAGGTATATTACTGTAGATATAGAGTGTACGGGATCCTGTCAGGTATATATTATTGTAGATATAGACTGTACGGGCTCCCTTAAGGTATACATTACTGTAGATATAGACTGTACGGGCTCCTGTCAGGTATATGTTACTGTAGATATAGACTGTATGGGCTCCTGTCAGGTATATATTACTGTAGATATAGACTGTATGGGCTTCTGTCAGGTATATATTACTGTATAGACTCTATGGACTCCTATCAGGTATATATTACTGTAGATATAGACTGTATGGGCTCCTGTCAGGTATATATTACTGTAGATATAGACTGTACGGGCTCCTGTCAGGTATATATTACTGTAGATATAGACTGTAGGCTCCTGTCAGGTATATATTACTGTAGATATAGACTGTAGGGCTCCTGTCAGGTATATATTACTGTAGATATAGACTGTAGGGCTCCTGTCAGGTATATATTATGTAGATATAGACTGTACGGGCTCCTGTCAGGTATATATTACTGTAGATATAGACTGTAGGGCTCCTGTCAGGTATATATTACTGTAGATATAGACTGTACGGGCTCCTGTCAGGTATATATTACTGTAGATATAGACTGTAGGCTCCTGTCAGGTATATATTACTGTAGATATAGACTGTCGGGCTCCTGTCAGGTATATATTACTGTAGATATAGACTGTAGGGCTCCTGTCAGGTATATATTACTGTAGATATAGACTGTAGGGCTCCTGTCAGGTATATATTATGTAGATATAGACTGTAGGCTCCTGTCAGGTATATATTACTGTAGATATAGACTGTACGGCTCCTGTCAGGTATATATTACTGTAGATATAGACTGTACGGGCTCCTGTCAGGTATATATTACTGTAGATATAGACTGTATGGCTCCTGTCAGGTTATATTACTGTAGATATAGACTGTAGGGCTCCTGTCAGGTATATATTACTGTAGATATAGACTGTAGGCTCCTGTCAGGTATATATTATGTAGATATAGACTGTAGGGCTCCTGTCAGGTATATATTATGTAGATATAGACTGTATGGGCTCCTGTCAGGTTATTAATAATTACTTGTAGTATTATACTGTATGGGCTCCTGTCAGGTATATATTACTGTAGATATAGACTGTACGGTCCTGTCAGGTATATATACTGTAGATATAGACTGTAGGCTCCTGTCAGGTATATATTACTGTAGATATAGACTGTACGGCTCCTGTCAGGTATATATTACTGTAGATATAGACTGTAGGGCTCCTGTCAGGTATATATTACTGTAGTATAGACTGTACGGGCTCCTGTCAGGTATATATTATGTAGATAGACTGTAGGCTCCTGTCAGGTATATATACTGTAGATATAGACTGTACGGGCTCCTGTCAGGTTATAATTACTGTAGATATAGACTGTACGGCTCCTGTCAGGTATATATTATGTAGATAAGACTGTATGGGCTCTGTCAGGTATATATTATGTAGATATAGACTGTATGGGCTCCTGTCAGGTATATATTACTGTAGATATAGAATTACGGTCTGTCAGGTATATTATTGTAGATATAGACTGTACGGCTCCTGTCAGGTATATATTATGTAGATATAGACTGTAGGGCTCCTGTCAGGTATATATTACTGTAGATATAGACTGTAGGGCTCCTGTCAGGTATATATTATGTAGATATAGACTGTACGGGCTCCTGTCAGTATATATTACTGTAGATATAGACTGTAGGCTCCTGTCAGGTATATATTACTGTAGATATAGACTGTATGGGCTCCTTCAGGTATATATTACTGTAGATATAGACTGTAGGGCTCCTGTCAGGTATATATTACTGTAGATATAGACTGTAAGGCTCCTGTCAGGTATATTATTGTAGATATAGACTGTAGGGCTCCTGTCAGGTATATATTACTGTAGATATAGACTGTAGGGTCCTGTCAGGTATATATTATAGTAGATATAGACTGTATGGGCTCCTGTCAGGTATATATTACTGTAGATATAGACTGTACGGCTCCTGTCAGGTATATATTACTGTAGATATAGACTGTATGGGCTCCTGTCAGGTATATATTACTGTAGATATAGACTGTACGGGCTCCTGTCAGGTATATTATACTGTAGATATAGACTGTACGGGCTCCTGTCAGGTATATATTACTGTAGATATAGACTGTATGGGCTCCTGTCAGGTATATATTACTGTAGATATAGACTGTACGGGCTCCTGTCAGGTATATATTACTGTAGATATAGACTGTACGGGTTCCTGTCAGGTATATATTACTGTAGGTATAGACTGTATGGGCTCCTGTCAGGTATATGTTACTGTAGATATAGACTGTACAGGCTCCTGTCAGGTATATATTACTGTAGATATAGACTGTATGGGCTCCTGTCAGGAATATATTACTGTAGATATAGACTGTACGGGCTCCTGTCAGGTATATATTATTGTAGATATAGACTGTACGGGCTCCTGTCAGGTATATATTATTGTAGATATAGACTGTATGGGCTCCTGTCAGGTATATATTACTGTAGATATAGAGTGTATGGGCTCCTGTCAGGTATATATTACTGTAGATATAGACTGTATGGGCTCCTGTCAGGTATATATTATTGTAGATATAGACTGTATGGGCTCCTGTCAGGTATATATTATTGTAGATATAGACTGTATGTATGTGACTATGCATTTACTTTTAACGGTGTTATACTTATATGACTCTTACTCTATGGCTGTAGTGGTGTTTCCTATGGAAGATAATTGTCCCTCTTGATATTATCTTGCACCTTTCCATTTGGATTTTAACTATTTGCAATAAAGAAAGTACTTTTATTCATTATTATACCATTGTGTGGTACCATTCTTTAACACTGTCTGGTTTCCATAGTTGTGTGATAATTGTTCTGTGGTATATGACCCTTCACAGGGGAAAACTAATATGTTACTTTTGGGCAACTTTTTGTGATTGCACTGTATACTAAGTACAGATTTCCTGTGTATAATGGCACTTATGGTGATATTAGTGTTGTGTTTTTTTTTTTTTTTTTTTATTAATGATCAGTATTGTAGTATTCAATCTCTATGTGGTGGTAATATGTTGTCCGACAATGGTGCAGTGGTATTTTTCCCTTGTATGTGATATTATTCGGTCACTGTAGTGGTAATATGTGACCTGGCATGGTGCAGTGGTATTTGTTCCTTGTGTGTGATATTATTGGTCATTTTAAAAATTGAAAAATAAATAAAAATATACCTAAATTGTATTGCATATTTTAACAAATGATTAATAGGATAGAGTAGAGTAGGGCCCGGCCAGAGGAGTCTACGTTGTTGTGGTGGCGGCTTAAAAAATCTTCTGGCCATAACAAGAGCTGCTGGCTATGTGTGTGATCTGGTGATTGTTCAAGGGGTGGAGCCTGGGCGGAATCTCAAGGGGGCCACAAAAAATTTGCCAGTATGGGGCCCCGAAATTCCTAGTGGCAGCCCTGACCACCAGTACTAAGCTCTTCCAGGATCGAGGATCCAAACACCCAGGGAGACCTGAGTATCTGCTATGTCCCATCTGGTAAGTCTATACTTCTTCCTTACACTGTCATAGTGAGCTTGTACCAATGCTGTGATGTTAAAGGGCAGTTGTCCCTGCAGTGGGAGGCGGGTGGGATAAACACGGGTGGGAATGTCTCTGAAAGGTTCGGGATTGGAGATGCTGTGATGTTTCTTACGTTCTTGTTAGCCTGTGGTCATGCTGTCAGTAGCATACCTCCCAACCGTCCCGATTCTGACCCCCCGTCCCGCTGTCTCGCTCAGGACACTGTGTCCCGCAATGAGATGAGCTGCCACGCCCCCATGCACCCCTTCCTGCCCTCCCTTTCTCTACAGCTCAGCCTCTCTCACAGCTAGCAATGACGCTGCTATGCTTTCCTATTCTGTGCCCACAGGACCTGTGATGAGGTCACAGGAGGGGAGGAGTCAGGGGGTCACATGATCAGTGTTCTCATTGTGTGCAGGACTCTGCTGTGATGGTTGTCATGGTGCTGGATGAGGGTAAGTTTGTGTGTGGGGGTCGGGACTCGGGTTTACAGTGTGGATGTAGCAGTGCTGTAGTGTGTACAAGTTGGATGTAGCAGAGTCGTGTGTGTACAAGGTGTACGGAGCGAAGCCGTGTGTGTACGAGGTGTACGGAGCGGAGCCGTGTGTGTTTGAGGTGTACGGAGCGGAGCCGTGTGTGTATGAGGTGTACGGAGCGGAGCCGTGTGTGTACGAGGTGGATGTAGCAGTGATGTAGTGTGTACGGAGCAGAGCAGAGTCGTGTGTGTACAAGGTGTACGTAGCGGAGCCGTGTGTGTACGAAGTGAACGGAGCGGAGCCGCACGTGTACGAGGTGTACGGAGCAGAGCCTTGTGTATACGAGTTGGATGTAGCAGAACCGTGTCTGTACGAGTTGGATGGAGCGGAGCCGTGTGTCTGTACGAAGTGCATGGAACCGACCCGCACGTGTACGAGGTGCACGGATCTGAGCCACGCGTGTACGAGGTTTACGGAGTGGGGCCGTGTGTATGAGGTGGATGTAGCAGTGCTGTGTGTGTACGAAACGGAGCCCTGTGTGTGTGAAGTCTATGGAGCTGAGCCGCTCAGCTCCGTACACACAGGGCTCCGTGCTTGAGCCGTGTGTGTACAGAGCGGAGCAAAGCCGTGTGTGTATGGAGTGGAGCCTTGTGTGTATGTAGCGGAGCCGCGTGTGTATGAGGTGTATGGAGCAGAACCGCGTGTGTACGAGGTGTATGCTGCAAAGCCACATGTGTACAAGGTTTACGGAGTGGAGTCGTGTGTGTACAAGGTGTACAAAGCGTGGCTGCGTGTGTACAAGGTGTACAGAGTGGAGCCTTGTGTATACTGAGTGGAGCCTTGTGTGTGCGAGGTGGACGGAGCGGAGCCATGTGTGTACGAGGCATACAAAGCGGAACCGTGTGTGTATGAGGTGTGCAGAGCCGTGCGTGTACAAGGTGTATGGTGGGGAGCATTCATACCTACCAACCATCCTGAATTCAGTGGGACACTCTCGATTTTGAGAGTCTTCCCCGCTGTCCCGGCCGGGAGCTTTTCCCGTGGACACAGGAGTACATGCCGGAGCCCCGAAGAGCACTTTAAAACTCGCACGTGATGTTCCACCAGAAGTGAAGTGTTGGAAGATGACCGGAAATGAGGTAATTTCGGGAGGAGATTGTGACGGAACCATGGAGGCACTTCAGGGAATGCTTCAGATCCATCACCGTGTCCTCGCCTTGGAATCGGGGATGTCGGCCATGTGAGTGGATCATGATATGTCCTGCACCGGGAGGCTCAGGTGGGCACTACAATGGGAGCCGGGCTGCTATAGTACCTTTATATAATCTTTATTTCTTTCTCTCTCTATTTCTTTCTCTCTCTCTGTTCTTTCTTTCTATCTCTCTGTTCTTTCTTTCCCATCTTTCTTTCTTTCCCATCTTTCTTTCTCTCTGTTCTTTTTTTTTCTTTCTCTCTGTTCTTTCTTTCCCCTCTTTCTTTCTATCTCTGTTCTTTCTTTCATTCTTTCTTTCTTTTTCTCTATCTCTCTGTTCTTTCTTTCCCCTCTTCTTTTTCTCTCTCTCTGTTCTTTCCCTTCTTCTTTCTCTGTTCTTTTTTTCTTTTTTCTCTTTCTTCCCCTCTTTCTTTCTTTCGCTCTCTCTGTTCTTTCTTTCTCTCCCCTCTTTCTCTCTCTCTCTCTCTCTTTCTTCTTCCCATCTTTCTTTCTCTCTGTTCTTTTTCTTTCTTTCTCTGTTCTTTCTTTCCCCTCTTTCTTTCTATCTCTCAGTTCTTTCTTTCTATCCCCTTTCTTTTTCTCTTTCTTTCTTTCTTTTTCTTTCTTTCTTTCTTTTTTTTTTCTTTTCTTTCTTTCTTTCTCTCTTCTTTCTTTCCCCTCTTTCTTTCTCTTTCTCTCTGTTCTTTCTTTCCCCTCTTTCTTTCTCTCTGTTCTTTCTTTCTTTCCCATCTTTCCTTCTCTCTCTGTTCTTTTTCTTTCTTTCTCTGTTCTTTCTTTCCCCTCTTTCTTTCTATCTCTCTGTTCTTTCTTTCTCTTTCTTTCTTTCTCTCTCTGTTCTTTCTCTCTGTTCTTTATTTCTTTCCCCTCTTTCTTTCTGTTCTTTCTCTCGCTCTGTTCTTTCTTTCTCTTTATTTCTCTCTCTCTCTGTTCTTTCCCATCTTTCTTTCTCTCTATCTCTCTGTTCTTTCTTTCTTTCTCTCTTTGTTCTTTCTTTCCCTTCTTTCTCTCTCTCTCTCCCTTTGTTGCTTCTTTCTTTACTCTCTTTCTTTCTCTCCCTCTGTTTCTTTCTTTTTCTCTATCTCTCTGTTCTTTCTTTCCCCCTTTCTTTCTTTCTTTCTTTCTTTCTTTCTTTTCTTCTTTCTTTCTTTCTTTCTCTCTCTGTTCTTTCCCCTCTTTCTTTCTTTCTGCTCTTTTTTTCTTTCTCTCTCTCTGTTCTTTCCCTCTCTTTCTTTCTTTCTTTCTTTCTTTTCTTTCTTTCTTTCTTTCTCTCTGTTCTTTCTTTCCCCTCTTTCTTTCTCTCTCTATTCTTTCTTTCTTTCTTTTTCTCTCTGTTCTTTCTTTCCCCCTCTGTCTTTCTTTCTGTTCTTTCTTTCCCCTCTTTCTTTCTCTCTCCCTCTCTGTTCTTTCTTTCTCTCTCTGTTCTTTCTTTCCCTTCTTCTTTTTCTCTCTCTCTGTTCTTTCCCCTCTTTCTTTCTTTCTTTCTTTCTCTGTTCTTTCTTTCCCCTTTCTTTCTTTCTTTCTTTCTTTCTTTCTCTCTCTGTTCTTTCTGTCCCCCTCTTTCTTTCTCTCTCTATTCTTTCTTTCTTTTTCTATCTGTTCTTTCTTTCCCCCTGTCTTTCTTTCTCTGTTCTTTCTTTCCCCTCTTTCTCTCTCCCTCTCTGTTCTTTCTTTCCCCTCTTTCTTTTTTTTTTCTCTCTGTTCTTTTTTTCTGTCTCCTCTTTCTTTCTCTGTTCTTTCTTTCTTTCTTTCTCTCTGTTCTTTCTTTCCCGTCTTTCTTTCTCTCTCTGTTCTTTCTTTCCCGTTTTTCTTTCTTTCTCTCTCAGTTCTTTCTTTCCCCTTTCTTTCCCCCTCCCTCTCTGTTCTTTTTTTCCCCTCTTTCTTTCTCCGTCTCTGTTCTTTCTTTCCCCTCTGGTTTTTTTTTCTGTTCTTTCTTTCCCCTTTCTTTGTTTATTTCTTTCTCTCACTACTTTCTCTCTGTTCTTTCTTGCTTTCCCCTCTTTCTTTCTCTCTTTCCTTTCTCTCTGTTTTCTTTTTTCTCTCTCTGTTCTTTCTTTTACTCAGTACCAGTCAGTGTGATCACCAGTGCTAAATGGGTGTGGTCGGGGCGTGGACATGGTGTGACTAGTTGTAAAATGGGTGTGGTCGGGGCGTGGCCTAAAATGTGCCACGCCGAGCTGTGCGCGCCGCAACCTTTTTCCCTCTTTCCCATCTTCAAAAGTTGGGAGGTATGCAGTAGTCCCTGTGCAGCCACTTTCGGAAGGCAGATGGGGAACAATAGATTGTGATCTGCTCCTTCGCAAGTAGCGCTGACATAAGCACGGTGGCAAGTGTTTCGTGTGCCAGGTCCAGACCTGAGCGATCGGCTGAACAAAGACCGCACAAGAAACTTGGCAGCCTGTGATGTCTCCCTACCTGCCCCTGCAGATTGGGGCTTTATTGGAGACTCTGAAGCGACAGTTGGAGGACGGGAGACTCTACAACAAAGAAACAGTCTGTCAGTGAGGGAAAGTTTACTTTGAAGGATCCATTTTTAGGGCGATGCACTGTCTGGGCTCCCTAGTATGTACAGTGCTGTCGATGTCATGTGCTGATCTAGTCTTTGTTCCCATGGGCTGATTTTGACCCTTGTTTCTATTATGAGTTGTGCGGTTTGTTTAGTGCATGCCCGTTGTGATTTGTTTGGTTTGTTTAGTGCATGCCCTCTGTGAGTTGTGCGGTTTGTTTAGTGCATGCCCTCTGTGAGTTGTGCGGTTTGTTTAGTGCATGCCCTCTGTGAGTTGTGCGGTTTGTTTAGTGCATGCCCCCTGTGAGTTGTGCGGTTTGTTTAGTGCATGCCCCCTGTGAGTTGTGCGGTTTGTTTGGTGCATGCCCCCTGTGAGTTGTGCGGTTTGTTTAGTGCATGCCCCCTGTGAGTTGTGCGGTTTGTTTAGTGCATGTCCCCTGCGAGTTGTGCGGTTTGTTTAGTGCATGCCCCCTGTGAGTTGTGCGGTTTGTTTGCTGCATGCCCCCTGTGAGTTGTGCGGTTTGTTTAGTGCATGCCCCCTGTGAGTTGTGCGGTTTGTTTAGTGCATGCCCCCTGTGAGTTGTGCGGTTTGTTTAGTGCATGCCCCCTGTGAGTTGTGCGGTTTGTTTACTGCATGCCCCCTGTGAGTTGTGCGGTTTGTTTAGTGCATGCCCCCTGTGAGTTGTGCGGTTTGTTTAGTGCATGTGTGTCGACCCGCCACCACAATTGTGGATTACCAGGGCAATGGGGTACTCAGAGCCGAGCCCATGGAAGTCTATGGGGGTTTTGTCACAGGTAGCTGTGGCTCGGTCTGTGGCCCTGGCGGTCTGGCGTATGTTGGGGGATATATTTACAGGGGATAGGTTTATATACAGTTCGTGACGCCACCTGTAGTCTTCTGGTAATTTGTACCAGCGCTGCTATAGATCTCTGAGGGGATGGTGATGCAGCTAGATGTCGGGTCCCCTACAGGTGGGACTGGTCCCTCAAAGTCTTTGAAGTTAGTGAAGTCGGGTGCAGATAAATAACACAGTCTCACACGGTCAGCGTCTTTCCATACCTTTACTTGTAAGATGTTCAGGCAGGTCCCAGGAGGCTGATCCAAGGAGAGTGTATCTTGAGACAGCAGCTGGACAAGTTAGGGGCCTCCTTTACTTCCAATACAATGAGTACAACCAGCCTGAAGCGTAGTTCCCTCAATAACTCCAGCTAATCCATAGCTGTACGGCCCAGTCAGTTTTGTGTTAGGAGCCTTCCTGCGAGAGAGCTGAATTCTTATTTTGTCTGCGCCTGACTCAAAGTCTTCACTCCCCCTGACCCCAGTTACGTACTGACTATAAGGGGCTTGTTTGCCGCGACCTAAGGTCCGGTAAATTCCTGGTTTTCTTACCACTATGCTTGTAACAATAGTGATCCTTCGGTCCCCAGTGACCGGTAGCAATGTGCAGGACTTCTTCAATCCGTAAGCACTATTCCAATAAACCACTGTGCCTTTCGCCTTGTCCTCGCTGGTAACATAAGCACTCACACTAGCCAAGGGTCGAGCAGTCACTTCTTTCTTTTCCTTCACTTCAAAGTTAGTTACAAATGCTCAGTTATCAATAGGCAGGAGCACGTCTCTGAACCTTATACCGTCCTTTAGACAGGATACTGAAGACTTTCTGCACTAAACTTCTTCTTTCCTTCCAGTGTATTCTGATGAGGTACAGCTCTGACTAGGCTGAGGTGAATTAAACCACCTGTACTAGACTCCACTTTCCGAACTGATGATAGAGCAATCTGGACTGCTTCCTCCCTCCAGACGTCTTCTCTCTCTGAAGTCCAGACACAGACTAGAAATCACTCTAACACATACACCTTGACCACTCCCTCAAGAGTAAACTACACTACCCTAAGGGTGTGTCTAGTATATGTTGAGTGAATGGATATTTAGCATTAAACTGCTGTCTCGCCACACACTCTCCAGGGTACTGCGTGTGCCTAACACCAGGGCTACACACATGCCCCCTGTGAGTTGTGTGGTTTGTTTAGTGCATGCCCCCTGTGAGTTGTGCGGTTTGTTTAGTGCATGTCCCCTGTGAGTTGTGCGGTTTGTTTGGTGCATGCCACTTTTCTATGTCTTGATTCTATGTTCAGTGCTATAGTTTATCCTTTGGTCCAAATGACAGATTTGTTGCAGAGGTTTCTGCAGCTAGAAATCAGTGCTGTTTATATGAATGGGCTGTTATTGCTGCAGGAAGCCCCATTCACATAAATGGAGAGTGTTCTTTCTGCAACAAATCTGCCAAGGGGACTAAGGCTCTGTTCACATGTCCAGTAATCATCCGTTAGTTATGCATACACAACTTTTTTTTTGAATCGCTAAAAAAAATCAACTGGATCTGTTTTTTAACATTGAAATCTATGGAGAACTGATCTGTTTAACCCCTTCACCCCCAAGGGTGGTTTGCACGTTAATGACCGGGCCAATTTTTACAATTCTGACCACTGTCTCTTTATGAGGTTATAACTCTGGAACGCTTCAACGGATCTTCGCGATTCTGAGATGGTTTTCTCGAGACATATTGTACTTCACGTTAGAAGTATAATTTCTTCGATATAACTTGCGTTTATTTTTGAAAAAAACGCAAATATGGCGAAAATTATGAAAATTTTGCAATTTTCAAACTTTGAATTTTTTTTCCCTTAAAACAGAGAAATATGTCACACAAAATAGTTAAGAAATAACATTTCCCACATGACTACTTTACATCAGCACAATTTTGGAACCAACATTTTTTTGTTAGGAAATTATAAGGGTTAAAAGTTGACCAGTGATTTCTCATTTTTACAACGAAATTTACAAAGCCAATTTTTTAGGGACCACATTACATTTGAAGTCACTTTGAGGGGTCTATATAGCAGAAAATACCCAAAAGTGACACCATTCTAAAAACAGCACCCCTCAAGGTACTCAAAATCACATTCAAGAAGTTTATTAACCCTTCAGGTGCTTCACAGGAGCTGAAGCAACGTTGAAGGAAAAAATTAATATTTAACTTTTACTAAAATGATCTTTTACAAACTTTTTTTTATTTTTACAAGGGTAAAAGGAGAAAATGGGCAGATAAAGTTGTTGTGCAATTTCTCCTGAGTACGCCAATACCCTATATGTGGGGGAAAACCACTGTATGGGCACACGGCAGAGCTCGTAAGGGAAGGAGCGCCGTTTGACTTTTTCAAACTAAAAATGGCTGGAGTTGAGATTGGACGCCATGTCATGTTTGGAGAGCCCCTGATGCGCCTAAACAGTGGAAACCCCCCACAAGTGACACCATTTTGAAAACTAGACCTCCTAAGGAACTTATCTAGATCTGTTGTGAGCACTTTGAACCCCAAAGTGTTTCACAAAAGTTTATAATGCCTGGGTGTGAAAAAAAAAACAAAACAATTTTCCACAAAAATGATTTTTTAGTCCCAAATTTTTGATTTTTCCCAAGGAAATTGGACCCCAAAAGTTGTTGTCCAATTTGTCCTGAGTACGCTGATACCCCATATGTGGATGGGGAAACTGTTTGGGCGCACGGCAGGGCTTGGAAAGGAAGCAGTAACGTTTTGGAATGCAAACATTGATGGGGGTCATATTCCGTTTGTAGTGCCCCAGATGAGCCTAAACAGTGGAAACCCCCCACAAGTGACCCCATTTTGGAAGCTAGACCCCCTAAGGAGCTTATCTAGATCTTTGGTGAGCACTTTGAACCCCCAAGTGCTTCACACAAGTTTATAATGCCCGGGCATGAAAATAAAAAATCCTATTTTTTTCCAACAAAAATTATCTCTTAGTCATTAATTTTTTATTTTCCCATAGGTAACAGGAGAAATTGGACCTCAAAAGTTGTCCAATTTGTCCTGAGTATGCTGATACCCCATATGTAGGGGGGAACCACTGTTTGGGTGCATGGCAGAGCTCGGAATGGAAGGAGCACCATTTGACTTTTCCAACCAAAATTGGCTGGAATTGAGATTGGACGCCATGTTGCATTTGGAGAGTCCCTGATGTGCCTAAACAGTGGAAACCCCCCACAAGTGACCCCATTTGGGAAACTAGACCCCCTAAGGAACTTATCTAGATCTTTGGTGAGCAATTTGAACCCCCAAGTGCTTCACACAAGTTTATAACATAGAGCCGTAAAATTAAAAAATCATATATTTTCCACAAAATTGATCTTTTCACCCCAATTTTTATTTTCCCAAGGGTAACAAGACTCCAAAAGTTATTGTGCAATTTGTCCTGAGTACGCTGATACCCCATATGTGGGGGTAAACCACTGTTTGGGTGCATGGCAGAGTTTGGAAGGGAAGGAGCGCCGTTTGACTTTTTCAACGCAGAATTGGCTGGATGCCATGTTGTGTTTGGAGAGCTCCTGATCTGCCTAAACAGTGGAAACCCCCCACAAATGACACCATTTTGGAAACTAGACCCCTCAAGGAACTTATCTGGATGTGTGGTGAGCACTTTGAACCCAAAAGTGCTTCACAGAAGTTTATAACGTACAGCCGTAAAATAAAAAAATCTTTTTTTTTTTTTACAAAAATGATTTTTTCGCCCCCAATATTTTATTTTCACAAGGGTAACAGGAGAAATTGGACCCCAAAAGTTGTTGTCCAATTTGTCCTGAGTATGCTGATACCCAATATGTGGGAGAAAACTACTGTATGGGTGCACGTCTGGGCTCGGAAGGGAAGTAGTGACGTTTTAGATTGCAGACTTTGATGGAATGGTCTAGGGGCGTCATGTCGCATTTGGAGAGCCCCTGATGCACCTAAACAGTGGAAACCCCCCACAAGTGACCCCATTTTGGAAAATAGACCCCACAAGGAACTTATCTAGATGTGTGGTGAGCACTTTGAACCCCGAAGTGCTTCCCAGAAGTTTATAACGTACAGCCGTAAAAATAAAAAATCCTTTTTTTTTTACAAAATGATATTTTCGCCCCCAATATTTTATTTTCACAAGGGTAACAGGAGAAATTGGACCCCAAAATTTGTTGTCCAATTTGTCCTGAGTACGCTGATACCCAATATGTGGGAGAAAACTACTGTATGGGTGCACATCTGGGCTCGGAAGGGAAGTAGTGACGTTTTGGATTGCAGACTTTGATGGAATGGTCTAGGGGCATCATGTCGCGTTTGGAGAGCCCCTGATGTGCCTAAACAGTGGAAACCCCCCACAAGTGACCCCATTTTGGAAAATAGACCCCACAAGGAACTTATCTAGAAGTATGTTGAGCACTTTGAACCCCGAAGTGCTTCACAGAAGTTTATAACGTACAGATGTAAAAATAAAAATTTTTTTTTTTACAAAAATGATTTTTTGGCCCCCAATATTTATTTTCACAAGGTAACAGGAGAAATTGGACCCCAAAAGTTGTTGTGCAATTTCTCCTGAGTACGCCAATACCCTATATGTGGGGGAAAACCACTGTATGGGCACACGGCAGAGCTCGTAAGGGAAGGAGCGCCGTTTGACTTTTTCAAACTAAAAATGGCTGGAGTTGAGATTGGACGCCATGTCATGTTTGGAGAGCCCCTGATGCGCCTAAACAGTGGAAACCCCCCACAAGTGACACCATTTTGAAAACTAGACCTCCTAAGGAACTTATCTAGATCTGTTGTGAGCACTTTGAACCCCAAAGTGTTTCACAAAAGTTTATAATGCCTGGGTGTGAAAAAAAAAACAAAACAATTTTCCACAAAAATGATTTTTTAGTCCCAAATTTTTGATTTTTCCCAAGGAAATTGGACCCCAAAAGTTGTTGTCCAATTTGTCCTGAGTACGCTGATACCCCATATGTGGATGGGGGAAACTGTTTGGGCGCACGGCAGGGCTTGGAAAGGAAGCAGTAACGTTTTGGAATGCAAACATTGATGGGGGTCATATTCCGTTTGTAGTGCCCCAGATGAGCCTAAACAGTGGAAACCCCCCACAAGTGACCCCATTTTGGAAGCTAGACCCCCTAAGGAGCTTATCTAGATCTTTGGTGAGCACTTTGAACCCCCAAGTGCTTCACACAAGTTTATAATGCCCGGGCATGAAATAAAAAATCCTATTTTTTTCCAACAAAAATTATCTCTTAGTCACTAATTTTTATTTTCCCATAGGTAACAGGAGAAATTGGACCTCAAAAGTTGTCCAATTTGTCCTGAGTATGCTGATACCCCATATGTAGGGGGGAACCACTGTTTGGGTGCATGGCAGAGCTCGGAATGGAAGGAGCACCATTTGACTTTTCCAACCAAAATTGGCTGGAATTGAGATTGGACGCCATGTTGCATTTGGAGAGTCCCTGATGTGCCTAAACAGTGGAAACCCCCCACAAGTGACCCCATTTGGGAAACTAGACCCCCTAAGGAACTTATCTAGATCTTTGGTGAGCAATTTGAACCCCCAAGTGCTTCACACAAGTTTATAACGTAGAGCCGTAAAATTAAAAAATCATATATTTTCCACAAAATTGATCTTTTCACCCCAATTTTTTATTTCCCAAGGGTAACAAGACTCCAAAAGTTATTGTGCAATTTGTCCTGAGTACGCTGATACCCCATATGTGGGGGTAAACCACTGTTTGGGTGCATGGCAGAGTTTGGAAGGGAAGGAGCGCCGTTTGACTTTTTCAACGCAGAATTGGCTGGATGCCATGTTGTGTTTGGAGAGCTCCTGATCTGCCTAAACAGTGGAAACCCCCCACAAATTACACCATTTTGGAAACTAGACCCCTCAAGGAACTTATCTGGATGTGTGGTGAGCACTTTGAACCCAAAAGTGCTTCACAGAAGTTTATAACGTACAGCCGTAAAATAAAAATCTTTTTTTTTTTTTACAAAAATGATTTTTTCGCCCCCAATATTTTATTTTCACAAGGGTAACAGGAGAAATTGGACCCCAAAAGTTGTTGTCCAATTTGTCCTGAGTATGCTGATACCCAATATGTGGGAGTAAACTACTGTATGGGCGCACGTCGGGGCTCGGCAGGGAAGTAGTGACGTTTTGGATTGCAGACTTTGATGGAATGGTCTGGGGGCGTCATGTCGCATTTGGAGAGCCCCTGATGCGCCTAAACAGTGGAAACCCCCCACAAATGACACCATTTTGGAAAATAGACCCCACAAGGAACTTATCTAGATGTGTGGTGAGCACTTTGAACCCCGAAGTGCTTCCCAGAAGATTATAACGTTACAGCCGTAAAAATAAAAAATCCTTTCTTTTTTTACAAAAATGATTTTTTCGCCCCCAATATTTTATTTTCACAAGGGTAACAGGAGAAATTGGACCCCAAAATTTGTTGTCCAATTTGTCCTGAGTATGCTGATACCCAATATGTGGGAGAAAACTACTGTATGGGTGCACGTCTGGGCTCGGAAGGGAAGTAGTGACGTTTTGGATTGCAGACTTTGATGGAATGGTCTAGGGGCGTCATGTCGCATTTGGAGAGCCCCTGATGCACCTAAACAGTGGAAACCCCCCACAAGTGACCCCATTTTGGAAAATAGACCCCACAAGGAACTTATCTAGATGTGTGGTGAGCACTTTGAACCCCGAAGTGCTTCCCAGAAGTTATAACGTACAGCCGTAAAAATAAAAAATCCTTTTTTTTTTACAAAAATGATTTTTTGGCCCCCAATATTTTATTTTCACAAGGTAACAGGAGAAATTGGACCCCAAAAGTTGTTGTCCAATTTGTCCTGAGTACGCTGATACCCAACATGTGTGAGAAAACGACTGTATGGGTGCACGTCTGGGCTCGAATGGGAAGTAGTGACGTTTTGGATTGCAGACTTTGATGGAATGGTCTGGGGGCGTCATGTCGCATTTGGAGAGCCCCTGATGCGCCTAAACAGTGGAAACCCCCAAGTGACCCCATTTTGGAAAATAGACCCCACAAGGAACTTATCTAGAAGTGTGGTGAGCGCTATGAAGCCCCAAGTGCTTCACAGAAAATTTATAACATACAGCCGTAAAAACAAAAAAATCATTTTTTTTTTTTTACAAAAATGATTTTGCCACCCCCAGTTTTTTATTTTCCCAAGGGTAACAGAAGAAATAGGACAAATTGCACAATAACTCTTGTGGTCCAGAGTACGCTTATACCCCATATGCGGGGGTAAACTACTGTTTGGGCGCATGGCAGAGCTCAGAAGTGAAGGAGCACCGTTTGACTTTTTCAACGCAGATTTGGCTGGAATTGAGATCAGACGCCATGTCACATTTGGAGAGCCCCTGATGTGCCTAAACAGCAGAAACCCCCCAATTCTAACTCCAACCCTAACCCCAACACACCCCTAACCCTAGTCCCAACCCTAACCACAAACCTAACCCTAACACACCCCTAACCCTAATCCCAACCCTAACCCTAATCCTAACGTTAGCGCCAACCCTAACCCTAACTTTAGCCGCAACCCTAACCCTAATGGGAAAATGGAAATAAATACATTTTTTTAATTTTATTATTTTTCCCTAACTAAGGGGGTGATAAAGGGGGGGTTTAATTTACTATTTATAGTGGGTTTTGTGATTGGCAGCTGTCACGCTAAAAGACGCTTTTTATTGCAAAAAGTAGTTTTTTGCATCGCTACATTTTGAGATCTATAATTTTTGCATATTTTGGCCCACAGAGTCATGTGAGGTCTTATTTTTTGTGGGACGAGGTGACGTTTTTATTGGTACCATTTATGACCACGTGACATTTTTTGATCGCTTTTTATTTCGATTTTTGGGAGGTTAGAATGAACAAAAATCAGCAATTCATGAATTTCTTTTGGGGGAGGCGTTTATACCGTTCCGCGTGTGGTAAAATTGATAAAGCAGTTTTATTCTTCGGGTCAGTACGATTACGGCGATACCTCATTTATATAATTTTTTTTATGTTTTGGCGCTTTTATAGAATAAAAACAATTTTATATAAAAAATTATTATTTTTGCATCGCTTTATTCTGCGAGCTATAACTTTTTTATTTTTTTCGTTGATGATGCTGTTTGACGGCTCGTTTTTTGCGGGACAAGATGACGTTTTCAGTGGTACCATGTTTATTTATATCCGTCTTTTTGATCGCGTTTTATTCCACTTTTTGTTCGGCGGTATGATGATAAAGCATTGATTTTTTGCTTAGTTTTTTTTTTTTAAGGGGTCCACTAAAGGGGTTAACTAGTGGGACAGTTTTATAGGGGGGATTGTTACGGACGTGGCGATACCAAATATGTGTACTTTTATTGATTTGTTTTTTTTATTTACAGGAAGAAAAGAATTTATTGGGGAATATTTTTTTTTTTATTATTTTTTTTACCACTTTTTATATTTTTTTTTTACTTTCTTACATTGTCCCAGGGTGGGACATCACTGTATTTTAGCAGATCGCTGGTGTGACAGTGTGCACAGCACTCTGTCACACCAGCGATCGCTCTGGCATCGTTGCAGGCTTCTCAGTGCCTGCTCTCAGCAGGCACTGAGGAAGCCGCCTCCCTGCAGGATCCCGGCGCCATCTTGGATCTGGCGACCTGGAGGGAGGACGGACCCTCGGAACAGCGCGACACATCGCGCTGCTCTGAGGGTCTCAGGGGAGCGCGCAGGGAGCCCCCACCCTGCGCGATCCTCCCCTGTGCCCTGGTACACCGCGATCATGTTTGATCGCGGTGTGCCAGGGGTTAATGTGCCGGGAGCGGTCCGTGACCGCTCCTGACACATAGTGCTGGGTGTCAGCTGTGATATACAGCTGACACCCGGCCGCGATCAGCTACGCTCCCCCCGGGAGCGCAGCTGATCGCCCATGACGTACTGTTCCGTCCATGGGAATTAGGTCCAGGGTCACATGGACGGAATAGTACGTCTGATGGAATAAAGGGGTTAAATAGCTGTCTGTTTTTCCTTTGCAGTGGATCCGTTTTTTGCTTACTGGGTCAGTTTCAAACAGATGACTCCTGGACATGTGAGCTGTCGTGTAATCATCCATATGAAACTGATCCATTACAGAGTAATGGTCATTTAATCTTTCATAAATGAATAGTACTCATGAAAATAAGCGACTTTGTAATGTATCTTATCAGAGAAATCTGCTTCTTTCTCTACCAAAATTGCTCAGTCTTGCTAAAAATTATCAATTCTGGGGTAAAATGTTTATTCAGTGAAGACTTTCCCATTACTGAGACAGGAGATGGCGGCTGCTGGTAAGATTCTATATAGCTGCCAGGAGGGAGGAGCTACAGGCAGAGCTCCTCCCCTCCATCTACATAGAATCTTACCAGCAGCCGCCATCTCCTATGTAGATGCCAGGAGGGAGGAGCTACAGGCAGAGCTCCTCCCCTCCATTTACATAGAATCTTACCAGCAGCCGCCATCTCCTATGTAGATGCCAGGAGGGAGGAGCTACAGGCAGAGCTCCTCCCAACCATCTACATAGAATCTTACCAGCTGCCCTCTCCTATGCAGCTGCCAGGAGGGAGGAGCTGTAGGCAGAGCTCCTCCCCTCCATCTACATAGAATCTTACCAGCAGCTGCCATCTCCTATGTAAATGCCAGGAGGGAGGAGCTACAGGCAGAGCTCCTCCCCACCATCTACATAGAATCTTACCAGCTGCCTTCTCCTATGCAGCTGCCAGGAGGGAGGAGCTACAGGCAGAGCTCCTCCCCATCTACATAGAATCTTACCAGCAGCCGCCATCTCCTATGTAGATGCCAGGAGGGAGGAGCTACAGGCAGAGCTCCTCCCCATCATCTACATAGAATCTTACCAGCAGCCGCCATCTCCTATGTAGATGCCAGGAGGGAGGAACTACAAGCAGAGCTCCTCCCCTCCATCTACATAGAATCTTACCAGCCGCCCTCTCCTATGTAGATGCCAGGAGGGAGGAGCTACAGGCAGAGCTCCTCCCCTCCATCTACATAGAATCTTACCAGCAGCCGCCATCTCCTATGTAGATGCCAGGAGGGAGGAGCTACAGGCAGAGCTCCTCCCCACCATCTACATAGAATCTTACCAGCTGCCCTCTCCTATGCAGCTGCAAGGAGGGAAGAGCTACAGGCAGAGCTCCTCCCCTCCATCTACATAGAATCTTACCAGCAGCCACCATCTCCTATGTAGATGCCAGGAGGGAGGAGCTACAGGCAGAGCTCCTCCCCTCCATCTACATAGAATCTTACCAGCTGCCCTCTCCTATGCAGCTGCCAGGAGGGAGGAGCTACAGGCAGAGCTCCTCCCCTCCATCTACATAGAATCTTACCAGCAGCCGCCATCTCCTATGTAGATGCCAGGAGGGAGGAGCTACAGGCAGAGCTCCTCCCCATCTACATAGAATCTTACCAGCAGCCGCCATCTCCTATGTAGATGCCAGGAGGGAGGAGCTACAGGCAGAGCTCCTCTCCATCTACATAGAATCTTACCAGCAGCCGCCATCTCCTATGTAGATGCCAGGAGGGAGGAGCTACAGGCAGAGCTCCTCCCCCATCTACATAGAATCTTACCAGCAGCCGCCATCTCCTATGTAGATGCCAGGAGGGATGAGCTACAGGCAGAGCTCCTCCCCATCTACATAGAATCTTACCATCAGCCGCCATGTCCTATGTAGATGCCAGGAGGGAGGAGCACATGGGTGTACCCACCATGGGGCAGGGGGGGGCAGGTGCCTCCCCTAGAAGCAGGGGCACACAATGAAAGAGAGCGGAGAGAGCAGCACAATGCCGGCTCCCTCTGCCCCAGGTTGCAGTGCCTGTCTGTGTGCTCACAGTGCACGGAGCTGCTGTCTCATCAGAGGAGCTTCTTCCTGGCGCAGCAGCTGTAGTTTCACTTTCTGTCGTGCAGGCTCTGGTTGTCTCAGCCACACTGGGTCCTAGTGCCCTCTGTGTGCAGACACTGGACTCTTCCTGCTCCTGCCTCAGCCACTGCCTGCAAGCTTCATGGTAAGAGGGGATGGAATTTATTAAATTCATTCTGCTCAGGCATGTTATGGTCACTGTGGGGGAATGTGAGAGGATGAGGGTATTGTGGGGGAGGGGTACAGGGCACTGGGGGTGAATGTAAGAGGATGGGGGTATTGTGGAGGCTAGGGCACTGGGGGGTTAATGTGAGAGGATGGGGTATTGTGGGGAGGGGTACAGGGCACTGGGGTGAATGTAAGAGAATGGGGGTATTGTGGAGGCTAGGGCACTGGGGGGTTAATGTGAGAGGATGGGGTATTGTGGGGAGGGGTACAGGGCACTGGGGTGAATGTAAGAGAATGGGGGTATTGTGGGGCTAGGGCACTGGGGGGGTTAATGTGAAAGGATGGGGGTATTGTGGGGGAGGGGTACAGGGCACTGGGGTGAATGTAAGAGGATGGGGTATTGTGGGGGCTAGGGCACTGGGGGGTTAATGTGAGAGGATGGGGTATTGTGGGGCTAGGGCACTGGGGGGGTTAATGTGAGAGGATGGGGGTATTGTGGGAGCTGAAGTGGGGGAGGGGCAACAGGGCACAGAGAGTGAATGTGAGAGGATGGGGTATTGTGGGGGAGGGGATACAGGGCACTGGTTGGTGAATGTGAGAGGATGGGGATATTGTGGGGGCTGGCGCACAAGGGTTGATGTGAGAGGATGGGGTATTGTGAGGGAGGGTAGACAGGTCACTGAGGTTGAACGTAAGAGGATGGGGGTATTGTGGGGCTAGGGCACTGGGGGTTTACTGTGAGAGGATGGGGGTATTGTGGGGGCTGAAGTGGGGAGGGGCAACAGAGCACTGAGGGGTGCATGTGAGAGGATGGGGGTATTGTGGGGTCAGTGGGACAGAACACTAAGGGGTGCATGTGAGACAATGGGCTGTTGGGGTGTGGGTGGGGGACAGGGGAGGTAGGGGGCTTTTTTTTTACTTGTGAGTTCCTTAATAGTAACATAGTAACATAGTTATTAAGGTTGAAGGAAGACTTTAAGTCCATCTAGTTCAACCCATATCCTATCCTAACCTGCCCTAACATGTTGATCCAGAGGAAGGCAAAAAAAACCAAGTGGCAAACAGTAAGCTTCACATAGGGGAAAAAAATTCCTTCCCAACTCCACATACGGCAATCAGACTAGCTCCCTGGATCAACGCTGTATCTAGGAAACTAGTGAATATAGCCTGTAATATTATACTTTTCAAGAAAGGCATCCAGTCCCTTCTTAAATTTTAGTAAGGAATCACTCATTACAACATTAGACGGCAGAGAGTTCCATAGTCTCACTGCTCTTACAGTAAAGAATCTGCGTCTGTGATTATGGCTAAACCTTCTTTCCTCCAGACGTAGAGGATGCCCCCTTGTCCCCGTCACAGGTCTAAGAGTTAAAAGATCATTAGAAACGTCTTTGTACTGTCCCCTCATATATTTATACATTGTAATAAGATCACCCCTAAGCCTTCGTTTTTCCAAACTAAATAACCCCAAGTGTAATAACCTGTCTTGGTATTGCAGACCCCCCAGTTCTCTAATAACCTTGGTCGCTCTTCTCTGCACCCGCTCCAGTTCAGCTATGTCTTTCTTATACACCGGAGACCAGAACTGCACACAGTATTCTAAGTGTGGTCGCACCAGTGACTTGTATAGAGGTAAAATTATGTTCTCCTCATGAGCATCTATGCCTCTTTTAATGCATCCCATTATTTTATTTGCCTTGGCAGCAGCTGCCTGACATTGGCCACTAAATGTGAGTTTGTCGTCCACCCATACACCCAGGTCTTTTTCAGTGACAGTTTTGCCCAGTGTTTTACAATTAAGCACATAATTATACATCTTATTTGTTCTACCCAAGTGCATGACCTTACATTTATCCCCATTAAAGCTCATTTGCCATTTATCAGCCCAAGCTTCTAGTTTACATAAATCCTCCTGTAATATAAAATTATCCTCCTCTGTATTTATTACCCTGCAGAGTTTAGTGTCATCTGCAAATATTGAAATACTACTCTGTATGCCCCCTACAAGGTCATTAATAAATATGTTAAAGAGAAGCGGCCCCAATACTGACCCCTGTGGTACCCCACTGCTAACCGTGACCCAGTCCGAGTGTGCTCCATTAATAACCACCCTTTGTTTTCTATCCATGAGCCAGTTCTTAACCCACTTACACATATTTTCCCCTATCCCCATTGTTCTCATTTTATGTATCAACCTTTTGTGTGGCACCGTATCAAAAGCTTTTGAGAAGTCCATGAACACCACGTCCACTGCATTCCCTTGGTCTAGTCCTGAACTTACCCCTTCATAAAAGCTTATCAGATTAGTCTGACAAGAACGGTCCCTCGTAAACCCATGCTGATACTGTGTCGTGAGGTTATTCAGCTTCAGATACTCCAATATAGTATCCCTTAAAAAACCCTCCAGGATTTTACCCACAGTAGATGTTAAGCTCACTGGCCTATAATTTTCAGGTTCAGTTTTTGCCCCCTTTTTGAATATTGGCACCACATTTGCTATACGCCAGTCCTGTGGTACAGACCCAGTTATTATGGAACCTTTAAAGATTAAAAATAATGGTCTATCTATGACTGTACTTAATTCCTGCAGTACTCGGGGGTGTATCCCATCCGGGCCCGGGGATTTGTCAACTTTAGTGATTTTTAGACGCCGCCGTACTTCCTGCTGGGTTAAGCAGGTGACATTTAATGGAGAAATTTTTTTATCTCTGATCATGTTATCTGTCATGGGATTTTCTTGTGTAAATACAGTTGAAAAAAAGTCATTTAGCATATTGGCTTTTTCCTCATCCTCATCCACCATTTCACCCAGACTATTTTTAAGGGGACCAACACTATCATTTTTTAGTTTCTTGCTATTTATGTAGTTAAAGAATATTTTGGGATTATTTTTACTTTCTCTGGCAATGAGTCTCTCTGCCTCAATCTTTGCTGTCTTGATTTGCTTTTTACAGAATTTATTCAGTCTTCTGTATTTATTTAATGCCTCATCACTACCTACTTGCTTTAATTCCCTAAACGCTTTCTTTTTGTCCCTTATTGCGCCCCTTACAGCTCTATTTAGCCATAGTGGTTTCCTCCTAATTCTAGCATGTTTATTCCCATAGGGTATATGCTGTGCACAGGTCCTATTCAGGATACTAATAAACGTCTCCCATTTTCTTTGTGTATTTTTATGTCTCAGGATATCGTCCCAGTTTATTGCACCAAGATCATCTCTCATCCGTTGGAAATTTGCCTTCCTGAAGTTTAGTGTCCTTGTAACCCCTCGACTACACATCTTATTAAAGGATACATGAAAGCTTATTATTTTGTGATCACTATTACCCAAGTGACCCCCAACCCTTATATTCGATATGCGGTCTGGCCTGTTGGATAATATTAGGTCTAGCAGTGCCCCCCCTCTTGTTGGGTCCTGAACTAGTTGTGAAAGGTAATTGTCTCTCATAGTTGCCAAAAACTTATTACCTTTGCTGGAACTACAGGTTTCTGTTCCCCAATGTATTTCAGGGTAGTTGAAGTCCCCCATAATAATGACTTCTCCTTGAGTTGCTGCTTCATCTATTTGCTTTACGAGGATATTCTCTGTTGCTTCCATTATTTTAGGAGACTTATAACAAACCCCTATCAGTAATTTATTATTTTTTCCCCCTCCCCTAATCTCCACCCACAGAGACTCTACATCTTCATTAGATTCACAGATATCACGCAGGATGGGTTTTAAGGATGATTTTACATATAAACACACACCCCCACCTCGCTTATTTTTACGGTCATTTCTAAACAGACTATAGCCCTGTAAATTAACCGCCCAGTCGTGGCTCTCATCCAGCCAAGTCTCAGATATCCCCACCATGTCATAATTATGTTCCAACAAAATTAATTCTAATTCCGCCATTTTGTTGGTGAGGCTTCTAGCATTAGTATACATGCACTTTATGTATCTCTCTGAACCTCTATTCTTTCTTAAATTATTAACTGTTCTAACCCCACCCCCCATGCCACCCCCACCCACCCCCAATTTCATTATTTGTGCCCAGGTCTCTATCTGTACTGCCTTCCCCTCCTATAAAATGAATACCCTCCCCCCAGTCCCTAGTTTAAAGACTCCTCCAACCTTCTAGCCATTTTCTCCCCCAGCACAGCTGCACCCTCCCCATTGAGGTGCAGCCCATCCCTAGCATAGAACCTGTAGCCAACTGAGAAGTCGGCCCAGTTCTCCAGGAACCCAAACCCCTCCTTCCTACACCAATTCTTGAGCCACTTATTAACCTCCCTAATCTCCCGTTGCCTCTCTGGTGTGGCACGTGGTACAGGCAGTATTTCAGAAAATACCACGTTGGAGGTCCTTGCTTTAAGCTTGCAGCCTAATTCCCTGAAATCGTCTTTAAGGACCTTCCACCTACCTCTAACTTTGTCATTTGTGCCAATGTGCACCATGACCGCTGGGTCCTCACCAGCCCCTCCCAGTAATCTGTCAACCCGATCAGCGATGTGTCGGACTCGAGCGCCAGGTAGGCAGCACACTGTTCGACGATCCCTATCTGTTCCCCTAATAATTGAGTCCCCCACTACCAGCACCTGTCTGGCCTGCCCTGCTCTCCTAATTCCCCCCTTACTGGAGCAGACACTCCCCCGGCTTTCAGAGGACATGCCTGGCTGCAGCAGTGCTACCCCTGTACTGACACCCCCCTCATCTGCCAACTTTGCAAACTTATTGGGGTGTGCCAGATCAGGACTAGCCTCCCTGGCGCTCTTCCCTCTACCCCGCTTTCTAACTGTCACCCAGCTTCCTACTTCAGTGTCCTGCAGCTCCACCCTAGCATCCCCCCCCTCATCTATCCCACTTTAATAATAGATTAATATTTCAGTATTATTATAACAAGGGCATAGACAGACGGCCATATAACTCATGCGAGGATCGCACCACAATCCTCGGACTTGCTGGTACCGCTCCTGACATGAGCGCGACTGCCATGTATAATATATGGTATATACAGCGTAGTGTCGCATACACTGCTGTATTATACAATATACAACAGTTCTAATGCTCCATACCTAATATGCAGGATAATGTACAGTGTATATGATGTAACCTGTATAAGATGCGACATTGGCTTGCCCCCCCCTAGTTTTGATCCTGGGTACGCCCATGGAGGAGCAACAGGCAGATTTCCTCCCCATCTACATAGATTCTTACCAGCAGCTGCCATCTACTATGTAGATGCCAGGAGGGAGGAGCTACAGGCAGAGCTCCTCCCCTCCATCTACATAGAATCTTACCAGCAGCCGCCCTCTCCTATGTGGATGCCAGGAGGGAGGAGCAACAGGCAGATTTCCTCCCCATCTACATAGATTCTTACCAGCAGCTGCCATCTCCTATGTAGATGCCAGGAGGGAGGAGCTACAGGCAGAGCTCCTCCCCTCCATCTACATAGAATCTTACCAGCAGCCGCCATCTCCTATCTCAGTAATGGGAAAGTCTTCACTGAATACACATTTTACCGCAGAATTGACAATTTTGATGACTGATCAATTGTGTAAGGGAAAGAAGCAGATTTCTCTGATGAGATACAGTACAAAGTCTCTTATTTTCATGTGTACAGGGAATACAGGAAGGCTCAGCTGAGCTGCTCTCTAGGAGTCTGAGGGAGGAAGGAAGATGGCTGTCAGTCAAGCCAATGGTTTTCAGTATTTGTGTATGGCCAGCCTTTATACTGTGACCGTCGACCAATGAGTGTCTGTCTATAGCTACTTATTAGGAGCCTCATTAGGTTAAGGCTATGTGCACACATTCAGGATTCTTTGCAGAAATTTCCTGAGAAAAACTGGACTTTTTCCCAGGAAATCCGGATGCGTTTTTATCGCTGTTTTTGCTCATTTTAATCGCGGTTTTTTGCGCGTTTTTAATCGCATTTTTTGCGCGTTTTACCGCGTTTTTCCTGAACATTCTAGGTCAATAGTATAGTGGGAAATACGCAAATTTACCGCAAAATTAATGAACATGCTGCGTTTTTTACCGCAATACATTTTTTTCGCGGAAAAAAGCGCACCATGTACACAAAAATTGCAGAATGCATTCTAATCATAGGATGCTTAATGCATACATTTTTTAAGCGTTTTTGCGGCAGAAAACCACCGCAAAACGCAAAAAAAATGCGAAAAATCCTGAACGTGGGCACACAGCCTAATAGTTAACTTCTATTTTTACATTTTTTTTATTTCTTCCCATGTTTATGGCTTATGCACATGACATTGCCTTTTAGGACCCATATCTATCAAATATTTATGGTGTACCCTTTAGATATGTCATTGAAGTAAGTCTTTCTTGTGCAGCATATTTGGACTGTTGACTCCATATGTCCAGCCTAAAGCCCCCGTCTCACATAGCGAGATCGCTAGCGAGATCGATGCTGAGTCACAAGTTTTTTGTGACGTTATCGCTGTGTGTGACACTTATCAGCGACCGGCCCCCCTGCCGGGTATCGCTGATTGTGATCGAATGCCCTGGACATTTTTTTGATCGTTGGTTTCCCACTGGCCAGCACGCGGGAGACCAGCGATCTGCAAGCTGGAGCTGGTAACCAAGGTAAACATCGGGTTTCTAAGCGTGCACGGCGCTCAGAAACCCGATGTGTACTTTAGATACCAGCGCGCTGGTGCAGGGAGCTGGTAACCAAGGTAAACAGCAGGTTTCTAAGCGCCGCGCGGCGCTTAGAAACCCGATGTTTACCTTGGTTACCAGCTCCCTGCACCAGCGCGCTGGTATGCGGGTAACTAAGCGACGTTACCCGCGTAGTTGCTGTCCTGATTGCTGCTGAGATCTGCCTGTTTGGCAGCTCACCAGCGATCATGTAGCGACACACCAGCGATCCTTGTGCATATAGTTGTCGGGATCGCTGGTGAGTCGCTATGTGTGACCCTAAGCAACCTAGAATAACCTCTTCAAGTAGCTATCACCACTATTTGGAATGAGGGAGGAGGTCTACTAATGAGGACAGGTGAGAAGAGGAATGTGTTAATGAAACAAGGTGGCTTCTTCTCAGAGTACATAGACAATGCTAAGTAGGATGACCATTATGTGTAAATGTAGGCCGTCACCACTCTCTGGAAAAGGCCATTTTCAGGAATTAACCGGACTCCTCAGTCCTGGTAGATTGTTCATGACTGCCATTTCTACACTATATAAACCATACACTTTTCATGCTGTGTATATCTCTACCATTGTTTGACCCAATGTTTGTCACCACAGGACCAATGATGACCAAGAAAATGTGCCCCGACTGACAGTGGGAATGACAGCATGGAGGTGGAGTTGAAAGTTCCCAGTACAAAGAGGAAGCGCAGAAGAAACCTGTGGAAAGCGGCTGTGAATGTCCTACGCACCTGGTTGTATGAGCACAGACACAATGCTTTCACTACAGTGAGTCGTGATGTCGCTGTGACGGATGAAGCCCCAGGCGTGAATACTGAGTGTTCATCTCCAGAACTGCCTACAACTTCAACACCGTCCCCCAAGAAAAAACATTGCAACTCAGCAGCTGATGATTCAACAGAGGATGAGGTATCTCTATCTCCTTCAGACTTTGAGGACATTGAAAACCTCAGCCCATTGGATATCCTGGCAATGGTGGCCTCCAAGAGATATGATTCTTTGAGAGCTAAAAAAGCCAGGCTTGATGCTGAGAGACGTTCTAGACGGGGCAGGAATATGCGCAGCTAGATGGAAGCATCACATGACTGTGTTGGTAAAATGGTTTTTCAAATAAAGCTGTGGATGCTGTGGATTGGTGGAAGGGGCTTTGGGAGTAGTAGTGGGGGGTGCAGGATCAGATCCAGGTGAAAAGAGCGGGAAAGGAGTCATTAATTTTCGGGAACCTGGAGAAGGAAGATCACCGTTAGGGCTCATACTCACTGGGTGGAAAAAAATCGGTCCGTTTTCTGCAGGAAAAAAACGGTACATTTCTTGTAAAAAGACATGCGATTTTGATGCGATTTTAAATCGCACCATGCGTTTTCTGTCAGTTTTCCATCAGTTTTCCATCTGTATGCAATGCGATTTTAACATGAAGTTTTACATAGAGCAGTTATCTCTATGTAAAAAGTCATGTAAAAATCACATTGTAACAAAAAAATTTACACAAAAAGCAAATAATTATATATAATATATATATATATATATATATAGATACATCTAATATATATATATATATATATATATATATATATAATATATATATATAGGTCATACACTTCTACATAGTATAATAGCCGCTAATTCATCCCTGGCTATACTGTAAAATCACACTGACAGCTTTAATAAAGAATAGAAGCAATACATATACACACATAGAATACATATATATATATATATATATATATATATATATATATATATTGTAGCATTTCAGGGGATATAGCTCTAGGATCGCTGTCTGGGTAGACAGAATGGCATGAAAACAGTTCATTCAGACAGCAGTTCTGGTGCAAAACTGGCCGCAACCAGCTTTATTAAAGTCCACAGCAAACAGATTAAAACAAAGCATAAACAGAAAACCTAGGCTTGTCTAGCCACTAATTACACTTAGATAGATGGCCCTCTCTATCCGGGACCCAGACTCTACCAGTCTGTGCCCAAAACAACACATATCACATATGTTACCAGTATGGAGCTTCACAGATACTCCTCCTTGTGTCTGAAGGCACCTTCCATGTCCAGACTTGAGAGAGATCCACTCCTATTCAGCCGCTCTTCACACGGATTCGCACTGAGACTACTCCTATGTCCGGGGTCCTTCCTGCACCCAAACTGAGATAGCTCAAACACTCTTGGAGACTGCTTCCTTGTGCCAGGACACCTCTCTGTGTCCAGGCTAAAGACAGCTCTAACACTCTTGGAGACTGTTTCTTGTGCCGAGACACCTTCCTGTGTCCAGGCTAAACTAGCTCTCAGATTGTGTTTGCAGACACCTACTTCTGGTCTCCTAATTAAGACCTGAGTAGTTTCAGGCTTGTGCTGCAAGTGTGTGCTGAATGTGAGGTGTAGTGACCTTTCTCTACCACTAGGTTTACAAAGCCACACATTTCCCTTATACCTAGGTGAAATGTACACCCCATTCATCACATATTCACTCACTGTCTCACAATATATATATATATATATGTAATTGTGACATATATATATACATATATTTATAGTTCCTAGACTTCTACATACTGTAATAGCCGCTAATTCAATTGCCGGCTTTTGTGAAATCACAGAAGCCGACATGAAATGATACATTGTTTCCACACAGTTAACCATGTCATTTCCTGTATTTGATATATGGTTTGAACTTACAATTACATGAGTGTATTTGTGCAAAATTTCAGACATGTAGGGGTTAATTAAAGGTGTAAATTCGTTGAAAAAAAATGCGTGGGCTCCCGCTGTATTTTCTCCACCAGACAGACAAAGCAAGCGAGTGGGGCAGATAATAATAGCCTAGGGAGGGTACATTTTTTTGTGCCCCCCCCTGGCTACTAACATCTGTCCCCAGACACCCCAGAAAGGGCAAATCTCTAATTAGATTCGCCCTTTCTGGCACTTTGCCCGTCTATTCCCATTGCCCTGTAGCGGTGGCGAATGGGTTAATAAGGCGTTAATGTCACCTTAGTATTGAAAGGTGACCTTAAGGCAGGTTAATAATTGAGAGCTGTCAATTAGACAACTATCAATTATTAATCCTATTGTATGATAGAAAAATCAAACACACACACTTTAATAAAAAAGAAGTTTAATGAAATAATCACACAGTTTTTGACCATATTTTATTTTCCTGCTAAAACCATTTCCTGTAATAAAAATAAAATAAAAAAGCAAAATTATTCTTACCAATCCGATGCACAGTCAGGTCCCACGGTGTAATCCATCAGAAAGGGTTAACAGGTTACAGCTTGCAGAGAGCTAATAATGCTGTCTACTAGCTGTATTGCCATGAATGAATCAGTTACTCTCCCAGCGAAAGGAGAGGAATAGATTCATGAATGGAGCTTAATTGATTTATTGCCACTTTCACTTCAGTGACCTGACCTAAGGTGAAAGTGGGATACAATCAATTAAGCTTCATTCATTAATCACATCCTCTCCTGTCGGTAGGAGATAAGCTCATTCATTCAGGAGCTATCAGCTGAGCACGCAGGATTACTTGCGCTGCTTATCTGATTGCTAGTTAACCCTTTGTGAAGGATTACATCGTGGGACGTGACAGATCGCCAGATAGGTAAGAATAATGTTGTTTTATTATTTTATATTTATTTTAGAAGAACAAGGGCTTCGCACGGATTAAGAGTGAAATAAAAGATGGTCAAAAATATGTGTTTTGATTTCATTAAAATTATTTATTCTTAAAGTGTGTGTGTGTTTTTTTATTTACTTCAATAGGATTAATAATTGATAGTTGTCTAATTGACAGCTCTCAATTATTAACCTGCCTTAAGGTCACCTTTCAATACTAACGTGACATTAACGCCTTATTAACCCATTCGCCACCGCTACAGGGCAATGGGAATAGACGGGCAAAGTGCCAGAAAGGGCGAATCTAATTAGAGATTTGCCCTTTCGGGGGTGTCTGGGGGCAGATGTTAGTAGCCAGGGGGGGCACAAAAAAAATGTACCCTCCCTAGGCTGTTATTATCTGCCCCCACTCGCTTGCTTTGTCTGTCTGGTGGAGAAAATACAGCGGGAGCCCACGCATTTTTTTACAACGAATTTACACCTTTAACCCCTTACTGCCATCGGACGTACTATCCCGTCCATGGTACCTGGGCCCATATGACCGGGGACGGGATAGTACGTCCAGCCCTTTAATGCGACATTGCGACTTAAGTCGCAATGATCGCATTAAAATTCCGACGCCATCTTACCTCAGGAGAGATGGCGCCGGCATCCCGGGGTCTGTCACCGCCCACCCTCACTCCCGATCGCTGTGATTGGCTGTTCAATTCTTAACAGCCAATCGCAGCCTTTCTCACTGTTTCAGCCAATCCGATGGGCTGAAACAGTGAGATCCCAGGCTAGAATCGAGTACCGATGTACTCGATCCTAGGCCTGGGCATAGAAAGGAGCAGACCCCCCCTGGATTGGCGCGATCGCCGATCACATCGATCGCGCCAATCGCAGGGCACAGCCGCGGTGTATCCGCGCTGTGCCCTGCCTGTACCTGCCTGGATCGGTGCAGTAATAGCACCGATCCTAGGCCGGAGCCTAGGACAGGCCCAGTAGGGCCTGCAGCTGCTGATTGGCATGATCGATGTCATCGACGATCGCGCCAATCACAGGGCACAGCAGCAGTGTGACTGCTCTGTGCCCTGCTTCCTGACCTGCCGGTGACCTGCCTAGGAATCGGAGCAGTGAGCTCCGATTACTAGGCCGGTGCCTAGCAACCGGCAAAACAAGGGTCTCCTCTGATTGGTGGGATCGATGTGATCATCGATCCCACCAATGACAGGTCACAGCAGCGATGTGACCGCTCTGTGACCTGTCTGCAAACTGGATCTGACCTGTCTGACCGCACTGCAGGGGTCCTCACACTTGCTGAGGATTCCTGCAGTGCGGTCACACGCCAGATCTCCTCCTGTGCTGGGCCTTGTGGTGCCACAGTAGCCTGTGACACCACAACTCCTGCTGAAGAAAGAAGAGAGAAGAAAGAAGAGAGAAGAAAGAAGAGAGAAGAAAGAAGAGAGACTACAAACGTGAGTTTTTGAGCCCCGATCCCTGCCCGATCCACCCCAATCCCCCCATTCCCCCCTCCCCCCTTCCCTTTCCCCCTCTTTTTACCCCCCCTTTGCACACTTTTAGCAGCCGCCGAGCGTTGATTGGTGACGCAGTTCACCGATCAACACTCGTGCTCGTTTTTCTTTTGCACCCCCCTCCATGCGCACTTCCAGCAGCCGCGGAACTTTGATAAGTGACACCAGTCACTTATCAGAGCTCGTTCCTGCAGTTTTTTTTTTTTTTTTTTCACTCCCCTTTCCGCCACTCCTGTGCGCACTTCCAGCAGCCGCGGAACTTTGATAAGTGACACCAGTCACTTATCAGAGCTCGTTCCTGCAGGTTTTTTTTTTTTTTTCACCCCACTTTCCGCCACTCCCGTGCGCACATCTAGCAGCGCGGAACTTTGATAAGTGACACCAGTCACTTATCAGAGCTCGTTCCTGCAGTTTTTTTTTTTCACACCACTTTCCGCACACTCCGTGCGCACATCTAGCAGCCGCGGAACTTTGATAAGTGACACCGGTCACTTATCAGAGTTCGTTCCTGCCGTTTTTTTTTTTTTTTTTCACTCCCCTTTCTGCCACTCCTGTGCGCACATCCAGCAGCCGCGGAACTTTGATAAGTGACACCAGTCACTTATCAGAGCTCGTTCCTGCAGTTTTTTTTTTTTTCACCCCACTTTCCGCCACTCCCGTGCGCACATCTAGCAGCCGCGGAACTTTGATAAGTGACACCGGTCACTTATCAGAGCTCGTTCCTGCCGTTTTTTTTTTTTTTTTTTCACTCCCCTTTCCGCCACTCCTGTGCGCACATCTAGCAGCCGCGGAACTTTGATAAGTGACACCGGTCACTTATCAGAGCTCGCTCCTGCCGTCTTTTTGTTTTTTTTTCACTTCCCTTTCCGCCACTCCTGTGCGCACTTCCAGCAGCCGCGGAACTTTGATAAGTGACACCAGTCACTTATCAGAGCTCGTTCCTGCAGGTTTTTTTTTTTTTTCACCCCACTTTCCGCCACTCCCGTGCGCACATCTAGCAGCCGCGGAACTTTGATAAGTGACACCAGTCACTTATCAGAGCTCGTTCCTGCAGTTTTTTTTTTTCACACCACTTTCCGCCACTCCCGTGCGCACATCTAGCAGCCGCGGAACTTTGATAAGTGACACCGGTCACTTATCAGAGTTCGTTCCTGCCGTTTTTTTTTTTTTTTTTTCACTCCCCTTTCTGCCACTCCTGTGCGCACATCCAGCAGCCGCGGAACTTTGATAAGTGACACCAGTCACTTATCAGAGCTCGTTCCTGCAGTTTTTTTTTTTTTCACCCCACTTTCCGCCACTCCCGTGCGCACATCTAGCAGCCGCGGAACTTTGATAAGTGACACCGGTCACTTATCAGAGCTCGTTCCTGCCGTTTTTTTTTTTTTTTTTTTCACTCCCCTTTCCGCCACTCCTGTGCGCACATCTAGCAGCCGCGGAACTTTGATAAGTGACACCGGTCACTTATCAGAGCTCGCTCCTGCCATCTTTTTTTTTTTCACTCCCCTTTCCGCCACTCCTGTGCGCACATCCAGCAGCCGCGGAACTTTGATAAGTGACACCAGTCACTTATCAGAGCTCATTCCTGCATTTTTTTTTTTCACTCCCCTTTCCGCCACTCCTGTGCGCACATCCAGCAGCCGCGGAACTTTGATAAGTGACACCAGTCACTTATCAGAGCTCGTTCCTGCAGTTTTTTTTTTTTTTTCACTCCCCTTTCCGCCACTCCTGTGCGCACTTCCAGCAGCCGCGGAACTTTGATAAGTGACACCAGTCACTTATCAGAGCTCGTTCCTGCAGTTTTTTTTTTTTTTTCACTCCCCTTTCCGCCACTCCTGTGCGCACTTCCAGCAGCCGCGGAACTTTGATAAGTGACACCAGTCACTTATCAGAGCTCGTTCCTGCAGGTTTTTTTTTTTTTCACCCCACTTTCCGCCACTCCCATGCGCACATCTAGCAGCCGCGGAACTTTGATAAGTGACACCAGTCACTTATCAGAGCTCGTTCCTGCAGTTTTTTTTTTTTCACACCACTTTCCGCCACTCCCGTGCGCACATCTAGCAGCCGCGGAACTTTGATAAGTGACACCGGTCACTTATCAGAGCTCGTTCCTGCCGTTTTTGTTTTTTTTTTTCACTCCCCTTTCCGCCACTCCTGTGCGCACTTCCAGCAGCCGCGGAACTTTGATAAGTGACACCAGTCACTTATCAGAGCTCGTTCCTGCAGTTTTTTTTTTTTTCACTCCCCTTTCTGCCACTCCTGTGCGCACATCCAGCAGCCGCGGAACTTTGATAAGTGACACCAGTCACTTATCAGAGCTCGTTCCTGCAGTTTTTTTTTTTTTCACCCCACTTTCCGCCACTCCCGTGCGCACATCTAGCAGCCGCGGAACTTTGATAAGTGACACCGGTCACTTATCAGAGCTCGCTCCTGCCGTCTTTTTTTTTTTCACTCCCCTTTCCGCCACTCCTGTGCGCACATCCAGCAGCCGCGGAACTTTGATAAGTGACACCAGTCACTTATCAGAGCTCGTTCCTGCAGTTTTTTTTTTTTTCACCCCACTTTCCGCCACTCCCGTGCGCACATCTAGCAGCCGCGGAACTTTGATAAGTGACACCGGTCACTTATCAGAGCTCGTTCCTGCCGGTTTTTGTTTTTTTTTTTCACTCCCCTTTCCGCCACTCCTGTGCGCACATCTAGCAGCCGCGGAACTTTGATAAGTGACACCGGTCACTTATCAGAGCTTGCTCCTGCCGTCTTTTTTTTTTTCACTCCCCTTTCCGCCACTCCTGTGCGCACATCCAGCAGCCGCGGAACTTTGATAAGTGACACCAGTCACTTATCAGAGCTCGTTCCTGCATTTTTTTTTTTTCACTCCCCTTTCCGCCACTCCTGTGCGCACATCCAGTAGCCGCGGAACTTTGATAAGTGACACCAGTCACTTATCAGAGTTCGTTCCTGCAGTTTTTTTTTTTTCACTCCACTTTCTGCCACTCCCGTGCGCACATCTAGCAGCCGCGGAACTTTGATAAGTGACACCGGTCACTTATCAGAGCTCGTTCCTGCCGTTTTTTTTTTCACTTCCCTTTCCGCCACTCCTGTGCGCACATCCGGCAGCCGCAGAACTTTGATAAGTGACACCGGTCACTTATCAGAGCTCGTTCCTGCCTGTTTTTTTTTTTTTTTTTTTTCACTTCCCTTTCCGCCACTCCTGTGCGCACATCCGGCAGCCGCGGAACTTTGATAAGTGACACCGGTGGTCACTTATCAGAGCTCGTTCCTGCCGTTTTTTTTTTTTTCACTTCCCTTTCCGCCACTCCTGTGCGCACATCCGGCAGCCGCAGAACTTTGATAAGTGACACCGGTCACTTATCAGAGCTCGTGCCTGCTGGTTTAGACTTTTTTTCACAGGCATTTTTTTCCCTATTCTCTTTCTTTTCTTTTAGCTTTTTCCTTTCAGCATAGTTTGCACCAACCACTATCCCCCCCCCACACACACACACACAGTTATAAATAAAGTTCACACAAAGCACCACATTCACAAAAAAAATGTCCCGCTCGTCACGTTCTTCCCAACAGCGCTATTCAGTGGAAGAGGCATACGCTTTCCTTGCCTCCGACACTGATAGCGAGGGAGAGGATCCCACATTTCTTTACTTTTCAGATTCTTCATCCTCTTCTTCTTCTTCCTCCTCTTCCTCATCTTCCTCCTCGGGTCCTGCGGAACCGCCACGCAGACGCCCCAGGACAGAAAATGAGGCAGCGCCCACCCCTGAAAATGAACCAGCGCACCCCTCTTCGGACCCCATATGGACCCCGCCCCCCGAAAATTACGAGCCACTGATTCCTGATTTTGTGGCAGAATCAGGAATCAAGTTTGACACCACGGGCCTCAGAGAAATAGACTTTTTCAAAGTCTTTTTCTCTGAGGATTTTATTAACCTCGTGGTGGAGCAAACTAATTTGTACGCTCGGCAATTTTTGGCGCAAAACCCAGTGTCATCATTTTCCAACTGGTCTCCTGTAGACGCAGGTGAAATGATGCAGTTTTGGGGCCTGGTCCTCCATATGGGGATCCTGAAGAAGCCAGAACTTCGGCAATATTGGAGTGTTGATACTCCACTGTTCCGAATGGTCATGGCTCGGACACGTTTTGAGGCCATCCACAAATTCCTGCATTATAATGATAGTGCACAGTGTCCCCCACAAAATGACCCCAACTTTGACCGTCTGTTCAAAGTTCGGCCGGTCATCGAACACTTCAGCAAAAAGTTTGCTGAAGTGTACGTGCCCCAAAGGGACATCTGCGTGGATGAGTCCTTGGTTCATTTTAAGGGACGGCTCAGATTCCGCCAGTACCTGCCCAGCAAGAGGGCAAGGTACGGAATTAAACTCTACAAGCTGTGCGAGAGTACCTCAGGGTACACGCACAGCTTTAGAGTTTACGAAGGAAAGGACACCAGGATTGAACCCCCTGAGTGTCCCCCCGTCCTGGGAGTGAGTGGGAAAATTGTGTGGGATTTGGTGCACCCACTGCTGGATAAAGGTTATCACCTTTACACCGATAACTTTTATTCCAGCGTCCCACTCTACAAATCCCTCTCTGCGCGAGGTACTGCAGCTTGCGGTACCGTCCGCAAAAATCAGAGAGGCCTCCCGAAGACGCTACTTGGGCAGATGCTCAGAAAGGGTGAGAGCAGAGCCCAATGTAGCGACCACCTGTTGGTGGTCAAGTACAAGAGGGATGTCCTTCTCTTGACCACCATACATGGTGATGGCAGCGCCCTCAGCACTGTACGGGGTACCTCTACACAGGTCCGCAAACCGGACTGTGTACTGGGGTACAATAAATACATGGGGGGTGTTGATCTCTCTGATCAACTCCTCCAACCGTACAGTGCTTTGAGAAAGGCCAAGGTGTGGTACAAGAAGCTGTCCGTGCACATCGTCCAAATGGCAATGCTCAACGCTTTCCTGCTATCACGATGTGCACGCAACAGCGATACGACGTACCTTCAGTTCCAGGAGGTAGTGGTTAAGGCCCTGATGTTTGGCGCTCAGGAAACAGCGGGCCCCAGTACTTCTGGAACTGAAGGTGCTCGTATCATACCAGGTCAGCATTTCCCGGGGTGGTCCCGCCAACTGGAAGCAAAGGTAAGCCGCAAAAAAGGTGCCGAGTGTGTTACAAAAGGGGAATACGCAAGGACACCACTTACCAATGCGACACCTGCCCCGAAAAACCTGGCCTGTGTATGAAGGATTGTTTCAAATTGTACCACACCTCAATGCACTACTAATTTACTTTACAGGAAAGATTAGTTCCAGAAGGGGGGCACATTTAGAAAAGTTCCTTGGGAGTCTACTTTCCAAAATTATGTCACTTGTGTTTTTTTTTTTACTGTTTAGGCACATCAGGAGCTCTGCAAACGGAACATGACGCCCGCAGACCATTCCATCAGTCTGCATTCCAAAACGTCACGACTTCCCTTCTGAGCCCCGACTTGTGCCCAAACAGTTTTTTCCCACATATGGGGCACCAGTGTACTCAGGACAAATTGGACAACAATTTTTGGTGTCCAATTTCTCCTCTTACCCTTGGGAAAATAAAAAATTGGGGACTAAAACATCATTTTTGTGAGGATAAAAGTAGGATTTTTTATTTTTACACCTGGGCATTATAAACTTTAGTGAAACACTTGGGGGTTCAAAATGCTCACCACACACCTAGGTAAGTTCCTTAGGGGGTCTAGTTTCCAAAATGGGGTCACTTGTGGGGGTTTCCACTGTTTAGGCACATGAGGGGCTCTGCTAACGGAACATGACGCCCGCAGACCATTCCATCAAAGTCTGCATTCCAAAACGTCACTGCTTCCCTTCTGCGCCCTGCCATGCGCCCAAACAGTGGTTCCCCCCAACATATGGGGTATCAGCGTACTCAGGACAAATTGGACAACAACTTTTGTGGTCCAATTTCTCCTGTTACCCTTGGGAAAATAAAAAATTGGGGACTAAAACATCATATTTGTTGAAATTTTTTTTTTTTTTTTATTCACGCCAGGGCATTATAAACTTTAGTGAAACACTTGGGGGTTCAAAATGCTCACCACACACCTAGATAAGTTCATTAGGGGGTCTAGTTTCCAAAATGGGGTCACTTGTGGGGGTTTCCACTGTTTAGGCACATGAGGGGCTCTGCTAACGGAACATGACGCCCGCAGACCATTCCATCAAAGTCTGCATTCCAAAACGTCACTGCTTCCCTTCTGCGCCCTGCCATGCGCCCAAACAGTGGTTCCCCCCAACATATGGGGTATCAGCGTACTCAGGACAAATTGGACAACAACTTTTGTGGTCCAAGTTCTCCTGTTACCCTTGGGAAAATAAAAAATTGGGGACTAAAACATCATATTTGTGGAAATATTTTTTTATTTTTTTTATTCACGCCAGGGCATTATAAACTTTAGTGAAACACTTGGGGGTTCAAAGTTCTCACCACACACCTAGGTAAGTTCCTTAGGGGGTCTAGTTTCCAAAATGGGGTCACATGTGGGGGGTTTCCACTGTTTAGGCACATCAGGGGCTCTGCTAACGGAACATGACACCCGCAGACCATTCCATCAAAGTCTGCATTCCAAAACGTCACTGCTTCCCTTCCGAGCCCTGCCGTGTGCCCAAAAGTGTATCCCCCCAACATATGGGGTATCAGCGTACTCAGGACAAATTGGACAACCACTTTTGGGGTCCAATTTCTCCTCTTACCCTGGGGAAAATAAAAAATTGGGGACTAAAACATCACTTTTGTGGAAAAAAAAAATATTTTTTTTTTTCACGCCAGGGCATTATAAACGTTAGTGAAACACTTGGGGGTTCAAAGTGCTCACCACACACCTAGATAAGTTCCTTAGGGGGTCTAGTTTCCAAAATGGGGTCACATGTGGGGGTTCCCACTGTTTAGGCACATCAGGGGCCCTCCAAACGCGACATGGCGTCCGTTCGCAATTCCAGCCAATTTTGGTTTGGAAAAGTCAAACGGCGCTCCTTCCCTTTCAAGCCCTGCCGTGCGTCCAAACAGTGGTTCCCCCCCACATATGGGGTATCAGCGTACTCAGGACATGTTGGACAACAACTTTTGTGGTCCGATTTCTCCTCTTACCCTGGGGAAAATAAAAATTGGGGACTAAAACATCATGCTTGTGGAAAAAATATGATTTTTTTCTTCACGGCTCTACATTACAAACTTGCGTGAAGCACTTGAGGGTTCAAAGTGCTCACCACACATCTAGATAAGTTCCTTAGGGGGTCTAGTTTCCAAAATGGGGTCACATGTGGGGGGTTTCCACTGTTTAGGCACATCAAGGGCCCTCCAAACGCGACATGGCGTCCGTTCGCAATTCCAGCCAATTTTGGTTTGGAAAAGTCAAACGGCGCTCCTTCCCTTTCAAGCCCTGCCGTGCGCCCAAACAGTGGTTCCCCCCCACATATGGGGTATCAGCGTACTCAGGACATGTTGGACAACAACTTTTGGTGTCCAATTTCTCCTCTTACCCTTGGGAAAATAAAAAATTGGGGACTAAAACATCATGCTTGTGGAAAAAATATGATTTTTTTTCTTCACGGCTCTACATTACAAACTTGCGTGAAGCACTTGAGGGTTCAAAGTGCTCACCACACATCTAGATAAGTTCCTTAGGGGGTCTAGTTTCCAAAATGGGGTCACATGTTGGGGATTTCCACTGTTTAGGCACATCAGGGGCCCTCCAAACGCGACATGGCGTCCGTTCGCAATTCCAGCCAATTTTGGTTTGGAAAAGTCAAACGGCGCTCCTTCCCTTTCAAGCCCTGCCGTGCGCCCAAACAGTGGTTCCCCCCCACATATGGGGTATCAGCGTACTCAGGACATGTTGGACAACAACTTTTGTGGTCCAATTTCTCCTCTTACCCTTGAGAAAATAAAAATTTGGGGACTAAAACATCATGTTTGTGGAAAAAATATGATTTTTTTTCTTCACGGCTCTACATTACAAACTTGCGTGAAGCACTTGAGGGTTCAAAGTGCTCACACACATCTAGATAAGTTCCTTAGTGGGTCTAGTTTCCAAAATGGGGTCACATGTGGGGGGTTTCCACTGTTTAGGCACATCAGGGGCCCTCCAAACGCGACATGGCGTCCGTTCGCAATTCCAGCCAATTTTGGTTTGGAAAAGTCAAACGGCGCTCCTTCCCTTTCAAGCCCTGCTGTGCGCCCAAACAGTGGTTCCCCCCCACATATGGGGTATCAGCGTACTCAGGACATGTTGGACAACAACTTTTGTGGTCCAATTTCTCCTCTTACCCTTGAGAAAATAAAAATTTGGGGACTAAAACATCATGTTTGTGGAAAAAATATGATTTTTTTTCTTCACGGCTCTACATTACAAACTTGCGTGAAGCACTTGAGGGTTCAAAGTGCTCACCACACATCTAGATAAGTTCCTTAGGGGGTCTAGTTTCCAAAATGGGGTCACATGTGGGGGGTTTCCATTGTTTAGGCACATCAGGGGCCCTCCAAACGCAACATGGCGTCCGTTCGCAATTCCAGCCAATTTTGGTTTGGAAAAGTCAAACGGCGCTCCTTCCCTTTCAAGCCCTGCCGTGCGCCCAAACAGTGGTTCCCCCCACATATGGGGTATCAGCGTACTCAGGACATGTTGGACAACAACTTTTGTGGTCCAATTTCTCCTCTTACCCTTGGGAAAATAAAAATTTGGGGACTAAAACATCATGTTTGTGGAAAAAATATGATTTTTTTTCTTCACGGCTCTACATTACAAACTTGCGTGAAGCACTTGAGGGTTCAAAGTGCTCACCACACATCTAGATAAGTTCCTTAGGGGGTCTAGTTTCCAAAATGGGGTCACATGTGGGGGGTTTCCACTGTTTAGGCACATCAGGGGCCCTCCAAACGCGACATGGCGTCCGTTCGCAATTCCAGCCAATTTTGGTTTGGAAAAGTCAAACGGTGCTCCTTCCCTTTCGAGCCCTGCCGTGCGCCCAAACAGTGGTTCCCCCCCACATATGGGGTATCAGCGTACTCAGGACATGTTGGACAACAACTTTTGTGGTCCAATTTCTCCTCTTACCCTTGGGAAAATAAAAATTTGGGGACTAAAACATCATGTTTGTGGAAAAAATAGATTTTTTTTCTTCACGGCTCTACATTACAAACTTGCGTGAAGCACTTGAGGGTTCAAAGTGCTCACCACACATCTAGATAAGTTCCTTAGGGGGTCTAGTTTCCAAAATGGGGTCACATGTGGGGGGTTTCCACTGTTTAGGCACATCAGGGGCCCTCCAAACGCGACATGGCGTCCATTCGCAATTCCAGCCAATTTTGGTTTGGAAAAGTCAAATGGCGCTCCTTCCCTTTCAAGCCCTGCTGTGCGCCCAAACAGTGGTTCCCCCCCAATTATGGGGTATCAACGTACTCAGGACATGTTGGACAACAACTTTTGTGGTCTAATGTCTCCTGTTACCCTTGGGAAAATAAAAAATTGGGGACTAAACGATCAGGTTTGTGGAAAAAATATGATTTTTATTTTCACGCCCGGGCGTTATAAACTTCTGTGAAGCACTTGGAGGTTCAAAGTGCTCACTACACATCTAGATAATTTCCTTAGGGGGTTTAGTTTCCAAAATTGGGTCACTTGTGGGGTGTTTCCACTGTTTAGACACATCAGGGCCTTTACAAACGCGACATGGCGTCCAGCCAATTCTGCGTTGAAAACGTCAAACGGCGCTCCTTCCCTTCCAAGCTCTGCCATGCACCCAAACAGTGGTTCCCCCCCACATATGGGGTATCAGCGTACTCAGGATAAGTTGGACAACAACTTTTGTGGTTCAATTTCTCCTCTTACCCTTGGGAAAATAAAAATTTGGGGACTAAAACATCATGCTTGGGGAAAAATATGATTTTTTTTCTTCACGGCTCTACATTACAAACTTGCGTGAAGCACTTGAGGGTTCAAACTACTCAACACACATCTAGATAAGTTCCTTAGGGGGTCTAGTTTCCAAAATGGGGTCACATGTGGGGGGTTTCCACTGTTTAGGCACATCGGGGCCTCTCCAAACGCGACATGGCGTCCGTTCTTAATTCCAGCCAATTTTGGTTTGGAAAAGTCAAACTGCGCTCCTTCCATTCCGAGCTCTGCCGTGTGCCCAAACAGTGGTTTTCCCTCACATATGGGGTATCGGCGTACTCAGGAGAAATTGCACAACAACTTTATCAGTCCTTTTTCTCCTTTTTCCCTTGTGAAAATAAAAAAAATGTTTGTAAAAGATCATTTTTGTGACTAAAAAGTAAAATGTTAATTTTTTCCTTCCATGTTGCTTCAGCTCCTGTGAAGCACCTGAAGGGTTAATAAACTTCTTGAATGTGGTTTTGAGTACCTTGAGGGGTGTAGTTTTTAGAATGGTGTCACTTTTGGGTATTTTCTGCTATATAGACCCCTCAAAGTGACTTCAAATATGAGGTGGTCCCGAAAAAAAATGGCTTGGTAAATTTTGTTGTAAAAATGAGAAATCGCTGGTCAACTTTTAACCCTTATAATTTCCTAACAAAAAAAAATTTTGTTTCCAAAATTGTGCTGATGTAAAGTAGACATGTGGGAAATGTTATTTCTTAACTATTTTGTGTGACATATTTCTCTGTTTTAAGGGAATAAAAATTCAAAGTTTGAAAATTGCAAAATTTTCACAATTTTTGCCATATTTGCGTTTTTTTCATAAATAAATGCAAGTTATATGGAAGAAATTTTACCACTATCATGAAGTACAATATGTCACGAGAAAACAATCTCAGAATCGCGAAGATCCGTTGAAGCGTTCCAGAGTTATAACCTCATAAAGAGACAGTGGTCAGAATTGTAAAAATTGGCCCGGTCATTAACGTGCAAACCACCCTTGGGGGTGAAGGGGTTAATTAACCCCTACATGTCTGAAATTTTGCACAAATACACTCATGTAATTGTAAGTTCAAACCATATATCAAAATACAGGAAATGACATGGTTAACTGTGTGGAAACAATGTATCATTTCATGTCGGCTTCTGTGATTTCACAAAAGCCGGCAATTGAATTAGCGGCTATTACAGTATGTAGAAGTGTATGAACTATAAATATATATATATGTATGTGTCACAATGACATGTATATATATATATATATATATATATATATGTGTTCTATGTGTATGTATCTACTGTTTTGTGAGCTGTCAGTGTGATTTTACAGTAGCCGGGGATGAATTACCGGCTTTTCAAAGGAGACTGGTGCATATAAATCGGACAGCACGAGCATGGTGCGAGTGCTGTTCGTTTTTTAATCGCACCCATTGACTTGCATTGGCGATTTTCATCCCAAAATCGCATCAAATCGCAGCATGCTGCGATTTTTTTCTCACAACAATATCTGATGAGAAAAAAATCGCAAATGAGAATTCACCCATTGACTAACATTGGTCAGATTTGCATCCGATTTTTTTTCCTCTGATTATCATCCGTTTTCGGCCCCAGTGAGTATGAGGCCTTAGGAAGACTCACCAATGGAATCTGCGGAGTCCTTATTTGAGCGGCTCAGGAGTGTCGCGCGCTCAAGGAGAGATGGTTGGTTGGAGGACCAGCTTTCATCGTTGCTGGGAGTGGAAAGTCGGGAGTGGGACAGCAGGAGCAGGAGGAGGAGGCCCCCTGAGAGATTATCCCCTGAAGTGATGGCGCGCGGCAGGCGGAGGCCACGGAGCTCCTCCGAGGACCCTGCGGAGGTCGGGTGCGGTGGCGTGACATCCCCGTATTGGTTATATATTAATACTTATGGTTGTATAGGTTATATATGTCATTGTTTGTTAATAAACTGGCCGCTGTGGCCAAAATTATCCAAAGAATATTATGCGTTATGTTTTTATTGTTCAAAGGGGGTGGCGTTGTGGGGCCTGATGGTGTTGGAAGGAAGATGGCAGGTAGGAAACCCATCTGGGCCATACGCGGTCATGCGGCCAGCATCTGGATTCACGTCCCAGGGGTGATGACGATGGAAGCACCACGTGGAATTCCTTTCCTCTACTCCTTGAATTTTTTTTCTTTTGCCATTTTTATAAGAATATTGATTACCTCCATGACGGGCCAAGCCAGGATGAAACTGACTCTTTATCCTTCAAACCCTCATCCTTTTTGTGGGGGCTCTTTGCAAAGAGATGAAATGGCAGGTCATCATCTAATCTTAATTTTTTTTCTCTTTTTTTATGAACTTTAAGTACTTAAGGTTTACATGACATTTTGAATCCTCAGCTACTTTTTCTGCGGCTGGGACATATAATGGAGCATAGGCACCTTGGCACACTGCCGGTGGGGTGGGCATGTTATTTGAACCCTTACAGCATAGTGTTCTGCAAATATGCTGCTCCCCCCTCTGCACTTTACTGATCATGGCTCATCCGGCAATGTAGAGACTATGGCAGATGGGAGAAGGTCCCTTGCACGTGGCTGTAGGCCAGCCTTCTCTGACATCTCGGCATCCTTATCATACATCGCCGTTCAGCTATGAAGTGTCTGATGGGTCGGAGGGGCGACGCATTCTGTCTAATGGAGTTCCTTCTACACATTGCTTACTTACTATTTTATTTTTTATAGGTATTTGATACTGTGAATAGTAATTGCTGTTCTATGACCTTACAACATTCAGTATGTGCTACAGATTTTATTTTCTTGATTTTTGTGTTCCAGCGTGATTGGCATTTGACGCCAAATCTACTATCCCACGAGGAATAGAAAAAACAGCATTATTTACAAATCTTTTCCATTTGCTTCAGAGATGCCCGTCAATGATTTTATTTAATCTTTCCATTTTTTCTTATTTAATGCCCAGCAATGCTGTGTGCAGATTACATAGGCCACGTGCACACTTTCAGTATTTTACATTTGTAAGCCCCATTTCTGCATTTATCACCCACTCATGATTTTGGCGTACAAATATTGAGCTAAAATACTGAACGTGTGAACATGGTCTTACGAGTTGGATTTATCGCATATAATTACTTTAATTATACAACCACTAGATGGCGGAAGAATACAAAACTCAATTTTTTCCAAGTTTTTTTTTCTTTTCTTACCTTGAGGGCTCTCTGCAATGTACAGCTCTACTTTTCACCCTGCCCCCGTTTATTAGGTTATATACTATGTAACAGTGGAGAAATCAAAAAACCTTAAGCTAGATTCAGATTGTTCCTATTTTAGTGTTTTTTTAAGCGTACATTTTTTAAAAAATGTGTGCAATTTTTACATGGTGAATAGTATACTTTTATGTAAATGTTTCATATGTGCGTCTTGCTCTTATGTAAACACAAGCTACAATCTTTCTGAAAAATGTATATGTTTACGTTTCTATATTTAAGCAGAAAATAAGTGCCAAAAATGATTTCCAAAGGCCTTTAACCTTTCTTTTTCTTCCTCTGTGAGCTGCAATGTAATGTGACTGCATGAAATGTAGGACCTTGAGGACATAACCAGTGCTCTCCACTCTGCTGAGTCCTCAGGATTTATACACCCAATGACATGTAAGTGAAGGCGCTTCATTTCTGAGGAGATCCTTACCTTTCTTCTAGAAATCTGGTTTTCTGTTACTTTAAGTGCAGAGGGGCGGTCACCACAATGGCAGCTCTTCCCCTGTCCACTGCCGGCCTCCTGCTACATACAAGTCCCTGACCTGAAAGCCAAGGACAGGAGGCAGGGAGTCGGCAGAGAGATCACGAGAGCTGCAAGTGCATTCTCCAGCACCGCTGCACTTGCGGCTCATTAGCAGACCATTTACACTGGATTTCTCCAAAACTTGATTTCTACAAGAAAGGTAAAGATTACTCAGCATTAAAGAGCCTTTAAAACTTACCATTAGTTTGGGGTATAAAATCCTGATGACTGGCTCTGTAACGTTCAGGAGCTGAGGGAGCCATTTCTTTACATCACCTGTAGGAGCAATTCTTCAGCACTTTAAGGCAGGGGTGGGATTCAAATTTTTAACAACAGGTTCTGTGTTTGTGCGTCGGAAAACCACACCCATTTTAAGCCACACCCATTTTAAGCCACACCCATTTTTAAAGCCACACCCATTCACACACACCTTTTCCTCAAACATATAAGTAGGGGCGCAGTCAGTTGAAAAACAATAAATTGGAATGAGATGAGAACAGTGCACATTCTGGCCAGCGGCTCTCCTGACCCGAGTGTGACAGCTGCATATATTTCTATATATATATTTCTATGCAGCTGTCTCACTTGACTGACCGGCTGGCCAGGCTGTGCACTACATTCTGATTAAGAAGTCTCTTTCTAGTCTCATACTGAACTGAAGATTAAACTATAGTATTATGTAGCTGGGACTTACAGTTCTACCTTCTATCCAGAAATACAATATACAATAATTAGTGATGAGTGAACGTACTCGGATAAGGTGTTATCTGAGCATGCTCGGGTTCTAACCGAATGTCTTCTGCATGCTCGAAAAATATGTTCCAGTCCCCGCGGTTGTATGTCTCATGGCTGTTCGACACCCACAACACATGCAGGGATTGCCTAACAAACAAGCACATTTGGTCATCAATAATAATAATAATGTATTTATTTCTCTAAGGATAGGGTCACACGACCGTATTTTGTCTCATCCGAGAAAATCATTCCGATTAAGCTAATCACACTCTGATCGGATTTTGATCAGAGTGTGCTCACAGCGTGCTCCGATTTTCGCAGATGTGGAGAAGGTGGAAATAAAAAGTTCCCCATCTTCTTCATTCTGTAAAGCTGTGAAAATCAGACTGCACTCAGATGTCATCAGAGTGCAGTCTGATTTTTTTTTTCACGGACTCACTGATTTGCCTGGCTCAGTGCGATCCCATAATCGGATGCAACTCGTGCGTGCTGCCATTTTTTCTTCTGACCAAAAATACGATTGTTTGGATCAGCCTAAAGTCGATACTACATAATATCTGAATAATAAACGTGTGTCTAATATCTAGACAAATGGGGAGATGCTGGGACTTATACTAGTGCTTGTAATAATAGAACATATTTATTGTATTACCTGCAGTAATCTCTATAGATCAGATGCCAATATGCAATGCTGGGACTTACAGTTCCCCCACCACCACTGCATGTACAGTAACTAAGGTACAATATAGGTATTACTGTCATCTTTATAAAGTAGACCGTATAAAAAGCCGCAGGATGTAAATGTGACTCTATACACCTGGGTACATACAAGTGGATTGCAAGCTTCTTGGTAATAATGTCTAAGAAGGCACCAGGATCTGGGAGCTGGTGGTCTGTCTCCACCTGGGGGGCTTTCTACAGCTGTGCCCTACAGACAGCTCTGGGCATAGACCTCAAGCTCTCCAGAGAAGAAGACAACACAGGGGGCTAGAAGAACTGCTCTTACATGGAGGCCTTACTACTCTGACCGGCGTCTATCTATCATAGATAGACCACCTCAGTCCACACAGACACACTCCTCCAGCTCCACTGCAGGGCCCAGGCAGCGCCGCAGCTCAGCTCACACAGTACCTCTCTCCTCTCCGCCTCGTGACTAAAGAAGATGGCCGCGCCGCTACCCAATTGCCGCACTGCAGAGATCAGTCCGCGGGGGCCGGGGCTGGCGGTGTGTTGCGGCGCTGCAAGCTGGCTGCAAAATAGTACCGGACATGGGCGTACCCAGGATCAAAACTAGGGGGGGGCAAGCCAATGTCGCATCTTATACAGGTTACATCATATACACTGTACATTATCCTGCATATTAGGTATGGAGCATTAGAACTGTTGTATATTGTATAATACAGCAGTGTATGCGACACTACGCTGTATATAACATATTATACATGGCAGTCGCGCTCATGTCAGGAGCGGTGCCAGCAAGTCCGAGGATTGCAGTGCGATTCTCGCATGAGTTATACGGCCGTCTGTCTATGCCCTTGTTATAATAATACTGAAATATTAATCTATTATTAAAGTATTAAGGAGCTCACAAGTAAAAAAAAGCCCCCTACCTCCCCTGTCCCCCACCCACACCCCAACAGCCTATCGTCTGACATGCACCCCTTAGTGTTCTGTCCCACTGACCCCACAATACCCCCATCCTCTCACATGCACCCCTCAGTGCTCTGTTGCCCCTCCCCACTTCAGTCCCCACAATACCCCCATCCTCTTACATTCAACCCCAGTGACCTGTCCACCCTCCCTCACAATACCCCATCCTCTCACATCAACCCCTGTGCGCCAGCCCCTACAATATCCCCATCCTCTCACATTAACCCCCAGTGCCCTAGCCCCCACAATACCCCATACTCTTACATTCACCCCAGTGCTCTGTACCCCTCCCCCACAATACCCCATCCTCTCACATTAACCCCCCAGTGCCCTAGCCCCCACAATACCCCATACTCTTACATTCACCCCAGTGCCCTGTCCCCCTCCCCCACAATACCCCCATCCTCTCACATTAACCCCCCCAGTGCCCTAGCCCCCACAATACCCCCATCCTCTTACATTCACCCCAGTGTCCTGTACCCCTCCCCCACAATACCCCCATCCTCTTACATTCACCCCAGTGCCCTGTACCCCTCCCCCACTGTACCCCCATCCTCTTACATTCACCCCAGTGCCCTGTACCCCTCCCCCACAATACCCCCATCCTCTTACATTCACCCCAGTGCCCTGTACCCCTCCCCCACAGTACCCCCATCCTCTTACATTCACCCTAGTGCCCTGTACCCCTCCCCCACAATACCCCATCCTCTCACATTAACCCCCCCAGTGCCCTAGCCCCCACAATACCCCATCCTCTTACATTCACCCCAGTGCCCTGTACCCCTCCCCCACTGTACCCCCATCCTCTCACATTCCCCCACAGTGACCATGACATGCCTGAGCAGAATGAATTTAATAAATTCCATCCCCTCTTACCATGAAGCTTGCAGGCAGTGGCTGAGGCAGGAGCAGGCAGTGTCCAGTGTCTGCACACAGAGGGCACTAGGACCCAGTGTAACATAGTTATTAGTAACATAGTTATTAAGGTTGAAGGAAGACTTTAAGTCCATCTAGTTCAACCCATATCCTATCCTAACCTGCCCTAACATGTTGATCCAGAGGAAGGCAAAAAAAACCCAAGTGGCAAACAGTAAGCCTCACATTGGGGAAAAAAATTCCTTCCCGACTCCACATACGGCAATCAGACTAGCTCCCTGGATCAACGCAGTATCTAGGAAACTAGTGAATATAGCCTGTAATATTATACTTTTCAAGAAAGGCATCCAGTCCCCTCTTAAATTTTAGTAAGGAATCACTCATTACAACATTAGACGGCAGAGAGTTCCATAGTCTCACTGCTCTTACAGTAAAGAATCTGCATCTGTGATTATCACTAAACCTTCTTTCCTCCAGACGTAGAGGATGCCCCCTTGTCCCCGTCACAGGTCTAAGAGTAAAAAGATCATTAGAAAGGTCTTTGTAGTGTCCCCTCATATATTTATACATTATAATAAGATCACCCCTAAGCCTTCGTTTTTCCAAACTAAATAACCCCAAGTGTAATAAACTGTCTTGGTATTGCAGACCCCCCAGTTCTCTAATAACCTTGGTCGCTATTCTCTGCACCCGCTCCAGTTCAGCTATGTCTTTCTTATACACCGGAGACCAGAACTGCGCACAGTATTCTAAGTGTGGTCGCACCAATGACTTGTATAGAGGTAAAATTATGTTCTCCTCATGAGCATCTATGCCTCTTTTAATGCATCCCATTATTTTATTTGCCTTGGCAGCAGCTGCCTGACATTGGCCACTAAATGTGAGTTTGTCGTCCACCCATATACCCAGGTCTTTTTCAGTGACAGTTTTTCCCAGTGTTTTACAATTAAGCACATAATTATACATCTTGTTTGTTCTACCCAAGTGCATGACTTTACATTTATCCCCATTAAAGCTCATTTGCCATTTATCAGCCCAAGCTTCTAGTTTATATAAATCCTCCTGTAATATAAAATTGTCCTCCTCTGTATTCAGTGTGGCTGAGACAACCAGAGCCTGCAGGGCAGAAAGTGAAACTACAGTTGCTGCAGCCAGGAAGAAGCTCCTCTGGTGAGACAGCAGCTCCGTGCACTGCGCACACAGACAGGCACTGCAATCTGTGGCAGAGGGAGCCGGCATTGTGCTGCTCTCTCCGCTCTCTTTCATTGTGTGCCCCTGCTTCTAGGGAGGGGCAGCTGCCCCACGGTGGGTACGCCCATGGTACCGGATCGCCGCTCTGATTCTCCCCGGTTCGGGGAACCGGCTGCTTTTTGAACAACCGGTTCCATCGAACCGGGGAGAACTGGCTGAATCCCACCCCTGCTTTAAGGCTATGTGCACATGTTGCTCAAATGGTCCGTAATTTTGCAGAGCATTTGCGCAACTCCCCCCTGCGGGTAAAATGCATATGTAATTAGTATACGTTTTCCCACAAAACACAAGCGTTTTTAGCTTGCAGAATGCTAGCGTTTTCCAAGCGATCTGTAGCATCACTTGGGAAACTGATTGACAGGTTGGTCACACTTGTCATGCATAGTGCTGACAAGTGTGACCAACTGTTTACCAATGAGTTAAGTTAAAAAGTAATAAAAAAATAAAAAATATTGATATTCTCACCTTCCGGTGGCCCCCGAAGTCTTCCCGCTCCTCAGCGATGCTGCCGGCAAGTTCCGTTCCCAGGGATGCATTGCGAGAATGACCTTTGCAATGGCACGGTCACTCAACCGCTCGCTACGTCATCTGGGGTGATTCTCGCAATGTATCCCTGGGAACAGAACGTGGCGGCAACTTCGCTGAGGAGCGGGAAGACTCCGGGGGCCGACGGAGGGTAATTATATCAATATTTTTTATTTTAATTCTAATTTTTACAGGAATATGGTACCCAGGGCCTGGAGGAGAGTCTCCTCTCCTCCAGACCCTGGCTACCATCCACACATGAAGCGCTCACTTCACCCATGGTGGGCATAGCCACATGTGTGTAGCCCAGCTGCGCTTGGTGCCACATGTTACCCTGGAGGATGCATGAAAGGTAATTCACAATCACCCGATATTCATTCACACTCCACATTTTCCTGGTGCCACCAGAGGGAGCCCTTTAGAATACACAGGTATATAAGGTTGTGGAGAAAGACGCAGCAGACAGTCTAGCTCAAATCAGAGCAGTAGCTTAGATCTCCTCAGAACAGCAGGAGGCAGAGATCAGATTACACTAGTCTGTGTCAGAGCGTGTTGCAGAGCAGACGAGCTAGTTACCTCAGATGAGCTGAGAGGGAACACTAGCCAGAAAGAAAGACTTATCTGAAAGCCTGAGGACTTCAGGGGATTATCAGCTTATATCGTGGAGTCCATTGTAGTGGAAAGGATTACCACTTAGTCTGGTCAAAGCTGAGTTCACTGAGAGACCCCCAGTGAGCGTTTCAGAAAGTAAGCGTGCCGACGCTTGGAGAGCGGTGAAGACAAGAAAGCTGACATCTACTGCTGCTTGTGCTTATGTTAAAGGTGTGAGCAGGACGACAGGCAAGTGGATGTCAGTATTCCGGGTTTTCTAGGTAACTTTGTCAATGATTTTGCCCTTTGTTAAAATGGAGTTTGCTGTTTTGTGTGCCCTACTTCCTGTTCGTTTGTTTAAAACCCGGCTCAGGTGCTGGCTTCACTGCTGGAATATTCTGCTTCTGTTTCCCTGCAACCCAGCTGCTTTGTTCCTCACAGATCTTTTGTGTATTTACCAGGAGAGTGCATAACCTTATCTTCAGGTGTTTCTCAGCCACAGCAGTTTCTACCCATGGCTCTGGACATTCTCTGCATATGTAAGTTGCACAAAGTACTGTGTTATCACTAAACTGTTGACTTGGGAATTTAACCCTTGGTTCACTCCATCTGATAAGAACTGTGTTTCTGAACTGTTGCTGTTTAACCCTTCGTGCATTACCTCTGGTGAGAGCTGTTGGAACTGTTACCGGAATCTTACTGACATATGAACTTGTTGTTGGACTTCACTGAATTAAGCCACAACTGAGATTAACTTGTTCCTGGACCTCCCTGTGTTTTCTGCATACCTGGATCTGACTCTTCACACACCAGCAGTGTGTAAATCCAGCCACGTTACCTGTGCATCAGACTTACCTTGTGGTCACATTTGTGTGAGGACTCCGTCGTAAGAACTTTACCACCCTCGCTATAGAGGTTCAAGGACTTATATATCCGGATTCATATAACTGGACTTGTGTATATATATATGGACTCATTGCATGTCACTACGGGTTGTTTGAATATTGTTTTTGGGTGTTTTGCTGTTTCACAAATACATTATTTGCATTCAAACCCGTCTCTGATTGTTCATTGCCCCACGCTATCAGAATCCTCGAGTTCCTACAATAGTATTACAGTGGAAAAGGGAAAGAGAGAGTGACTGAGGATGAATAGCAACGATGGCTTACCTCCACTCTGCACTACCGGACACCGGGTCTGAGCTTGCTAGTACCTTCACGGCTAGTGGGAAAAACCGGAGACCCTGCTGGACTACAGGTCACAGAGGGGCCCATTAGTGCTGATACGTAACCGGGGTCAGAAAGAACAGGAGTCTAGCAGGGCCCTACATATAGAGACTTAGTTCTGTCCACAAGAAGGCTCCATCACAAGATCAGCCGGGCGTAGCAAAGAGAACGGAGTTAAACTTTGTTTCATGAAAGTTAGAAACTCACACACATAAAGACGTAAGGAGGCCCTACACCTACTCAGTGGATCACTGGACGTGCATCCTCCACCCTGACGGCCTCCCGGGGCGTGCCTGCAACTTCATCACCAGTAAAGGTACAGAAAGAGACTCTTTGTGTGTGTCTGCCTCATTGCCCTGCACCCCTACACCACCATATACCCTGAGGGATCAGCCTCACCTGTGGGAGACTTAACACCTTGCTGCCCAGTAACAACCCCTCAGAGGATCTACCCTGCAGCGCTGGTCACCCTGATCAGGAACCACAGGTGGCGTCACGAACATTTCTACAATCCCCTGTAAATATTCCCCTTTTAGTGAGCGCCCAGGGCAACGGACCGAGCTGTGCTATCCGTGACATCCCCATTGAAGTGAACGGGCTCGGTGCCGAGTACCCCAAAGCCCTGGTAGTGAGCGACTCACATGCGTAAAGTGAGTGTTTCAATCACCGTGATTACGACCAAAGAATGGACATGCTGCTTATTTTTACACTAAGCGATTACGCCCTGCAAAAATACGCAGCACGTGCACAGCAATGCGTAATCCCATAGGATTGCATGGGATGTGCTTTGTACCTGTTTTTTAAGCGATTACGCCACGTAGAAACGTGGCAAAAATGATTAGCCTTAAAAGCAAGGGGCTCAATATAAAAACAAGAAATTGCTCTATCATGGTCTGAATGAGAAATCACTTTCTCCAGCTGGCTGAATATACACAATATTCACAGTATTCATTTTTTTATTTGTCTTTTTTATCTTTTTATTTAACTTTACCAAAAAATGTGAGCATTTCTACAGAAGATTCCTTTTCAATGCGATTATATACAGTTTTAACTCGAATTGTGACACTTTCCTTCTCGATCTTATCAAAATGGCATCTGTTTCTGATTTTGGAGCATCATTTAGTTTTTTCAGTTATCTTGCAGACATTGTGCAAATATGCTAGAAAGTGGCATCATTGAAACAAGTCAATGTTTAAGCTTCAGGAGACAATTGGACTTAAAGTTTGTTTGCCTGTATTCCGAATCATTAATGTATCGTAGATCCCGGAGAATGAATTTTGTGGTGGGCTAGTAAATGTACTGGTTACTTGTTGTGGTTTGCTGCTCAGTTTCATTGGTACTCACTTAAAATGACATTTTCTGAATGTTTTGTCTGCTGTTTGAATGACGTTGGATTGAAATAAAGATTTTCATACTTAAGATTTCTTATTATAGGGGATGTTTATGAAAACCGCAGCCACAGAGTAATTCTAGGAAGCTCGGAGTGGTCGCTGCCCTTCACATAACTTGATCTCATTTGATCATGTGCTTGATTGACAATCACTTATTACAGTGGATCAGTGTAAAGCGCTGGGCACAAGATTTATGCTACAGATTTATTTCATTCTCCGGATTGCCACAATGGCAGCAATAGAAGTGCTATTCCATTGGGATCATGAATGTGCCTGTCTGTCCTAAAGGGGCGGCCCGCACTAACTGCCATTCCAGCAAAACCAGTAACCTTGAAGGGCACCAATGAAATATTGAAGATCACTCCTGCTTAACCCCTTCACCCCGACGCCTGTTTTCACCTTCCGGACCAGGCTAACTTTTTTTCAATGCTGACCACGGTCACTTTATGAGGTCGTGACTCTAGAAGGCTTGGATCCCACTAATTCTGAGAAGGTTTTTTCGTGACATACTGTACTTCATGATAGTGGGAACATTTCTTTGATATGACCGGCAGCTCTTTGGACAGAGCAGGTATTCGCTGCGTCCAAAGCGCTGCCATACCGATCTGTGGAAACAAACCCTAAAGGTTAAAAGTTAATTAGCGAATTTTCATTTTTACAACAAATATTTAGAGTTGAGAGTCCTCAGTGGTTGATACCTTTTAATGGCTAACTGAAAAGATGGTAACAAATTGCAAGCTTTCAAGACTACTCAGGTCTCTTCATCAGGCTAGACTAATACAAAATCTGAAGAATCACATATTTATACACAGCACAGCACAGAAAAAAAAATGCAATAGGTAAGACAAGTGACGTGAAGCAGAATAGTCATTATGGCAGAGGGATGAGCATAAATATTGGAACAGTTCATAGATAAGGAGTGTGAAAGTTTTATTGCCCTCTGATTGGGGTCTGGTAATGTTTTGTGATGTTTTCACAGGGTCTTTGGAGTAAATTCCTTAATTGATCATAAATCCATGTGACAGGTTCATTCCAGCATTAAGAGTGTCAAAGGTCACCTTCAATTTGTATTCGTAAACTCTTCTGTGTCTCTGAGATGTGAAACTACCTTTCAATACAAGTAATTTCATATCCAACATTCTATGACCAGGGGAGCAAAAATGTTTTGCCACAGGTAGATCCATTCTTTTTTCTCTTATTGTGTGGCGATGAGAATTCATCCTTGTTCTCAGTTTTTGCCCGGTCTCCCCCACATACAGACCCCCAGTTGGACATTATAAATGGACAGGTTTTGCATTTCTTCTGACAAGATAAAGATCCCCAGCTCACATCAGGACTACAAGATCCCAGGTACTTTCAGCTGCATCACATCTAATGTGGTGTACCTAATTATTTGTACTAAATGTCCAACTGGGGGTCTGTATGTGGGGGAGACCGGGCAAAAACTGAGAACAAGGATGAATTCTCATCGCCACACAATAAGAATGGATCTACCTGTGGCAAAACATTTTTGCTCCCCTGGTCATAGAATGTTGGATATGAAATTACTTCTATTGAAAAGTAGTTTCACATCTCAGAGACACAGAAGAGTTTGCGAATACAAATTGATGGTGACCTTTGACACTCTTAATGCTGGAATGAACCTGTCACATGGATTTATGACGTTTTACATCAATTAAGGAATTTACTCCAAAGACCCTGTGAAAACATCACAAAACATTACCAGACCCAGGGTCGGACTGGCCCACCGGAGAACCGGAGGATTCTCCGGTGGGCCCTGGCATCTGGGGGGCCCTGGCACCTGCTGGCATACAGGGGCCAGTTGCCTAGGGCCCCCGCTGCTCCAGGGGCCCCCAGCCGGTGGCGTGTCGCTAATAGCGGCACACCATGCAGCTGCCATGGGGGCCCCGTGCCAGCGGAGCAGCAGCGGGTGACAGGAGGCAGGAGCCCCTGTCCCCGCTGCTAAAGAGAAATGAATATTCACTGCTTCCCACGCCCACATGGGCGTGGGAAGCAGTGAATATCATTACTTACCTGTCACCCGCTCCAACCGCTGTGTTCTCGGGTCCTCTCTTGCTGCAATGTTCAGGCAGAGGGCGCGATGACATCATTAGTGAGCGCCGCGCCCCCTGCCTGAGCATTCACTGCCGGAGGACCGAAGACAGCGGCGCTCAGCAGTGGACCCGGTGACAGGTAAATATCGCAGGTGCTGGGGCCCTGAGCCAGCGGTAACACCGGCACCTGTCCCCCATAGCGCGCCGGTGTCCCCGCCTGCTCAGGACACCAGCACCTGGCCCCCAGTGACGAGAGGTGAGTATGTCTTTTTTTTTTTTTTTGCAGCATCTATGGGGGCACAGTCTGTGGAGCATCTATGGGGGCATAATCTATGGGGACATAATCTGTGGAGCATTTATGGGGGCATAATCTATGGGGGCATAATCTGTGGAGCATTTATGGGGGCATAATCTATGGGGGCATAATCTGTGGAGCATTTATGGGGCATAATCTATGGGGGCATAATCTGTGGAGCATTTATGGGGGCATAATCTATGGGGGCATAATCTGTGGAGCATTTATGGGGGCATAATCTATGGGGGCATAATCTGTGGAGCATTTATGGGGGAATAATCTATGGGGGTATAATCTGTGGAGCATTTAGGGTGAGTTTCCACGGTCAGGAAACGCTGCGTGTTTGGCGCTGTGCGCTGGCGCAGCGCCAAACACGCAGCGTCCAGATGTTACAGCATAGTGGAGGGGATTTCAAGAAATCCCGTCTCCACTATGCGTAACAATACGCAGGTGGCAGACCTGCGTAAACGGACATGCGGCGCGTCTTTTTAGACCGCAGCATGTCCTCTTGTATTGCGGCGACGGTGCGTCGCCGCAACAGAATTAACACAGGGCTATGTAGCCCTGCGCTCTTTCCGGAGGTGTTCCGGAGGTGTCCTGAACACCTCCGGAAAGATCGCGCGTCATAAAGGGGGCGGGGCTTAGACGGAGCGGAATTTCCGCTCCGTCCAAAGCGCTGTGGTTCCGGACCATGGAACCACAGCCTTATGGGGCATAATCTATGGGGGCATAATCTGTGGAGCATTTATGGGGGCATAATCTATGGGGGCATAGTCTGTGGAGCATTTATGGGGGCATAATCTATGGGGGCATAATCTGTGGAGCATTTATTGGGGCATAATCCATGGGGGCATAATCTGTGGAGCATTTATGGGGCATAATCTAAGGAGCATCTATGGGGGCACAATCTATGGAGCTTCTATGGGGGCATAATCTAAGGAGCATCTATGGGGGCACAATCTATGGAGCTTCTATGGGGGCATAATCTAAGGAGCATCTATGGGGGCATAATCTGTGGAGCATTTATGGGGGCATAATCTGTGGAGCATTTATGGGGGCATAATCTATGGGGGCATAATCTGTGGAGCATTTATGGGGCATAATCTATGGAGCATTTATGGGGGCACAATCTATGGAGCTTCTATGGGGCATAATCTAAGGAGTATCTATGGGGGCATAATCTAAGGAGCATCTATGGGGGCACAATCTATGGGGGAATAATCTATGGGGGCATAATCTATGGGGGCATAATCTGTGGAGCATTTATGGGGGCATAATCTATGGGGGCAATCTGTGGAGCATTTATGGGGGCATAATCTATGGGGGCATAATCTAAGGAGCATTTATGGGGGCATAATCTATGGAGCATCTATAGGGGCATAATCTATGGGGCACAATCTATGGAGCTTCTATAGGGGCATAATCTAAGGAGCATCTATGGGGGCACAATCTATGGAGCTTCTATGGGGGCATAATCTAAGGAGCATCTATGGGGGCACAATCTATGGAGCTTCTATGGGGGCATAATCTAAGGAGCATCTATGGGGGAATAATCTATGGAGCATCTATGGGGGCATAATCTATGGAGCATCTATGGGGGCATAATCTATGGAGCATCTATGAGGGCACAATCTATGGAGCATCTATGGGGGCATAATACATGGGCAGCATATGGGGCACAATCTATGGAGCATCTATGGGGGCATAATACATGGGGCAGCATATGGGGCATAATCTCATTTTCCACCCTAGGCTTATACTCGAGTCGATAAGTTTTCCCAGTTTTTTGTGGCAAAATTAGGGGGGTCGGCTTATACTCGAGTATATATCTATTATCTATCTATATATATATATATAAATATATATATATATATATATATATATATATATATAGCATTATACCCTATGAGGGGGGCAGCATTATCCTCTATGAGGGGTGCAGCATTATCCCCTATGAGGGGGCTGCTTTATAATCTATGAGGGAGGCTACCCCAACTCCTGCTACATAATTAAGACATGTACTACCTTATATTATACCCTGATATTAGTGTGTTTTACTGCACAATTGGTGGTCTTGTATTTATTTCTATGTAGCTACATAGTGGGCCCCAAGAATGATTTTCTCTGATGGGCCCAAGGTGTTCCAGTCCGACGCTGACCAGACCCCAATCAGAGGGTAATAAAACTTTCACTCCTTATATATGAACTGTTCCAAAATTTATGCTCATCCCTCTGCCATAATGACTATTCTGCTTCCCGTCACTTGTCTTACCTATTGCATTTTTTTTTTCTGTGCTGTGTTGTGTATAAATATGTGATTCTTCAGATGTTGTATTAGTCTTCGCCTGATGAAGAGACCTGAGTAGTCTTGAAAGCTTGCAATTTGTTACCATCTTTTCAGTTAGCCATTAAAAGGTATCAACCACTGAGGACTCTCAATTCTAAATATTTTTCCATCTACTGCCTAACACGGTACGAAGATAAACATCTTTACTGTATCATTTTTACAACAAAATTTACAAAACCATTTTTTTTTAGGAACCACATCACATTTGAAGTTGAAAGCCCTATATGACAGAAAATACCCAAAAGTGACACCATTCTAAAAACTGCAGCAGTTGCTCACATTCACATTCAAGCAGTTTTTTAAACCCTTCAGGTGCTTCACAGAAATTAATGGAATGTGGAAGGAAAAAAATAAACATTTAACTTTTTCACAAAATTTCTTTTAGAATTTAGATTTTTTTTCACTTTCACAAGGATAACAGGAGAAAATGGACGATACAATCTGTTGTGCAATGCCTCCATAGCATGACGATATCCCATATGTGGGTGAAAACCACTGTTTGAGCGCACGGCAGGGAAGGAGCGCAGTTTGACTTTTTGAATGTAAAATTTACTAGCATAATTAGTGGACCCCATGTTGTGTTTGGAGAGCCCCTGATGTGCCTAAACAGTGGAAACCCCACAAGTGACACCATTTTGGAAACTAGACCCCTCAGGAAACTTATTTAGATGTGTACCTTGGTACCTTGATAGCACCTTGAACCTCCAGATGCTTCACAAAAGTTTATAACATTGAGCCGTGAAAATCAAAAAATCTAATTTTTCCCACAAAACAGTTTTTAGCTCCAAACTTTGCATTTTCATAAGTGTAGAAGGAGAAATTGCACCATACAATTTGTTGTGCAATTTCTCCTGAGCATGCTGATACACAATTTTGGGAACTAGACCCCTCAAGGAAGTTATCTAGATGTGTGGTGAGCACCTTGAATCCCCAGGTGCTTCATAGGAGTTTATAACGTTGAGCCTTGAAAATAAAAAAAAAACACATTTTTTCCACAAAATTGTTTTTTAGATCCAAAGTTTGTATTTTCACAAGGGTAACAAGAGAAAATAGACACCAAATACCAATACCCTATATATGCTTGAAAACTACTTTTGAGGCACAGTGCAAAGCTCAGAAGGGAAGGAGTGACGTATTATAGTACAGTTTTTGCTACACTGGTTTAAGGGTGCCATGTCACATTGGCAGAGCCACTGAGGAGCAAGAACAGCAGAACCTCCCATAAGTGGCCAATTTTTACAAATTAAACCTTTCCATGAATTCATCTAGGGTGCAGTGATCATATTGACACCACAGCTGTGTCACAGAATTTTATACCATTCGGCAGTGAAGAAAAAATAACTGCATTTTTACCTCCAAGATTGTGTGCTAGCCTCAAATTTTACATTTTCATACAGGGAAATGTGTAAAAATGGCACCAACATTTGTCCTACAATTTCTGCTGAATGTAGAAATAACCCATATGTGGCTGTACAGTACTGCTTAGCTACACGGCGAGAAACATGTTGTGCGCATGTCGGAAAGGGGTTCACCACCATGCCCACCAAAGTTCAGCACCATAAGCCTCTTCTAAGTAAAAATTAGCCATTGTAGCTCGCCTGCTCCTTCCACATGATTCCTAAATCACCACCACAGAGGCTATATGCATTGAGACGGCAGGCATTAATGTTGCCTTATTCTGGATCGCTGGTTTACTATGGCGGTCAGGATTAAGTGAATCACGCTTCCCCCGCCGGCACAATTCCCACTGGTAGCATCAGTACATGGCAGCTGACACCCTGCCGTATCTGCCCCTGACGGTTTTGAAGCCAATTAATACTTTAAATAACGCTATAATTAAATATATAAACAAACATCAAAACTTTCTGAAAAAACAAACCCTAATATGACTCATTTGGGAAAAAAAATAAAAAAGTCTCAGAATATGATGATGCAAAAATAAATTCATTTTTGTAAAATATTGTTATTAGTCTGTAAAAAGCAGCAAATCATAAAAAAAAAAAAATTTATAGCTATAATCGTACTGACTCTAAGAACAAATCAGTCTCCCCCTTTACCGCACAGCGATCGGCACAAGATCAAAACAATATTTGAATTGCTGTTTTTGGTGCTTTCTGCCCTTGAAAAACCTGTATAATGACCAATCAAAAAACGTTATGTACTCCAAAATGGTACCATAAAAATCTCCACCTTGTCATGCAAAAAAAGCTGTCATGCAGCTCTGCTCACAATAAAATAAAAGAAGTTATAGCTCTCAGAAAATGGAGATGAAATAACATTTTTTTTATAAAACTGCATTTTTAGTGTGTGATAGTGTGATAGTAGCAAAAAATATATAAATCTGGGATCGATGTAATTTTATCGACCCAAAGAATAAAGTCGTCTTATAACTTATACTGCACGAGAAACGTCCCAAAAATAAAAATAAGAACTGTTCTTGTACTCCTCTTTTTGTTCATTCTGCCTCTCATAAATCAGAATAAGACTTGGCTCACATTTATCCTGCGCTGTCCGCTGAGCGCTTACATATATTATCAGAGAGAGAACAAATTGTATAAAAATTAAAGGTAAAGCACACATATAAATATGGATCATAAAAAAGGACGTGCAACAAAGACCAACAAAATAGTGATATCAATAAAAAACAAAATTTTATTAGTAATACTGAATAATAAAATCAAGGATAATAATAGCTGAGTTAGGTAATGGTGCACGTAACACATATAATAATAATTATATTAAAAAATTCATTATGCTCCTGAGAGGTTAATAAATAATTAATATTGCATAATGCCCCAAAAATTTGTATTCAATATACAAATAACATGATAGCACCTTAATAGTATAACATATGTCATGAGAAATCAGGTGAAAACAAATCACATTGTGAATATAAAAAATATATATAAAAAGGTAAGTGCAAAAAACTATACAAAAAACTGCAATGACAATTACATGAATAATGCAGCATAAGATGTGTGAGCCAATAAAGAGAAAAATAAAGTGCTGGAAGTGCAAGAAGACAATGTGACAATGCTGACAGCAAATATGCTAATGGCAAAGATAAGGTGCGTCACAAAAGTCAAAGAATATCAGCATTATTTGCCTAAAGGAAGCATGCCGCCAGGTCCCCTTCACGCGTTTCGGCGCTTACTTTCTTCCCGGGGGCGTGAGCGCTTACATAGCAGTTTCTGTGTAAATTCCCAAAACCGTGATTCCGACAAAACCCCCAATGTAACCAGTCCCTTACGAGGCATATGGAGCCACTTTGGACTCCGTCTGGTCTGTGTTCCGAAGGTGTCCCATCATTTTCTGGTGGTGTCCCATCTACCTCATTATGGAGGGTGGTTCCTTCAAGGTTCTGAATCGCATTTTTGTGGGATTTACATGGAAACGCCAACATAAGTGATTAGCGCAGAACAAAAGATTGTGCTTCCAGCCTTACACTAGATGAGATCAAAACATATTATCTACCCCAAAATGTGACTAAAAAAACACCTAATTTATCCCTCATGAAACCAGCCCCCACTTAGGTGTATCATCTGTCAATGGAAATATATGGGTTCCCTTGTTACTGGGAGAACAAAGACTGAAAAGTGACATTTCTCCAACACTCCCTCAAATAAAATCCAATGAAATCTGCACTCCCAAATCCAAACGCTTCCCTCCTTCTGAGCCCCACTGTGCCTAAAACATACGCAGTAAGCAGCCACATGTTTAGCACTACTGTAGTGAGGAGAGGCCAATTAACAATTTATGGGGTGCATGTTGCCAAAAACACTAGCTGGGCACAATGTATGGGGATGCTGCATTATATGGTGGCTCTACACTGTTTGGACACTAAACTGGCAAATTTGCAATTCTCCAGAATAAAGCACAGCATGGAGGTCACAATAATCACTGTAGCAGTAAATGAATTTATTGTTTAAATGAATTTATTGATAGGTGCAAATTCTACAATAGGGTCACTTTTTCTGCTGTTCTGGCACCTTCGGGGCTCCACAAATGACACCCACAAACTAATAGAGCAAAATCTGTGCTCCAAAAGCCAAACAGAGCTCCTGCCTTCTCAGCTCTGACGTATGGCCTAACAGTAGTTTCTGACGACATATGGGCCATTTCGTGAGAAATTGTGCAATAAATTGTGGGGTGCAGTTTCACCTATTAACCCTCGTCTAACTGACAAATTTGCAGTAAATAAAAAATTACATTTTTATCACTAAAACACCAGATGAAATCCTTAAGCAGTGACATTTCCAATATGGGGTCACCTGGGAGAGTTTCTGCTGATCTGGTACGTCAGGGGCTCGACTAATGGAGCTAACAATCTAATTAAACAGAATCTGTGTTCTAAAAGCCAAGTAGCGCTCCTTCCCATCCGAGCCTTGCCGTGTACATAGTAGTGTACAACCACATATGGGGTACTGCCACGTTTGGTAAAAATTGTAAAACAATTATTGGGTCTATTATACCACTAGATCAATCGTATAACAATTATTGGGTTTATTATACCACTAGATGAATTCCTTGAAGGGTTTAGATTCCAAAATAGGGTCAATGTGGGATTTTTTTCTGCTTTGGCATGTCAGGGGCTCTGCAAATGTGACATGGCATTTACAATCTATTCCAGACAAATTTACCCTCCAAACATCAAATAGTGCTCTTTCCTTTCCGAGCACTGCCATGTGGCCAAACATCTGTTTTTCTGTGGGGTAACTTTGTGTTCATAAGAAATTGTGTAGCAAATCATTGGGTCCATTTTTTCCTGTTACCCATTTTGAAAATTATAAATTTGGGGCTAAAACAACATTTTAACAGAAAAAAAAAATCACATCCACATTTTAAGCAGTTCTGTGAAGCAACTACAGATTCAATAAGCTCAACACACCCATAGATCAATTCATTCATGGGTCTAGTTTCCAAAATGGCATCACTTGTGGGGGTTTCTTCTGTTTTCGTTCCCTAGGAGTTCTGCAAATGAAACCTGGAGTCTACAATCTATTCCAGCCAAATTTACATTCCAAATACCAAAGGTTGCTTCTTCCCTCCGAGCCCTGCCGTGTGTCCAAACAGAACTTTTTGACTGCATGTGGGGTGTGTAGCCCTGGTACACAATACCAGGAGGATGAGTGGAGAGGTAAAGGTTAAGTGTTCTTCATGTCATCATGTACCTTCAAACACGCCCAGTAGGGGTGTGGAAGGGAGAGATTTAGTTAGTCTGTGTCCGGACTTCAGAGTGAGAAGTCTGTGTTTTCCTGTCCTTGGACAGAGGAGAGTGTGTCCAGACTTAGGAGAGACAAGACGTCTTAGGGACTCTGCTCTATCTTCAGCTTAAAATTGTGGAGTCTAGTATAGGTACTTTAACGTACCGAGCCTAGTCAAAGCTGTGCCCCACTGGAAACAGGCTGAAATATCTCCTGAGAACTGAGCAAGTCGAAGGGCAAAAGTGGAAAAAAGCAAGGAAGTGCTATAGGTGAAGAATACCTGCACGAATCTACCGGTTACTGGGGACCGAAGAATCATCTTTGTTTCAAGCAAGGTGATAAGATAGCCAGAAATCTACCGGACCCTAGGTCGCGGCGGATAAGCCCATACAGTCAGTACGTAACTGGGGTCAGAGGAAGTGAGGACCGTGAGTCAGTGCACGACAATATAGGAAATCATCTTTCTCACCAAAAAGGCTCCAACCACAACACTGATCGGGCAGAACAGCTAAAGATAAGCTGGAATCATAGAGAGGACTACGCTTCAGGCTGGTCGTACTCAGCTTCATTGGAGTTAAAGGAGGCCCCTAACTTGCTTAACCGTTTGCCTCAAAGCTCATCCTCCATCAACCCCATCAGCCTCCCTGGGACCTGCTTTACCATTCTGCAAGTAAAGGTATGGAAAGACTTTGACTGTGTGAGACTGAGTTATTACTGCATGCCTGCACAATCCCTACCTAACTACCGACCTGAGGGAAGAGTCCCACCTGTAGGGGACCCGTCATCTAGCTGCCTCACCATCCCCTCAGAGATCTACAGCAGCGCTGGTACTAATTACCAGAATACTACAGGTGGCGTCACGAACTGTATATAGTTATCCCCTGTAAATATTCCCAACAACAACATACGCCAGACCGCCCGGGCCACAGACCGAGCCACAGCTACCTGTGACAAAATCCCCATAGACTTCTACGGGCTCGGCTCTGAGTACCCCATTGCCCTGGTAACCCACAATTGTGGTGGCGGGTCGACACAACTACTTGGCGTCACGAACAGGATACGAAACTCGCAGAATTGCGAGCCCTGCGTGCCTATGTAACTGTTTGAGTGAAAAAGACTGTTGCTGTTGTTTGGCGCCAAATACCGCCATATTTGCCGCCAGATTCGCGCCTAAAGCGTTGGAGAAGAAGGAGGGCGTACCTGAAAGAGCGCGCAAAGTCTTGGACACGCCCCCGGCTCTGACTCATCGGAAGGTCCTGCGACAGGAAGTGAACGCTCTGACATCAGAGCGCCTGCGACGAAGGTCCTATTCTCACTGCGGTGCCTGAGAAGTAGCAGCGTCTGAAACCGGTAGGCTCCGTTTAACCAAGGGGGCGCTAAGATGTCACAACAACAGGCTGACAGTGCGGCCCCGGCCGGAGGGCTTAATCCCGCACCGTCTGGTATTGTAGCGCCAGATGGAGGCGCAGGCCCAGCACCTAGTCCGGTAGTCCCGATCATGCCACTAACGCTTCCATATATGCCTGGGGCGAAATGGCTTCCCCAGTACAGCGGTGAGCCAGGCACATTATCAGGCTTCAAGCGGAAGTTAAGCAGCCTATTGGAAATGTACTCCATGCCTGAGAAACAAAAAGCTGCTGTGTTAATAGGGCAGTTAACTGGCGCTGCTGAGAGGGAAGTGGAGACTTGGGATACCGTTGATCTGGAGTCGGTACCTGCGATTTTCCTTAAACTAAATGCCATATTTGAAGACCGCACAGAAACGGATCTCCGGATGGCCTTCTATCACTGTTCACAACAGCCAGGTGACAGCATCCGGGACTATGCTTGCCGATTGCAAGGAGCCCTGAAAGCACTCAAGCAAGTTAACAATTTAAATGCTCTCCATGAGAATAAAATGTTGAAAGAACAGTTTATACAGGGATTGAGATCCCCAGAGGAACGCAGAACTGTAAATTGGTGGTCCTTAGATCATCCGGATGCTACCTTTGATGCCCTAAAGGACATGGCAATAAAAGGGCTGCGGCCCCTGGGCAAACCTGAGGTGGCCACCCAACATCATCCGGGTGAAGTCACTCCGGAACCGGCAGTAACCCCCTGTTCCCCGCTAGTGGCTGAAGCCAAAGCGCAGGTGACATCTCCTAGTGAATTGGACTGTCTGCGCTCAGAGGTGCGCCAGCTGACTAAAAATCTGGCTGCTGTTATGAGTGCCCTGCAACTGCGGAAAGAAGAGGAAGGAAAAATCTTGCTAGCGGACTGCCCAGAAGACGTCCCGTGGATGCACCGGAGAAGAAAGAAGACGTCGCCCCCCCGGAGGAGGACAACGCCACCCCCAGGAGCAACCTCTGATCAACACCCTTCTCGTCGAGAGATCGTCTGTTTTCGCTGCAACCGAAAAGGTCATTTGTCTCCACAGTGTCCTTTAAACGGGCAGAACCTGGGTCCAAGGGCCAACACCCAGGAGAATACCCGCCAGGCCCCCTAGACTGGAACCGCAGGTATGTGGGCGGGCGACCCTACCTGTCCATTATTTTAGATGGGATTGCTGTTCCAGCATTGCTAGACACTGGGTCTCAAGTCACCCTCATACCTGATGCCCTATATACCAAGTACTGGTCAATGGACGATCTTAAACCCCCGAGCCTTGACTTTACTGTGTATGCTTCTAATGGTCTTCCTGTAGAAGTACTTGGAACAAAATGTGTAGATGTAAAGGTGGGAAGAGAGGAGTTGAAAGACCAGGGACTTCTGGTAGTGAAGACTGTAAATGAGGAGAATGGTCTAAATATAATATTGGGTACTAATGTTATTGGTAATTGTTTGGAAGAAGTAGTGTTCTTGCTCCAACAGCTCGCTGAGATTGCCCGACCAAGGCAGAGAGGAGTCATCCAAAGAGAGATCCGGGCCCTGGTGTGTCAGCAACAAGCGAAGCTTACCGACGGCGAAATTGGTAATGTACGGGTCACTGACTCGAATCCTATTGTGATACCCCAATGAGTGAAATGATCATTTGGTGCAGGGCAGCCATAGGTCTGAGAGGACAGAATTACCAAGCTGTAGTAGAACCCCACCATTCAGAACATAGACCTACACTTATGACTGCTAGAGGAGTAGTAGAAGTGGTGAATGGAAGAGTACCTGTACGGCTTCTCAATTGGGGAGATGATGAGGTAAATTTACCCGTTATGCAACCATTGCTAAACTTCATGCTGTCGATAATAATTCCATTCTCCCGGCTGAGTCCTTAGACTCCTGTCAAATAGAGGAGGACAATGACCCAGCAACTCAGGTGGCGGAATGGTGTCAGCAGCTCCATGTTGGGACGGACGCCACTCCCGCTCACCAGAAGCAAGGGGTATTACGGGTGGTGCAAGAGTACGCCCAAGTGTTTAGCAAAAACCCACTTGATTTTGGGACAATTAAGGGAGTACAACATCATATCCCTACAGGCAGTCATCCTCCCATCAAAGAGCGGTATAGGCCCATACCTCCAGCTCACTATCAGAAAGCTAAAGAAATGTTAAATGATATGAAGAAAGCTGGGGTGATAAGGGATAGTTGTAGTCCCTGGGCAGCCCCTCTAGTTCTGGTTAAAAAGAAAGATGGTAGTATGAGAATGTGTGTGGATTACAGGCAGGTGAACCGCATAACACACAAAGATGCATACCCGCTACCACGTATAGAGGAATCATTAGCTGCTCTGAAAACGGCTAACTACTTTTCTACCCTTGATCTGACTAGTGGTTACTGGCAAGTGGCTGTGGCTGAGGAGGATCGTGAGAAAACGGCTTTCACCACCCCAATGGGGCTCTGTGAGTTCGACAGAATGCCGTTTGGGCTCAGTAGTGCCCCAGGAACATTTCAGAGAGTGATGGAAAACTGTCTGGGACATCTCAATTTTGAAACCGTGCTGCTATACCTAGACGACGTTATCGTGTATTCCAAGACATATGAGGACCATCTGAAGCACCTGGCAGAAGTGTTTGAGTCCCTGTCCAGGTATGGGATGAAGTTGAAACCCTCAAAATGCCATCTACTCAAGCAGAAGGTACAATACTTGGGGCACATCGTCAGTTCGGAAGGAGTAGCGCCGGACCCAGAGAAAGTCACTGCCATCCAGAAGTGGCCGGAGCCGAAAAACCTTAAGGAAGTGCGACAGTTCCTGGGACTAACGGGTTACTACAGGAGATTCGTGAAAGATTACACGAAGAAGGCAGCTCCTTTACAGGACCTCCTGGTAGGACAATCCTTAAAGAGCAGAAACCCTCCCTTTAATTGGGGTAAAGAACAGGCTGAAGCATTCCAAAAGATGAAAGAGATCCTTACAGGTGATGAGATCTTAACCTATCCTGATTACAGCCAACCGTTCCTGTTGTACACCGACGCCAGTAATGAAGGGTTGGGAGCCGTTCTCAGTCAGAAGCAGAATGGACAAGAAAAAGTCATCGCATATGCCAGCAGAAAACTCAGGCCAACTGAAAGGAATCCGGAAAATTATAGCAGCTTCAAGCTAGAGTTTCTGGCGCTGGTCTGGGCCATTACTGAAAGATTTAAGCACTATCTGGCCTCCAATAAGTTCACGGCGTACACAGACAACAACCCGTTAACGCACCTGGAATCCGCCAAGCTGGGTGCCATGGAGCAGCGATGGATGGCTCGGTTGTCCAATTACCAGTTTACTATCAAGTACCGGGCAGGTCGAAAGAATGCTAATGCTGATGCGTTGTCCCGTATGCCGCATGACTCTGATACGGAAGAAGAATCGGACGACCTGGAAGAAATTGAGCTACCCGCGTTCCATCGAAATGGGGTAGTCCACGAGCATCAAGTCCACAGAAAGCAAAATGGTGCAACATTAAATCCTTTACCCCATCACAGCTGGAAAGAGACTCAGGACAGTGATCCAGTGGTCAGCCGCATCAAGGAGTTGTTAAGACAAGAAGGCTCCTCTTTGGAAAAGGATGCACCTATGCCCGCCAAGCTCCTGTGGAACGAGAGAAGCAGGTTGTTCCTGTACCGTGAGAAGTTGTGCAGAAGATACGTCAACCCCAGAACCCATGAAATGGTCTGGCAAATCGTGGTCCCAAAGACAGACGTCCCAATGGTGTTGGAAGCATACCACGATCAAGCAGGACACTTTGGCTGGAGGAAGCTGGAGACCCTGTTGAGATGCCGGTTCTACTGGGTAGGGATGCGCAGCTCCATCGAGAGGTGGTGTCGGAACTGTGGACCCTGTGGTCTCAGAAGAAAGGACTACGGTAGTCAAAAGGCCCCCCTGCAACCTATCCGGACGACTCGTCCCCTGGAGATTGTGGCCCTGGACCACGTCAAACTGTCACCGAGTAGATCTGGATACTCATACGCCTTGACCATGGTGGACCATTACTCCAGATTTCTGGTAGTCGTTCCAGTGAAAGACCAGACCGCAGTGACGGCCGCGAAGACCTTTCAAGCAAGCTTCTGCAGACCGCATGGGTATCCCGAGCAAGTCTTAACCGATCAGGGACCTGCTTTTGAAGCCGATTTATTCAAGGAATTCTGTCATATGTACGGGTGCAAGAAAATAAGAACAACACCATATCACCTCAAACCAACGGTCTTTGTGAAAAGATGAACCATATTGTCCTTGACTTGTTGAGATCCATACCGTTGGAAGACAGGAATCGATGGCCGGATTTACTACCTGATTTGGTTGATTTATATAATCATATACCTGTAAGCTCAACTAACTGCACTCCAGCCTATCTTATGAGAGCAAGGCCCGGAAAACTACCAATGGATTTAGAACTTGGAGTGGTAGAACCGGAGGCAGACGATGCCGTGGAGAACTGGGACGTCAATCGGCAAGAGCAATACAGAAGAGTACAAATCTGTGTAGAGGAAAGTCTTAATAAGGCACGGGAGAAACAGGAAGATGTTTACAACCGAAATGCTCCTGCCAAGCCTTTGATGCCTGGAGAGGTAGTATTAAAAAGAAAGAGGAAAATGCATAAACTGGATAATCAGTGGGAGCAAGAACCCTACGTCATACAAGATTCTAAGTACGACAACGGAAAAGTTTGTGTCGTCAGTAAAGACGGAGGAAAAACAATAACCACTGTGTCTAGAGACCATTTGAAACTATGTCCGGAACCCTTGAAACGTTGCGACAAGAACCCTGTCTTCAATCAAAGAGAGAAAAAGGAAGAGGTTATACACACAGATCTGGGAGATTTTCCTGCGGATTGGCCCCGACTGGGAGATGCTGTGATAATTCCAGTGTTGCAGTTTTATAAGCCACAAGAGGACGTTTTACCTCCAGTTGTGCCTGTAGTGCCAGTTGAACCCGCTCAGGAGTTACCCCTTCCAGCAACACCTCAACCTGTGGAACCTCAAGATGGACCATCTGAAGCAGCGCCCCATACTATGGGATCCCCTGGTGAAGCTGACTCACACCGCCCAGCCATCAGTACACTTGCCAGATCCATGGAAAGATTAAGGCAGTTCTATGGTTTACCGTTTCATAGTGCAGACAGATCGCAAATTGATTTACCTGAAACTACACCACGTAGGTCAGAGAGAATCACAAAAGGGAAATTACCCATTAGATATCAGCAATAGTTATGACGAACTGATGTAAATATATTGTGAAAAGTCTATATATATAAATGTGTTTTTTCCCTATTAAGCTTCGTTTACAATGGACTCAGAGGCTGAGGACTGAGCCAGCCCAAAAACTGTATCCTGTAAATAGTTGCACTAAAGTGCCTTCTTAATGGTTTCACATGAAACCTTGACTCACCTCTGAACCAAAAACCCGTGTGGTGTGGCACTGAGTGAGGTCTGCACTTGGATGTCCTGCAGCCCACCCAGGACCCACGTTGAAGGTTTGGTGCGGGTCCTTCACAAGTATCTTGTATATCTATTTATTGAAAATGCTATTTGATACTACTTGTATTTTTCTATCAAGTTTGTAACGTTCAAAGTAGTCTTACCTCCCGGATGGGAAGATGTTATTGTTCCAAATGTTATTGCATAAACAAAATTTTTCTGTCTTTTGTATTCCACAGCCGGGAGTGCTGTCGTTTACCATGGGGGAATGTGTAGCCCTGGTACACAATACCAGGAGGATGAGTGGAGAGGTAAAGGTTAAGTGTTCTTCATGTCATCATGTACCTTCAAACACGCCCAGTAGGGGTGTGGAAGGGAGAGATTTAGTTAGTCTGTGTCCGGACTTCAGAGTGAGAAGTCTGTGTTTTCCTGTCCTTGGACAGAGGAGAGTGTGTCCAGACTTAGGAGAGACAAGACGTCTTAGGGACTCTGCTCTATCTTCAGCTTAAAATTGTGGAGTCTAGTATAGGTACTTTAACGTACCCGAGCCTAGTCAAAGCTGTGCCCCACTGGAAACAGGCTGAAATATCTCCTGAGAACTGAGCAAGTCGAAGGGCAAAAGTGGAAAAAAGCAAGGAAGTGCTATAGGTGAAGAATACCTGCACGAATCTACCGGTTACTGGGGACCGAAGAATCATCTTTGTTTCAAGCAAGGTGATAAGATAGCCAGAAATCTACCGGACCCTAGGTCGCGGCGGATAAGCCCATACAGTCAGTACGTAACTGGGGTCAGAGGAAGTGAGGACCGTGAGTCAGTGCACGACAATATAGGAAATCATCTTTCTCACCAAAAAGGCTCCAACCACAACACTGATCGGGCAGAACAGCTAAAGATAAGCTGGAATCATAGAGAGGACTACGCTTCAGGCTGGTCGTACTCAGCTTCATTGGAGTTAAAGGAGGCCCCTAACTTGCTTAACCGTTTGCCTCAAAGCTCATCCTCCATCAACCCCATCAGCCTCCCTGGGACCTGCTTTACCATTCTGCAAGTAAAGGTATGGAAAGACTTTGACTGTGTGAGACTGAGTTATTACTGCATGCCTGCACAATCCCTACCTAACTACCGACCTGAGGGAAGAGTCCCACCTGTAGGGGACCCGTCATCTAGCTGCCTCACCATCCCCTCAGAGATCTACAGCAGCGCTGGTACTAATTACCAGAATACTACAGGTGGCGTCACGAACTGTATATAGTTATCCCCTGTAAATATTCCCAACAACAACATACGCCAGACCGCCCGGGCCACAGACCGAGCCACAGCTACCTGTGACAAAATCCCCATAGACTTCTACGGGCTCGGCTCTGAGTACCCCATTGCCCTGGTAACCCACAATTGTGGTGGCGGGTCGACACATGGGGTATCGCCACACTCAGAAGAAAGTGGGTAACAAACTTTGCATTCTACTTTTTCCATGTTACCTCTCGTAAAAGTGAACAATGTAGGGCTAATCAACATTTTTGTGAAAAAAGTGAAAATTTTCAATATGATAACCTAACGTTATTAAATTCTAAAATCAGACCAGATGCCATACAGTTCTGTATGGGATGCAATATCTTCTGAGCACCCATAGACTTGAATAAGTGAGGCTAACGATTTTTATCTCAAAGACATCTGGTCCATATGGAAAAACATTCATCTGCGGAAGGGCAACTGAATAACATTGGTCCTAACACTTTCCATGTGAGGTCAATTTTTTTCACAGACAACAATTGGACAAAAATGCAGTCATATGAACATACTGTTAAGTCTCATTTACACTGGCCAATAATTCGTCAGACTTTAAGACTAAGGCCGGGGTCAGACATGCGAGAAACTCTCACGAGTCTCGCATGTCAATACTGGCACTGCTGCCGGCGCTCGGATAGGTGGGTGCGGCTGCATGTATTTCTATGCAGCCGCACGCTCCAGTACCGAGTGCCGACGGCAGTGCCGGGTATTGACATGCGAGACTCGTGAGAGTTTCTCGCATGTCTGACCCGGCCTAATACATGATAATTGTAAAATGCGAATGGGTTGAATGACTGAATGATGTGTCATTCATCTTACATGAAATCGTTTAGGAAAGCAAAAAAATTCCAGTTCAACTTTAGAAAATTGTGTAATGTAAATGGCGATTGCTCGATCATTCAACAATTAAGGGTATGCCACACTAAACGAGATCGCTAACGAGATCGTTAACGACTTCGCTAATACGTCACTATTTATCGATCTCGTTAGCGACGTCATTGTGTGTGGCATGTAGCAACAATGTGGCCCCTGCTGTGATGTCGCTGATCGTTCACTAGCGTTCTGGACCGTATTTTGATCGTTGGCGTCCCGCTGGTGAGCCTGAATCGCTGTGTTTGGCACCTTTTGTGAACGATGTGCGACCTCGTTGACGACGCATTAGTCAGCGGCGCAGGCGGGACTGGGTTTTCTTTAGTTAACGCCCTTCAGCTCTGATTGGTGACCACAACATCACCTCAGCTATAATAACTGCGCCCCCATCCATTGTTTCCAGAGCACTTTGTGGGTGACTCCAACGGGGCTTTGTGCGTTGTTGCGAGGATAGTATCGTGTGTCGGAGTTTTGCGATCCTGTTTGTGGCGCAGTGGTGGGTTTTGCGATCCTGTCTGAGTCGCTAGAGCGCTTCTTTTTTTCTATTTGGATTTGGATCTTCAGGATATTTGGATTCAAGGTACATATTGTTTGTGATGTTGTTTGATACGTTTTTTGACCTTATTTTTTTTTTCGTTGCTTTATTTATTTTAACCCCCCACCATTTTTGGCATTTGTAAACTGTATTTTAAATGTTAACTGAAAAGTTAACAAACATTTTTTTTTTTATATATATATTTTTTATTTTATTCTTTATTTTATTTTGTTTAAACACTTTATTAATAGTAAATAATTAGTAATTAACTTTTCTCTTCTTTACCGTACAGGTTGCACATAATGAACCTGTCCACCGCGAAGCGTGTGATTGTGGCAGTTGCATTATCAATGGAGGCAGATCGACAAGAAGAGGCGCGGGTGGAAGAGAG
>JARQOD010000117.1:115204-218856 GCA_033576555.1 Oophaga sylvatica
CACAAAATTTTTTTTTTTTTTTTTTTTTCATGATAACGGGAAAAAATTGGACAATCCAATCTTTTTTGCAATTCCCCATACTTACGAACCCATATGTGGGAAAAAAACCCCCATGTTTGGCCGGGGGGCCACGTAAAGGGGCCCCGGGTACGGTAGTGACATTTTCCCTCACGTCCCAGAAAAAACTGCAAAACGTAGACCCTTTCAAATAAATTTTTGTCTCGCACATGTCAGCGTTTTTTCACGGTTTCGTGTGCCCATGTGGAAAAACACGGAGACATGTCATGTTTGTGGGGGTGCCGGATCCCCCGGGCCCATTGGGGCCCTAGGGGTGTGTTTTAAACACTTTACCCCCACACGGATCACTTCTGTGTGCTATCCGGGCTTTTTTAAATTTAAAAGGGCAAAATTTTTTCAAACCCGTTTGGGATCAATCCCAGACGGTTAAAAAAATTGTTTGGGCCAAAGTTTGCCATATTTTTTTTTACCCCGCATTTTAGGCTGTGGTAAAGTTGGCAAGTTTCAGAGGGCGGGGATCTGTCAATCGGTGACTTTGGAAAATTTTAAAAGGGGCCCCTTTGTGGACACAGAGCGGCTAATAATTTTGGGGTTGGGGAACATCCAGAGTTTTGGGGACCACGTTTAAAGGATACCAAAAAGGGCCCTGGCCATTGGGGGGGGTTTGGGGTTCACTGTAGCTGAGCGCTTTCCCCCCAAACCGGGGTTGGTCCCAAATTCCCCAGCAAAGGGGGAAAGGTTTGGTAAGTCCCCCCAAATAGATGTTCCTTTTTATTTTTTACGGGAAATTAAAATTTTAACTTTTGGCCCCACTTCACACTGGGTTTTAAATTTTTTCCCCGGGTTTGGGGGGTTTTCCACCCTTTAAAAAATTAGGCTGATGTTTATTAAGCTTTGTTTTTTAAAGAACCTTTTCTTAAACTTTACACTATTTTTTGTAGTTTTCAGAAGTTCCCGTGTTTAATTTCCAAATTACTCATGAACCATGCTTGTTAGAAGTGGCAAAAAAAAATGGTTGTCTGTGGCGCATTTTTACTTCTGGTGTGTATCTGTATTTTTGAAAAAGATTTATAATTTTATTTTGTTTTTTTTCCACAAATTAAAAACCTTTGTAATCAAGGGTCTTGTCTGCCATTGCAAAACTGCATTTTTTGCTCACACTTCCCTGGCGTACCAAAATGTGTTACCTCATATTTTACACTGTGTGCTGTATTCAAGCAAATCTCTACAGAGGTCTCACATTAGTTGGTCTTAGGCTTAACAATGTTTGAATATTTTTATATGTGTTAATTGACTGATGTAATACAGTTATATGAAAAAGTTTGGGCACCCCTATTAATCTTAAGCTTAATGTTTGATAAAAATTGGTGTTTTTACAACAGCTATTTCAGTTTGATATATCTAATAACTATTGGACACAGTAATGTTTCTGCCTTGAAATTAGGTTTATTGTACTAGCAGAACATGTGCAATCTGCATTCAAACAAAATTTGACAGGTGCATAAGTATGGCCACCCTTATTATTTTCTTGTTTTAAATACTCCTACCTACTTTTTACTGACTTACTAAAGCACTTTTTTTGGTTTTGTAACCTCATTGAGCTTTGAACTTCATAGCCAGGTGTATGCAATCATGAGAAAAGCTACTTAAAGTGGCCACTAGCGAGTTGTTCTCCTGTTTGAATCTCTTCTGAAGAGTGGCATCATGGGCTCCTCAAAACAACTGTCAAATGATCTGAAAACAAAGATTATTCAACATAGTTGTTCAGGGGAAGGATACAAAAAGCTGTCTCAGAGATTTAACCTGTCAGTTTCCACTGTGAGGAACATAGTAAGGAAATGGAAGAACACAGGGACAGTTCTTGTTAAGGCCAGAAGTGGCAGACCAAGAAAAACATCAGAAAGGCAGAGAAGAAGAATGGTGAGATCAGTCAAGGACAATCCTCAGACCATCTCCAGAGAGCTGCAGCATCAACTTGCTGCAGATGGTGTCACTGTGCATCGGTCAACTATACAACGCACTTTGCACAAGGAGAAGCTGTATGGGAGAGTGATGCGAAAGAAGCCGTTTCTGCAAGCACGCCACAAAAAGAGTCGGCTGAGGTATGTAAAAGCACATTTGGAGAAGCCAATTTCTTTTTGGAAGAAGGTCCTGTGGACTGATGAAACCAAGATTGAGTTGTTTGGTCATACAAAAAGGCGTTATGCATGGCGTCAAAAAAACACAGCATTCCAAGAAAAACACTTGCTACCCACAGTAAAATTTGGTGGAGGTTCCATCATGCTTTGGGGCTGTGTGGCCAGTGCCGGCACCGGGAATCTTGTTAAAGTTGAGGGACGCATGGATTCCACTCAGTATCAGCAGATTCTTGACAATAATGTTCAAGAAACAGTGGCAAAGTTGAAGTTACGCAGGGGATGGATCTTTCAGCAAGACAATGATCCAAAACACCGCTCCAAATCTACTCAGGCATTCATGCAGAGGAACAATTACAATGTTCTGGAATGGCCATCCCAGTCCCCAGACCTGAATATCATTGAACATCTGTGGGATCATTTGAAGAGGGCTGTCCATGCTCGGCGACCATCAAACTTAACTGAACTGGAATTGTTTTGTAAAGAGGAATGGTCAAAAATACCTTCATCCAGGATCCAGGAAATTATTAAAAGCTACAGGAAGCGACTAGAGGCTGTTATTTTTGCAAAAGGAGGATCTACTAAATATTAATGTCACTTTTCTGGTGAGGTGCCCATTCTTATGAACCTGTCAAATTTTGTTTGGATGCAGATTGCACATTTTCTGCTAGTACAATAAACCTCATTTCAAGGCAGAAACATTACTGTGTCCAATAGTTATTAGATATATCAAACTGAAATAGCTGTTGCAAAAACACCAATTTTTATAAAACATTAAGCTTAAGATTAATAGGGGTGCCCAAACTTTTTCATATAACTGTATATGCAAAAAGGTTTGCACTTAAAGTCTCTCACATACTGTTAAAAACAAAGTTTGTGAAGATTAAAATGTAAAACATGTAAGGCTCATCATGTGCCGCCTGCTATTCTTCATCCAACATACACAAAAATGCAAATATAGTCGCCCCGTGGAGTGTTTGCTTTTAACCTTTCTTGCAGCCCACACCACAGTTTGTGTGTGACTGTGTTAAATCCAATGTTTAGACTTCATTCATAACATCATACAAAATTATTGACACAAGGCAAGCCCTTACATATGGCTAATGCTCATTGGTAATTGTGGTAATGTTTGTGTTGTTAGACCCAGCCAAAGTCCTGCAGGCTGTTTGTTCAAACACTTTAGAACAGTGCTCATGGTGGACAATCCTTAATTTTTGTAATGACACCATGGCGCTAAGTGGTCACACATTACTTAGTCTCAATAGAAAGGGATAACAAATTTTTTTTTGGGGTGATTGCACCAGGCATGATGATCATAATCAAATTACTTTTCAACTCTAACATAGATGAACACATTGTGTTGTTGTTTAATAAATATTTTCTGATTTGCGGGAATGTGACTTGTTGTTTTTAAACTTTCCCAATAGTTGATTTGGTTAAACGGCGATGGCGCTCAGCGAGGGACCAGTTTAAGTGGGAATTTAATCCCCTCCCCTCCACATCAGGTGCTTCCAAAAAGCGTCAATATGTCTTCTACAGAACCTTAGCCTTTCTTCGCCCAATCCTGGAGCTAAATCCGTAAGTGTCACTTTGTATGATTTTGCCAACATAATAAACTAACTACAATGTATTTTACCATATTTCCTAATATTAAACATTTGGAAACATTCATGTAAATCTGTGATCAATAGTTCTATCTTTCATAAGTACATTTGTGTTTTAAATCATACTCACGTTTATATGTTCAATTACCAAAAAGCAACATGTTGGAGACATAGCTGTATTTGTTCTCAAAAACTAGGTATTTTTTTTGGCTTTTGGATCACTTATGATAAAATTAACAGTTTATGTCACAATGGTATTTATCCTAGGACTGATGACAATCTTGAAGACTCCGATGAATCACCAACAACAGCAAGATCAGTGCAATGTACCTCTGCATCAGAGACTGAAGCCCCGACAGACCCGACTCCAGCAACACAGCTTGATGAACAGGTGTCTGATGCTGCTGAACCCTCCACTGATGCTGGTCCTGGAAGCACCCAAACAACAGCCCCAACAACATCACAAGTAGCAGCCCCAACACCACAAGCAGCAACAACATCCAATCTACCTCGGTATCTTTCACACACTCCCTGAGATAGACGAACCAGGCGACATGAAGAGCCATGTATGCTGTCCGAGCTCATTGATGCTCGAGTTTTATCCATACTAAATTCCATGACACCTGAAAATTCAGCAGATAGGTTTTGTCGCTCCCTCTCTCCTTGCCTAGCTAAAGTTCCTGATGAACGGCAGGAACAGCTATGGGCTGCAATATTGACCCTCATTGCTGCAAGCCAAAGAGAGCAGGACCAAAACCCGGTGCTAGGGCTCACTGAACAATGGCGAGCTGCCCAGCATCAAATACAGATGCCATCTGCTACCAACATAACACATGCACAAAATGTAGGTACACTATCTTCAGAGGCCAACCCTGGCCCAGAAACACAACAATAACAGCAAACGCCTACACCCTTGTCCATGCTTCCACCTCCTGCCTCCAGACATCCTTATCCACAAATGTATGCTCCTGTTTGGTTTCCTCGTGCCCGTTGCACCATCCATGATTATGTGCAAATGTCTGATCCAGTCTCACTACCTCATGCCCGTGCCATTAGCCAGCAATATGGGCAAATGTCTGGTCCAGCCTCAGTGCCTCATGCCCGTGCCAATAGCCAGCAATATGGGCAAATGTCTGATCCAGCCTCATGCCCGTGCCAGTAGCCAGCAATATTAGCAAATGTCTGATCCGAGCACCATCTACAGCCAACATTCGGAAACAATGTCCTCCAGCATGTCTGTGGGGGATAGTAGTGGTGATAATTTTGCCACAGCCCTACAATCTGCCATCAAGGCACCAGACACCTGTGGTGAGCCAATTTGGTCCGCACAACCGTATGCCAAGTGGTGATACCTATATTAGTTCGCAATCATATCTGAGCCAGATTGTTGACTCGCAACCTACTTTACCTCAGCGACAAAGTGTTTCCCAAACATTTTTGGATGAGTCTTACAAGACACAACCTTATCCCCATCTACATCTGTTACAACGTCAGTTTTGCAAACTCAACCTCCTCAAACAACCACACGCCAGCTCATAATGCCTACCGGACAAATGTCCACAAAGTCCTCCAGCCCCGAACATGTAAGAGCAGAAAATATCACAAACTAATCTTTCTCCAGTCATGGTGAATTTGTGGATTTATGAATAACCTAAATAAGTAGGTTACCTTTATTATGTTGTCAAAAAATTTGGTTTTGTTTTGCTACACCCTCAGATGAATACATGTGTTGTAAGAAAAATAAAACACATTGGTAAAGTGTTAATATGTCTTGTTTATTTGTCAATGTCTATGTAATTTTTAAAATAATTGGTATTACCGAAAGAAAAATAATACAAAACGAATAAGCAATATACCATACCTGTCCACCGTTATGTCCCATGAAGTAATCCATATCTGGCCCATACACACTTTACAACCAGGATGGTCATCAACATCATCCAAGGATGGTTTTTGCCGGCAGAAATTATGCAAAATAACGGTAGCCTTTATGTATGCCTGGACATTTTCTGGATGCATCTGGATTTCAGTTTCAAAAATACGCCATCTTGAAGTCAAGATTCCAAAAGCACACTCAACCAACGACGGGCTTTCATCAGTCGAGTGTTAAAAAATTCTCCTCCGGTTGTCCAAACCTTGACGTGGAAATGGTCGAAGAACATGCCTTGAGAGCACAAAACCCTCATCAGCAACCATGATAAATGGTGCAGGTGGGCCTGACGCACCAGGAAACACACATGGTTATGGCAGATTTAAATTAGTGTCAGCAAGTCGCCGAGCTAATCTGGACGCTCTAAAGATGCGAGCATCAGAGGCTATCCCATATGCCCCAATGTCAGCAAGAACAAAACAGTATTTGCTGTCAGCTACAGCCAGCAGCACAACGGAAAAATATTTTTGTAATTAAAATAAAGAGAGCCAGAGTTTGGCGGCTTCTTGACACGAATCTGTTTACCATCCAGGGCACCAATGCAGTTTGGGAACTCAGTGGCTTCCATGAAACCCTGGGCAATCCTCAACCAGTCTAGCGTGGTTGGCTGAGGCATGAGGCGGCTCTTCAGCTTGTCCCAAATCAGATCACAGGTTGAGCACACAATCCCGGACATGGTTGACGTGCCAAGGAGGAACTCAAAATGAAGTGAAGAATATGAGTGGCCAGTAGCCAGGAATCTGTTAACAAAACCTTAGTTTGGATGTGGAACATTCACCATCAATTGTGGATTATGTTGATAAATCAATCAATTTTTACATAGTGAAGGTAATACATAACAGCACAGATCAACATAAAATATAGGTTTTGTTGAATATAACCCACACCCATTAATGCAACACACAGGTGTCACTTATAATGTACATTTCACAAAGTGGCCATGTTACGAGTTAGTTTGTGGGGCCTACTATTTGATTGTAAGAAAACATATCCAAAGTGTATGTTTGGCTTTATTTCTATGCCAATGGTTGAAAAAAGATTTTTGTGTACTCACCGTAAAATCCTTTTCTCCGAGACGCTCATTGGGGACACACAGACCGTGGGTGTTATGCTGCTGCCATGCCACTAGGAGGACACTAAGCAATACAAGCACAAAGGATTAACTCCTCCTCCTGCAGTATACACCCTCTGTTGGCTCAATCCTGAACCAGTTCGGTGCCAAAGCAGTAGGAGCTCATAACAGAGTGCAATATGCCAACAAATCAAATGAACAACGAGGCCACAAGTTAAACAAGGGTGGGAGCTGTGTCCCACAATGAGCGTCTCGGAGAAAAGGATTTTACGGTGAGTAACACAAAAATCTCCTTTTCTCCTTCGCCTCATTGGGGGACACACAGACCGTGGGACGTCCCAAAGCAGTCCCTGGGTGGGAACACATCCACAGATGAAGCCTCGTGAACCTCATGCATATAACGCTTAAGCAGTTAACAGACAACTTACAGACGCGTAACAGCTGATTGCAGAATCTGTCTGCCGAGAGCCGCATCTGAAGAAATTTGAGCATGAATTTGGTAATGCTTGACGAAAGTATGAAGACTGGACCAAGTCGCAGCCTTGCACACTTGCTGTGCCGAAGCCTGGTGCCGAATGGCCCAGGAGGCCACCACAGAACGAGTGGAGTGTGCCTTAATCCCAGCCGGGATAGGCTGACCTTTAACACGGTACGCCTCTTGAATCGCAGAGCGAATCTATCTGGCTAACGTGGCCTTGGAAGCAGGAAGACCCTGTCTGCGTCCTTCTGGAAGCACAAACAGAGCGTCCGATTTTTGGAAAGATGCCGTTCTCGAAATATACCTTCAGAGAGCCCTCACCAAATCCAAAATGTGAAGGGCTTTTTCAGTATGGTGAATTGGCGCCGGACAGAATGAAGGCAAAATTATCTCCTCATTGATATGAAAAGCCGAAACGACTTTTGGCGTGAAAGACGGAGAAGTCCTAAGGACCACTCTGTCCTAGTGAAAAAAGAGAAAAGGAGATTTACAAGATAAGGCTGCCAATTCCGATACTCGTCTGATAGAGGTAATCGCCACTAGGAAGACCACCTTCCAGGAAGAAGCGATAAGGACACTTCCGGCAAAGGTTCGAAGGGGGAGTCCTGTAAGGCACTGAGGACCGAATTAAGATCCCAAGGCTCCAAAGGTCTCGTGTAAGGTGGAACAAGATGAGACACTCCCTGAATAAAAGTCTTGACCTGAGACTTAGATGCGATCCGTCGTTGGAAAAGGACGGACAAGGCAGAAATCTGTCCCTTGAGGGAAGAAAGGACTAATCTCGAATCCATTTCTGCTTGGAGAAATTCCAGAATGGAAGAGATAGAGAAAACCAAAGGTGAACGACCTTTGTTCTCCACCAGGAAAGGAATGTCTTCCAGACACGATGATAAATGCGGGCGGAAGCCGGCTTCCTGGCATTGACCATTGTAGAGATGACTTTGTGAGAAAAAACAGCCTGAGTTAAGATCCAGGCTTCAATGGCCGTACCGTCAAATTCAGCGCTTTTGAATTGTGATGGTAAATCAGACCCTGTGAAAGGAGGCCCGGTCGATCTGGTAATCTCCAGGGAACGTCTGCGACCAGACGCACTAGTTCCGCATACCACGGACGGCGAGACCAGTCCGGAGCGATCAAAATAAGAGGAACTCTTTCCGCCTTTATCTTCCGAATCACCCTGGGGATTAACGGAAGAGGAGGAAAAATGTAAGGAAGGCGAAAATGACTCTACGGGAGGACTAGCGCATCCGAGCCGACGGCTAGTGGATCGCGAGAGCGACTTATGAAAGTCTGAACCTTGGCATTCAGTTTGGATGCCATGAGGTCTACATCCGGCATGCCCCATCGCTGGCAAATAAGATGGAACACTTCCGGGTGCAGGGACCATTCTCCTTAGTCTAAGCCCTGGCGACTGAGGAAGTCGGCCTCCCAATTGTCCACTCCTGGAATGTGAACCGCGGAGATGAGCGAGCGGTTTTTCTCGGCCCAGCACAGAATGTGCGATACCTCGAGCATCGCTGTTCTGCTCCGAGTGCCCTCCTGACGGTTGATGTATGCCACGACCGTGGCGTTGTCTGACTGAATCCTGATGGGACGACCGGCCAGGAGATGATGGAAGTGCACGAGAGCTAACTTGATAGCTCTGATCTCCAGGATGTTGATCGGGAGACGGGACTCTGGTAGAGACCAGTGGCCTTGAGCCGAGTGATTCAGTGATGAGGCATTCATCCACCATCTTAAGGAGCTTCTGACTGTGGGAGACAGACGGAAGCGACGACCTAGAGACGCTGGGTTTCCTATCCCAGACTGATATCAACTCCTGTTGAAGAAAGCGGAGATGAAACTAGGCGAAAGGTACTGCTTCGATGGAAGCTACCATTTTCCCGAGTACCTGCATGGCGCTCCGCAGAGAATGAGGGCGGTTTTGCGACAATAGGAGCACTCCCTGCTTCAGAGAGATAATCTTCTCTGGAGGGAGAGATACCGACCCTTGGGAGGTATCCAATCATTCCCAGAAAAGGAAACTTCTGAGAGGGAATGGGAAGAGATTTGTCCAAATTGACTAACCAACCGAGGCGAGAGAGGGTGTCGATAGTGATTTCGACGCTCTCTTCGCAGGCTTGAAAAATCGGACCTTTTATGAGTAGGTGGTCCAGGTCCGGGAGGACTACCACACCCCGAGAGTGTAAATTGACATGGCGGCCGCCATGACCTTTGTGAACACTCTGGGGGCGGTTGTGAGACCGAAGGGCAGAGCGGCAAGCTGAAATGTGTCATGTGTGCATTGCCACGAAGATCGTCGCGGTTGCACATTCTGACTTCTCACAGCTGAGTTGCTGTTTCTTTGTGTTTGGCAGTTAGGGAGTTAATTCTGTCTGTGCTCAGTTCTGGGACTGGGTGCAGTTTCTCCCGGCTGCAATTAATTATTTGTTGATTGGTTTCCTTTAAATCTCTGGTTGTCTGTGTTGGGAGTTGCCAGTGAAATTCTTCATGCAGACCACAGATAGGATTGTATCTGTATAGACTTAAGTTAAAGAGCTCCTTAGTTGTTTTAAGCTCACCTTGCTTAGAGTTTAATATCCCAGATCATTTATGTTCCTTCTGTGTTTGAGTGTGTATGCAAGTCTGTGTTTTCTCCAGTCTGTCTAATATGTCTAATCTGTGTATTTAGCAGAGATCAGCCCATATTCCTTTGGTGGTAATCAGTATCCTTCTTAGGACTGATTACAGGGTTCAGGGACTGATAGGAGACAGGGTTAGGCTGGAGACTTGGACCTCTGAACCATTATCAGTACCTCCAAGGTGAGGGATTAGTTAGGACCCCAGTTTAGGGTCAGGTTAGACCCCGGTCCTCCTCTTTCCTGTGACAGTGTATCAAGTCCTCAAGATTAACCCTGAGTTCAACGGATATCGTGTCAGGTAAATCTATTCTATATTTACATGCTGATGTTGCTAATCTATATGTTGTATAGAGTGTTGTTCTTTAAGAATAGTTTACTGACATCGTACACATATCATAAGACCGCGTGACATTTTCACTGGCCCATAAAATTATTCCCAGTTGCCATGGATCCAGTAGCCCAGCTGGCTCTGCAGTTGCAGGGATTATCCATGGAGCTGACGGACTTTAAGTCCAAAGTTTTGTCTCCCTCGGAGCAAACCAGATTTGAATCTAAAGTAGCTCTCCCGGACAGGTTCACTGGTGGGCGAGACAAATTTTTTACCTTCCAGGAGGCATGTAAATTGTATTTCGGCTTCGGCCTCGATCATCAGGGAGTGAGGAGCAGAGAGTGGGAATTGTCATCTCGCTCTTACAAGGGGACCCTCAATCCTGGGCCTTCTCCCTTCCTCCGGGATCCCCGGCTCTACAGTCAGTAGATCGATTTTTTACTGCCCTGGGTTTGGTATATGATGACCCAGATCGGGTCTCTCTTGCTGAGACAAAATTACGTAAGATACAGCAGGGAGATCGTCCGGCGGAGGAATTTGCTTCTGAGTTCCGTAGATGGGCCACAGATACTCAGTGGAATGACCCAGCTCTTAGAAGCCAGTTTTGTCATGGGCTTTCTGACAAATTAAAGGACGTTTTGGCTCAGTATGATTCTCCTCCATCACTGGAGGCTGCTATGGCCCTAGCTATCCGTACTGATAGACGGCTCCGGGAGAGGTGCGAGGTAACTCCGCCCCCTGTTGTTGTTCCACCTACTACTAAGGTCCCTTGTGTTGGGGTTCCCCTTGTCTGTTCGGAGGAGCCTATGCAGTTGGGAGGGACATCATTTCGTAGGAGGGGATTGGCGGTACGCCGCAGGACTAGAAGGTGTTTCTTCTGCGGGAAAGAGGGACATTTTGTTGGGGGATGTCCATCCCGTGCCTTGTTGAGCAAAAAGTCGCCGGAAAACTGTTAATCCCAGGTTGTGTGGTGGACGACAACCTGGGAGTATGTATTTCGTCCGCTAGTTCTTCTCAGTTCCTTGTACCAGTGGAGGTGGTGGTTGGTACGAGAGTGGAGAGATTTTCTGTTCTTCTTGATAGTGGGTCCGGGGCTAATCTGGTTGACGCTCAGTTTGCTCAGGCTCAAGGTATGCATCTGAGTGTATTGGTCAAACCGATCCCTATATTCTCCATTGACGCCAGGCCTCTCGGCCAAGGTAGCTTTGTTCATGAGGTTCATAACATTGACCTTCGGGTAGGGGCAATACATAGGGAACTATTATCTTGTTATGTGTTGGGACTTCCTTGGTTGGTTAAACATAACCCTGTGATTAATTGGCAGTCCAGAGATATAAGCCAATGGGGGGAGTTTTGCAAAAGTAACTGCATGAACACAGTTTATCAGTGCGGTCGTGCCTAGTACTTTGCCTCCTTTTTTGGAGGACTTTGGGGATGTGTTCTCTGAGGAGGGGTGTCAGGAGTTGCCTCCTCATCGCGTGTATGACTGCTCTATTAATTTACTTCCTGATGCTAAGTTACCTAAAGCTAGGTTATATAACCTTTCTGGTCCTGAGAGGCAGGCTATGAAAGATTATATTTCGGAGAGTCTGGCCAAAGGGCATATTAGACCTTCATCTTCCCCAGTGGCCGCGGGGTTCTTCTTTGTGAAGAAAAAAGATGGAGGCCTACGCCCTTGCTTGGATTTCCGCGAACTTAATCGGATTACTGTTCGAGATCCGTATCCACTCCCTCTGATTCCTGATCTCTTCAATCAAATTGTTGGCGCCAAATGGTTCTCTAAATTGGATCTCAGGGGGGCGTATAATCTGATTAGGATAAAAGAGGGGGATGAGTGGAAAACGGCGTTTAACACGCCGGAGGGACATTATGAGAACCTTGTCATGCCTTTTGGTCTGACTACTGCACCAGCAGTATTCCAACATTTTGTTAATGACATTTTTCGTCATCTGGTGGGGCTGTTTGTGGTCGTATATTTGGATGACATTTTAATTTACTCACCAGATCTTGTGTCTCACCAGGAGCATGTGAGACAGGTGTTGCAGATCTTGCGAGACAATAAACTATACGCCAAACTGGAAAAGTGTGTATTCGCCGTACAGGAACTTCAGTTTTTGGGTTTCTTGGTGTCAGCCTCCGGTTTCCGTATGGACCCTGAAAAGGTGAGAGCAGTGCTTGAATGGGATCAGCCAGAGGATCTTAAGGCTCTGCAGCGTTTTTTGGGGTTTGCTAACTACTACCGGAAATTTATTTGTAATTTCTCATCTGTTGTCAAACCTCTCACTGACATGACAAGAAAAGGGACGGATTTTTCTAAATGGTCGGACAAAGCTTGCCAAGCTTTTTCCTCTTTGAAAAAATGTTTTGCTTCGGCACCCGTTCTCATCCAACCAGATGCATCACAGCCGTTCGTTGTGGAGGTGGACGCGTCTGACGTAGGGGTGGGTGCAATATTGTCCCAGGGTCCGTCCCCTGGTAAATGGCATCCGTGCGCTTTCTTTTCTAAAAAATTGTCGTCCGCCGAAAGGAATTATGATATCGGCAATAGGGAACTTTTGGCCATTAAGTTGGCTTTTGAAGAATGGCGTCACTTTTTGGAGGGGGCAGTCCACCCGGTCACCGTCATTACTGATCACAAGAACCTGCTGTATTTGGAATCTGCTAAGCGTCTGAATTCCAGACAAGCTCGATGGTCGTTGTTTTTTACCAGGTTTAATTTTGTTGTCACTTATCGCCCTGGATCTAACAATGTTAAGGCGGATGTCTTGTCTCGCAGTTTCCCAGGGGCCGGGAAAATGGATGACCCGATTCCTATCCTTCAGGAGGGGGTGGTAGTGTCGGCTGTATGTTCTGAGCTTGAGGAGGAGGTGTTAGAGGCTCAGGGGGACGCCCCTGCAGGACCTCCAGGGAGACTGTTTGTCCCAAATCAGTTGAGACAAAAGGTTATTGAGGCACATCATAATTCTGCTTTAGCAGGACATCCAGGGAGTAAGGCTACTTTAGATCTCCTTTCTCGCCGGTTTTGGTGGCCTAACGTTAATAAAGATGTTTTAACTTTTGTCGCGTCCTGTGGGGTTTGTGCTCGCTCTAAGACCCCTCATACCCGTCCGTCTGGGACCCTCTTACCCTTGAAACTTCCGGAGCGTCCATGGACTCATTTGTCTATGGACTTCATCACGGACCTTCCTCAGTCGTCAGGGAAGACTGTCATACTGGTGGTTGTTGACAGGTTCAGTAAGATGGCACATTTCATTGCTCTTCCTGCCCTCCCTAATGCTAAAACTCTGGCGCAGGTGTTCATTGGGGAGATTGTGAGACTTCATGGGTTGCCTTCTGATGTGGTGTCAGATAGGGGGTCTCAGTTTGTGTCCAAGTTTTGGAGGGCATTTTGTTTACGTCGGGGGATGCAATTGTCATTTTCCTCGGCTTTTCATCCGCAGACCAATGGTCAGACAGAGCGTCTGAATCAAAGCCTAGAGACTTATCTTCGGTGTTTTGTCTCAGAGAACCAGGAGGACTGGTCTTCTTTCTTGCCTCTGGCAGAGTTCGCTCTTAACAACAGGCGGAGCGAGTCCACTGGTAAGTCCCCGTTTTTTGGGGCATATGGTTTTCATCCCCAGTTTTGTACATTCAATGGGGGGGTCCCTTCTGGGGTTCCTGAGGAGGAGCGTTTCTCGTCGTCACTTGCTTCAGTGTGGAGAGGTGTATTGAATAATCTGAGTGCTATGGGGAACCGTTATAAACGTATGGCTGATAGGAGGAGAGTTTCTGGTCCAGATCTTAATGTGAACGATCTGGTATGGTTGTCTACCAGGAATATAAAACTTAAAGTTCCCTCCTGGAAGCTGGGCCCCAGATTCATCGGGCCGTACAGGATCAGTTCCATAATTAATCCTGTGGCATTTCGTCTGGACCTCCCTCCTACGTTTAAAATCCACAATGTGTTCCACAAGTCATTACTTAAGAGGTACGTGGCACCAGTCATACCATCACCTCTACCTCCTCCTCCAGTGGTGGTCAATGGTAACTTGGAGTTTCAAGTGTCAAAGATCATTGACTCACGTCTGAATCGCCGGTCCCTTCAGTACTTGGTGCATTGGAAGGGGTATGGTCCAGAGGAGAGGACGTGGGTTCCTGCGTCTGACATTAACGCAGATCGTTTGGTGCGGACCTTCCACAGAACTCACCCGGGCAAACCTGGCCCTGAGGGTCCGGAGGCCCCTCGTAGAAGGGGGGGTACTGTCATGTGTGCATTGCCACGAAGATCGTCGCGGTTGCACATTCTGACTTCTCACAGCTGAGTTGCTGTTTCTTTGTGTTTGGCAGTTAGGGAGTTAATTCTGTCTGTGCTCAGTTCTGGGACTGGGTGCAGTTTCTCCCGGCTGCAATTAATTATTTGTTGATTGGTTTCCTTTAAATCTCTGGTTGTCTGTGTTGGGAGTTGCCAGTGAAATTCTTCATGCAGACCACAGATAGGATTGTATCTGTATAGACTTAAGTTAAAGAGCTCCTTAGTTGTTTTAAGCTCACCTTGCTTAGAGTTTAATATCCCAGATCATTTATGTTCCTTCTGTGTTTGAGTGTGTATGCAAGTCTGTGTTTTCTCCAGTCTGTCTAATATGTCTAATCTGTGTATTTAGCAGAGATCAGCCCATATTCCTTTGGTGGTAATCAGTATCCTTCTTAGGACTGATTACAGGGTTCAGGGACTGATAGGAGACAGGGTTAGGCTGGAGACTTGGACCTCTGAACCATTATCAGTACCTCCAAGGTGAGGGATTAGTTAGGACCCCAGTTTAGGGTCAGGTTAGACCCCCGGTCCTCCTCTTTCCTGTGACAGTGTATCAAGTCCTCAAGATTAACCCTGAGTTCAACGGATATCGTGTCAGGTAAATCTATTCTATATTTACATGCTGATGTTGCTAATCTATATGTTGTATAGAGTGTTGTTCTTTTAAGAATAGTTTACTGACATCGTACACATATCATAAGACCGCGTGACAAAATGATCCTCTCTGCCAGCAAAACGCAGAAACTTTTGATGTCCGCTGAAAATCGGAATGTACAGATACGCATCCTTGATGTCGATAGACGCCAAGTATTCTTTCCTTTCTAGAGATGTGACAACAGAACGGAGGGATTCCATCCTGAAATGACGGACTCTGATGAATTTGTTTAGCAATTTCAGGTCCAGAATAGGACGCAAGGAGCCATCCTTTTTTTTTTTTTTTTTTTTTTTTTTGGGAACCAGAAAGAGGTTTGAGTAAAACCCTTTGAATTTTTCGTTGTGAGGAACTGGGACGATGACTCCGCTGTAACGGAGCGTGTTCAGAGCCTGAAGAAAAGGATTTGCAAGATCCTTGGACTTGGGGAAGCGAGACTGAAAGAAACGTGTTGAGGGAAGGGACAAGAATTCAATCTTGTAACCTGAGTGTACTAGATCGAGGACCCACTGGTCTTGAACTACTGACCCCCAGAGTCTGTGAAACAAGAGTAGGCGGCCGCCTACCTTGTTTGGGTCCCCCATCCCCAGCAAGGAGTCATTGTGATGACAATTTGCGAGAGGAGTAGCTCCTATCTCCTGCCTGAGAAAAAAACTGTTTTCTCCAGGGCTGAGAGGATCTGGACGATGGTTGCGAGCCCTTATCTCTACGAGATGAACGGGGTGCTCGAGCAGAGGACGAAGGAGGGGACCAATTAAAGGAGCTATGAAATGGCCGGGAACGACCTTGGTATTGAGACCGAAAAGGCCTACTGATTCTGCGCTGTGGGAGAAATTTGCTTTTGCCACCAGTAGCGTCAGAAATAATCTGATCAAGGCGATCTCCAAAAAGACGCCCTGAACGATAAGGCAATGAAGTCAAAGTCTTCTTTGAAGCAGCGTCTGCACGCCACTTACGGAGCCATAGAGACCTCCGAATGGCGAAAGCATTGATGGCCGTGAGAGCAGCGCAATTAGCTGCATCCAGGGATGCATGAACCATGTAGTCACCTTCCCGAGTAATCTGATAGGCTAGATTACGTGCCTCGGGGGAAAGAGGGATATCACTAGTCATTTTGACTAGGGTCTCAACCCAAGCCACCGTAGCCCTTGCCACCTAGGTGGCTGCAAAGGAGGGAGATAGAGATGCTCCAGCCGCCTCAAAAATTGATTTGGCGAGGTTGTCAATCTGTTTATCTGAAGGGTTCCTAATGGATGAACTATCAGAAACAGAGAGTAGGGTTTTGATGACAGACGAGATACTGGAGGATCTACATCAGGAGATTCAGTCCATTCTTTCGCCACAGTTGCTGAAAAAAGGGTATCGTGCCTTCAGAGACTTCAGTCCTGAAAAGAACGTCTGTCCAGACGCTCCCTATGTGCCTGAACAATATCAGTAAATTCAGGGTGGTTACTAAACACCTTGTGAACACGTTTTGCCCTTTTGAAGGAGATAGGATGATTCGGCTGAGACCCAGGTTCTTCTTCTAGTTTGAGGATTGTATTAATTGCCTCAATTAAAGAATCTAACGACTCTTGAAATTCTGGCAAGTTGGGATCATCACCAATGTCTGACTTGATTCCGAATCGTGGTCACTAATGTTTCTGGGCGAAGGGGAACGAGAACCTGAGCTCGCAGATGCTGAACCGCTAGATGGATTGGAGATGCATTATGGCGGCGTTTTTTGGACGACCGCTTTGCGGATGCCGTGAGACGGCCCCTGTCAGATGAGACCTCTCTGAAGGCTAACGGGCCCCTCTCTGGAAAAAGGCGCTCTGGCTAGAAGCAGAGAGTTTATGGAGTGCGCCAGATATTCGGGCCACCCTGAAGAACCTGATTCAATGGGATCAGGAATAGGTAGGGACTCCTGCTCGTTGTAGGGGGGTCCTGAGCAGAAGAAGCCATGGGCTCCTGGGCACATGATGCACAGAATTGGGAACTATGCATTGACGGCAGGGGAGCGTTGCATGAAGCGCAGACGGCGTATACTACAGAGTAGTTCTTGTCAGCCTTTTTAATTCCCTTTGATTGCGACATATTTCTGCACCAGAGAACCTTCTGCATGCGAAGGGTTAAGCGCTGTGTATGCAGCGCTGTCCCAGGAGAATATGGCGCCCGAGATCATAATCGCGCTTCCCGTGTGAGACGAGAAGCGCCAGAAGCAGTGGGAGGAGAGGGGGAGGAAACAGAGGAAGTCCCCTGTTAATTGGCAACGGCCAATAGCGTGCGGTGTGGGCGGAGCCACACGGACCGCCCTCTCCCCTTGAGGCCTATCCCGGGCCGAAGCCGGGGAGTAAATTTTAAAGTTGCGGCCTACCCTGGGCCGAAGCCGGGGACTAAATTTGAGGCCGTGGCCGCAGAGCGATTGAGAACGCCAGCGGCGCGATGCTGTGCTGCGGCGGCGCAACGCCAATGTGGGCGCGGTGCGCAGAAGCGGTCGCGGTGACCGGTATTACAATGCCCCCCATATGGCTGTACTCACTGCGGGGAGAGCCCGGAGATGGAGGAAGGGGGGAACTCCACAGCACTACAGCGACTATGGCTGTACCTCCTCAATCCACCAACCCCTTTCAATAGGGGGGTGGAGAGGGCTCTTACATGCCTCCAGACCGCCACCGCTTTCAAGAGAGGTGGTGGGGGTATTCATCCAATGGTGCCACGCAAGTCTCATCATCATCCTCATTGAGGGATATCTCATGGGGAGAGCGGCCTGTTTGTAAGGATCTGTCGCCCCATGGTAGCGTGGCAGGAGAGATACGTGGAGGGGACACTCGCACGATGCCGCCTGTTGATGGTTTTTGGGAGATCGTGACTTTTCGTACAAGTCCCGTCGCCCATCCATGCGTGAAGAAAGTAAAATAATAAGTTTAAAAATCAGAAAAAAAGTGGGGTCTGAGAGCAGACCCTAGTGCCTCCTACAGACACTAAGCAAGAACTGGTTCAGGATTGAGCCAACAGAGGGTGTATACTGCAGGAGGAGGAGTTAATCCTTTGTGCTTGTATTGCTTAGTGTCCTCCTAGTGGCATGGCGGCAGCATAACACCCACGGTCTGTGTGTCCCCCAATGAGGCGAAGGAGAAAGACATGTTTGGCCGTTACGATTATGGTCATTGTATAACCTAGTGAACTTGAACATTACTCACTAGAAATTTAACCACTTAACCCACAACGATGGTTTGCACGTTATTGGTCACAATATCATGTTTTGCACAAAAAAAAAATCACCTCAAGGTTACTAGCAAAAGCTCCTCCGGAGAAATGCTTAGTCGCATGCAGGTGTCTTGTCTGAGAAGGTAAGGACGCAAAAAATGAAGTATGTTGTCAAAGCCTGGAATGGAAAGATGACAAAAAGCAACAAACTTCACCGGGTATCATCGAAGTCCATTATACAATTTTGTAAAATGACCATATGCCCCACGTAGCAAGAGTAGAGGGTGAACCCATTGCCTCTTTTGCAGCCATGGTTCCTCATGAAGCATGTGGTGGCGAACCCCAAAGCGACGTGACACAAGCCATGCCAACCACAACAATGCCTCATTGTCACTAGACCTATTTGTGACACCAAAGGAGTCCTAACACACACCCCTAAGATGATAGGTCATTGTCCAAACCTTTTTAGGAACTGTTTTAACACAATCACTAATGGATCACACCTCTGCAAGTTTCAAGCCTTTAATTAATGCCTTAACCCCTCATATGGACCTCAAAACCTTTGTGTGATACGTATTCACATGGATAGCACATGGACGAGAAACACGGACAGCACACGGATGGCCTACGTGCACACCCAGACACGGATAGCTCCGGGACCGTTTCTTCACGCACCGGAAAAATCTGGACGTGTGAGACTGGCCTAAGCAAGTGACCAAAAGGGATACAATTGCCTCCTACCCTCTTAGCTTCACGCTTCCCTCTATCCCAGTGAGGGTCCGGTATATTATTACAGTCCCCTATTATAATATAGGGGATTTGTGAGAAGGCGGCAATAATAGTGGGAATGTTATGTATGATTCTCCTGGACTACGGTGGTGGTATGTAGATAGAGATTATTAATAGAGATTCAGTAATCACCTTACAGAACAAACAGACGTACTGACCCTCTGTATCTGTTATCACTGTAAGACCCTCACATTGTACACTGGGGTGTACTAATATACTGACTCCCGGAGAGTATGGAGAGTGCGTGGGGTGATAGTCGGCCTGAAACCACTTCTTGTTTAGTAGATGGAAGTTTCTCAGAGATAAGATGTGTTTCTTGCAGACAAATCAGAGCAGGTTTTTCCATTTGAAGAGAGTGAAAGATTTCCTGACTTATTACTAGAAGACCCCTTATATTCCAGATAAGTATTGTCACTGACCCCGCCATATTTACTGTAGTAGATATATGTTGTTTCCAATATCCTATTAGCAGAGCATTTCCGTATTACATAGCTGGTTAAGAGCATATTACAAGGTTGTCCACAATATAAAACATACCCAACCCCCTTCCCTAAAACCCAACCATAACAGACAGATATATAACACCTTTCTCTGGGGGAGACAGTGGGGGAAGTATTTCCATAGATGTCTCTTAAAGTAGAAAATGGTGGCTCAGTCACTGTTGAACGTATGGGTCTAGATGGAGGCCCAGGAGGAAGAGGACGAGTCGCACCCTATACATTAATATCAGAAAATTGTCATAACAACATATTCTGCATCTTTATATTTGAGAAGATAATAATGTTTTAAAGTACTGAAACTTTTATGCATTAATTATATGTAGCAGTAAAAGAAAACTCTTTGATATCACAGAAACAAGTAAATATTTTCATTGTCATTTTTTAAAACAAACTTTTTATTAAGATTATTTTCAAATAAAACAATAGTATGTGACTAAACATTGAATACCAAAAACATTATCACACATTAAACAGCACGAGAAGAAATATCCTTGAGGTGTCATAAAACTAAACAGAGTAGGACGTGTAAATCTGAAAATTAAACAGGTAGAATAGGAACAGACCCTCAGAAATTCCTGTATTCGGGGAAACATTAGGGGAAAATCATCTTTTCATGTGAACAGGTTTATTAATAGAGGAAATTACATCTGTGAATCATGGAGGTAGTTTTCCCACAATCTGGTAATAATCATTTTTGCTGCCAGTAATGTATGGCCAGTAAACACCCTCACTTTTTGGGAGGAGGTTGTATTAGTTAATATGTGTAACAGCTCAAAGTTACCTTTGATTTAATGTGTGAAATGTGATTCAGTCTGTGTGCAGTGGCAGATCCATCTCCCCGGGACCAAGATTTCATGTGATCTAGCTGAGCGGCTATGTAATAGTCCTGCAGATCCACGAGACTTAACCCCTTCAACTGTATTGAACACCTCAATAGCCGGATTATGGGACGAGTTTTTCTCCATACAAATGAAAGCGTGTGATTGAGTGTGTGGACAGGTGTCTTCTATACGGGTAACGAGCTCTAACAGATGCAATTAATACAGGTAATGAGTGCGGAGTAGGAGGCTTCTTAAAGAAAAATTAACAGGTATGTGACAGGCAAAATTCTTGCTGGTTGGTCGGTGATAAAATACTTATTTCATGCAATAAAATGCAATTTAGTTATTTAAAAATCATACAATGTGATTTTCTGTTTTTTATTTTTTTTGTTCTGTCTCTCACAGTTGAAGTGAACCTGCGATAATAAATTACAGCCCTCTCCATTCTTTGTAGGTGGGAAAACTTGCAAAATCTGCAATGTATCAAATGCTTATTTTCCCCACTGTCTATAGGTTCTTCCCATCTGAGTTATTTTGATGGTCAACAAAATTTTCCAGTAATGAATTTTTCACACTCTAGGTATGATAATGGCTTCTCTCTGTGTGGTATTTTTGAAGTTATGCAAACCTCCTATACCGGCGCTGTTCCAGCGGTGTTGGTACTTGCGTGCTCGGGGTTCATGCGATGTTGTTACTTTATGTGATCCTTGCGCCCAATCAACGCTGATGACACTGTCCCCACCTTCACACAAATCTAACATCATGAGGAAGTCAGATGGCAGCTCCAGCCCTGGCTTCCTGTTCATGTTCAAAACGTCCGAAGGCGGGGAAAGTGAAGTCGGCGCCGATTGGACGCAAGGCTCGGGTGATGTAACCTCATGTGAACCCGGGAACACGAGTACCTACACTGCTGCAACTGCACCAGCACAGGAGCAAAGTATGAGTGTTTTTATTTTAACAAGGCCAAATATGGGGAACAAGGGGTTCTCCTAGTCGCAGACAACCCTTAAGAAATTACTATTTTCAGTTATTAAACATTTCCCACATTATGAATATAAAAAAAGCTTCTAGCCTGTGTGACTGCTCTGGTAACTAAGTAAAGATGATTTCTTCATAAAACATTTTCCACATTCTGAAAATGAAAAAGGCTTTTCCCATGTGGGTTCTCTGATGTATATTAAGATGCTCTTTGTGGTTAAAACATTTCTCACATTCGGAACATGAAAATGGCTTCTCCCCTGTGTGAGTTCTCTGATGTGTAACAAGAGTCTATTTCTCTGTAAAACATTTTCTTTGGTGCTTAACTAAATCTGATTTCTTTGTAAAACATTTCCCACATTCTGAACAGCAAAAAGGTTTCTCCCCTGTGTGAGTTCTATGGTGCGTAACAAAATTTGATTTCTGGATAAAACATTTCCCACATTCTGAACATGAAAAAAGCTTCTCCCCTGTGTGAGTTCTCTGATGTATATTAAGATGCTCTTTCCGTCTAAAACATTTTTCACATTCTGAACATGAAAAAGGCTTCTCCCCTGTGTGAGTTCTCTGATGTATATTAAGATGCTCTTTCCGTCTAAAACATTTCCGACATTCTGAACAGGAAAAAGGCTTCTCCCCTGTGTGGGTTCTCTGATGTGTATTAAGACTTGCTTTCACTGTAAAACATTTCCCACATTCTGAACATGAAAAAGGCTTCTTCCCTGTGTGGGTTCTCTGGTGGCTATCAAGATGGTCTTTCCGTCTAAAAGATTTCTGACATTCTGAACAAGAAAAAGGCTTCTCCCCTGAGTGAGTTCTCTGATGTATTTTAAGACGCCCTTTAAGGTTAAAACATTGCCCACATTCTAAACATGAAAATGGCTTCTCCCCTGTGTGAGTTCTCTGATGTGTAATAAGAGTTGCTTTCTCTGTAAAACATTGCCCACATTCTAAACATGAAAATGGCTTCTCCCCTGTGTGAGTTCTCTGATGTGTAATAAGAGTTGCTTTCCCTGTAAAACATTTTCCACATTCTGAACATGAAAATGGCTTCTCCCCTGTGTGAGTTCTCTGATGTGTAATAAGAGTTGCTTTCTCTGTAAAACATTTCCCACATTCTAAACATGAAAATGGCTTCTCCCCTGTGTGAGTTCTCTGATGTGTAATAAGAGTTGCTTTCCATGTAAAACATTTTCCACATTCTGAACATGAAAATGGCTTCTCCCCTGTGTGAATTCTCTGATGTGTATTAAGATTCCTTTTGTGGTTAAAACATTTCCCACATTCTAAACATGAAAATGGCTTCTCCCCAGTGTGAGTTCTCTGGTGAGTAACAAAATGTGATTTCTGGTTAAAACATTTTCCACACTTGGAACAAGAAAACCTATTCTCTGATATCTGAATTGTTTGATGTTCAAGAAAAGACTTTTCAAGGGGAAAACTATTCCCATATTCTGAACATGAAAATGGCTTCTTTGCTTTAGGAGCAGTTAGTTTTTTAATGCTTATTTTGCGACTTTGATTTTCCTTAGCAGTCGGTAATGAATTAGAAGACAGGACCTGTTTCAATGAATCAGATGATTGAGTTTTGCTGTGAAGGGATGATGGTATATCTGGAGTAATGGCATTCACTTCAATTGTATCCAGTGGGATCTCAAGGTCATCCGATTTAAAAATTGAAGATGTCAGCTGTCCCTCTGATCTCCTGGTACAGTCATCTTCTAAAAGTAAAACCAGTTATTTTTGAGTAACATATCCTTGAAATTTATATTTTTGAACATTTCTACTTAAACGGTCTGTAAAAATGACAATATCAAAAGACAGACCAGCACATCCAAACAGAAAACAGGTGTGAACAGGTGCTTACTAAGAGTAGCCATCTCCAGACATAACAAAAAAAGTAGCACTATAGCATGGAAACATGAAATACATGAAATTTGAATTGCACTACTGCTGTAGAAAATAAGAAAAATTAAGAATACTGAGCGCATAAATTGTCCAATTTATGTGTACCCGGCATCCACGTTAAGGCGATTCTTGCTGCTGGGAACCTGCCTGTGTGAATTCTCTCTTGGGCTAAAGCCTACATTTATATGGGAAGGGGGGAAATGACAGCAGCAGTGAGAAGGACATTCCGGAGGGCGGGAGGATAAAGCCTACGCTATCAGACAAAAGTCTTAAAGTATTTTTCTTTCTGTTTTTATCATTTTACAATCAGTTTTTCCACCTCTTTTCTGTTTTTAATTAGCTGTTTTAGTAACAAGGTTTTTTTTTTTCTTCTTGTCAACCTTGTTGTTTTTTAGAGTTTTACTATTAATCTATTAATACGTTTTTTTTTCCCTCCTCTTTTTTGATCAGTTTTTTCTTTTTGCTTTTGGAGTTTTTATTTTGGTCAATCTTTTTCCTAGAGTTTTTTTTTTTACTAAATCTAATTCTTGTTTTTAAAGTTTTTCTTTTAAGTAAATTTTTAAATAATTTTGGAGAGGTTTTTCTAATCAATTTATTTTAGAGTTTTATTCTTCAACCATTTTTTTGAATTTTTAATCACCTTTGTTGAATAGGTTTTTGGAATAGACACAGTACGTGAGAATCGAAGGGCTGGGCATGTGAATAGAAGGTCAGAGTACGTGAGAATCCAATGGAAGGGCAGACTTTACGCTGCTCAATGAATTAAATGTTTTTTTGTTTTTTGAAAGGCACAGGAAAGTTTGTTTTTAGATTGCCGTCTGCTATAAAAGAGCAGTGGTGGTCTTGCATCGTGTAGAAGGTACAGCAAGTTATTTGAACGGATCAGGAAGTGATTTTTTATGTGAATAAGATTGAAAAGGTGTTAAATCGTCTGTGAGAAAATGATCATGGATATGTCACAAGAGCAGGATTTAGAGCCTCACACATCACATGTCCATCATGTGGAGACACGGGACAGGTGTAGGCTGCTCTCATTGAATAAGGAGCCTTGTACAGGGAAAAACGCTCCCCGCCTCTCTCCACAGGGAGAAGGCATTTTTGCTTCAACGGTCCCCTCTCAAGCATCGCAGGGGGGACACCCTCTTCTCTTTTTTCTCTCAGTCCCTTTTTCCTTTTCCTTCAGACTTCTCCCCCTCCATCTCTCTCTCTCCCCCCTATTTCACTCTCTCCTCCTTCATTTTCTTCTCTCCCCCTCCTCTCAGGCACATCCCAAGCACAGTACAAACATTGCTAGTCATTATATCAGGAGAAGAAAGTGCAAATCTCCCTACACAAAACGCTGCAGGTAGTCCCCAGACACAACAGAGCCCACAACCAGGGCTTCACAGGGGGGAGGTGTAGCTGCAGACACAAATGAGGAACCTCAGTGCCGAGCAGAGCTGCCAGTATGGAACTATGACACTGATCCACCGCAGCTTCAGTACCCAGTGTATGCACCAAGCACACCATGTCACTTCTCATCTGATGAAGATGAAGACACAACGTCATACATGCTGCCCAATACTAAGGAAGAAAACACACAAGCACCAATAGGGCAGGGACAGGTAGAGGCACCATCCTATGAGCCCTTCATCCCAAGCCAGGTGATCAGTATGCTGCCAGACCCAGGGATACACCCCATGCCATTTTGCCAAAAAATGCAGCAGATCCAGCGAACGTATGCAGCAGCCTGGATTGATCTCTGGGCCGTAATGGAAATAAAAGCAGGTGATGCATTCTGGCCAATTATGAGAGAACACTTCAAGCTTCCAGCAGAATTAGATGCGTATGCCTGGGAGACAGGATCAAAGCTAATTGAGCAGCTCAGAGAATGGGCCAAAAGCAGACTGACAGGACAAGCTATCAGCCTACATGTCACGAGCCAAGACCAGACAGAGTCTGTAGAGGAGTTCCATGACAGAGTGATGCAAGTGTTTCAAGATTTGGGCCTCATTACCCATGATCAGACACACAGACGGATGTTGGCACAGGCTTTTGTGCATGGACTGAGAGAACCAATCAGGAAACCACTGGTAGTAGCCAGGCCTGAGTACACGTCAATAGCAATGGATACCCTGCTCGCAGTAGCAAAAAGGATTGAGTCCCGCAGGGACAGAAGGGATGTCCAGTGTTACAACTGTGGCGAGTTTGGTCATTTCCAGAACCGGTGTAGAACACCGACTTCGCCCAGAAGAAGAAACACAGAAAGCAGTGAAGAACCCCGTCCATAGGACAGGAGCACGCTAAGTCCACAAGGAACCCCACCAGTGGGACCAATATCCTGAGAGTGGATGGCGTAGTCAGATCTTTACTTGTGGAACTCCGCAACCTCACCTATCTATCAGAATCTTCTGCGTCCTGAATGGGAATTGATGGTCAAGTCAGATATTTCCAGATTATGAAGCCCCTGAGCGTGTGGACCCTGCCAGAACACTCCATCATGTCCCAGTTTGTTGTGTTAAAGACCTGCACCCTCAACCTATTGGGAGTGGATCTACTGCAGAAGCTGAAAGCGACCAGAGTGTTCCAGGAAGATGGGACCATGACACTTTCTTCACCCCTGACCCAAGAAGAAACAGGAACCTCAAACAACCACACTGAAGACCTATCACAGGAGGTGCTGGACATAGTACCAGAAAGCCACTCCATCACCCAGAGTCAAGATGTCTCTGACCAACTGAAGGTCTAAGTGAACTCGCCTAAGAAGACGGCCTGAGAACTTTGACATTGGCCAGGATATTCAACTCAAGAAGGACCCTACTCGCTTCATGGAATGGCAACACCACATCCAGCTCCAACGCCAGAGGTTCATCTTTTGCAAGCACCAGGAGGTGCCCCCTGCAATCAACCAGTTCACCCAGGCCCTAGACCGGCAAAAGGCCACTCAGCTCTTCAAACTTGTGCACAAATACTGACCTGAGACCGTGCTGAGAAAAAAGCAGCCGGTGAAGGAGACGTCCCAACAAGAAGACCCCTGTGACCAGAGCAGGTGCTAACACAGTGACTGCCTTGGTGGAGAACAAGAAAGCCAGCTGGTCGTCATCTCTCATGATGTGGATCCTAGTAGACGGCTTGTTTTCCCGCCAGCTCTGTGCTGGGAGATGGGAGTCCCCTGCCGCATAGTGAAGGACAAGGCCAAACTGGGCTGCCTCGCCCATCGGAATCAATCCCAGCTTTCCACAGTGAAGAAAAAGACTGTAAACCCCACTGAGTTCAGAATGGTGCAAGGCCTGGAGGCTGTGAAAGAGGCTACGGTATTTGAAACCCCAACAGTGCTGAACCCGCACACTCTGCTCTCAAAAGTCCCAGTCACCGCAACGGTATTCACGGTGATCAACCTGGCCAGTGCCTTCTTCAGTATTCCCCTCCACCTGGATGACCTGCCTGCCTTCACGCACCAGTGCAGTGCATATGGACAGTGTTGCCTCAAGGTGCTCAGAACAAGCCCTTCAAGTTTCACCAAGACAATGTCCTCCATCCTCGTCAACTGGATTGCAGGATATGCAGGAGTCACTCTTCTACAACACATGGATGACCTTCTCTTTTGAGTGGTTGACATCGATACCTGCACAGTCCATTCCTTGTCTCTCCTACTCTACCTGGAGGAACAGCAACGCAAGGTCTGGAAGAACAAAGTCCAGCGGTGTCAGAAGCAAGTTACATCCCTGGGACACTGCATTGCCCACCAGACAAAACACCTGTCAAATGACTGGAAGACCACTGTGGAGAAGATGGCTCCCCCAACAACTCCGAAAATGCTGCAGACCTTCCTGGTCTAGTGTCGTATTGCAGAACTTGGATCCCTGATGCCTCAGTCCTAATGCAGCCTCTGTGCGCTTGCATTAACGCAACCCCGCTCCTTCTATCGGACGCAGCCTTCAACTCATTCAGGAAATTGGAAGAACTCCACAGTCTCAGCGCCAATACCAGGCCTACCGGACTACGAGAAGTCTTTCCGTCTACCTGATGGAAGAAAGAAGGTCATGCTACTGACACGGATTCACGGGGGAAAAGAGAGACTTTTAGGCTGCAGCACACACCTTCCTGGACAAGACTGCTGACATCACTCTTGGACAGCCACTGGAAACTCTCACTCCACACGACATCTTGGCAATCCTCAATCAAGTTCAACCAAATAAATCTCCCCACCGCCAGGCATCTTCGCCTCTATCGCCTTTGTCTCACAATGTCATCGTCCCCAGACCTACAGTCCTCATCCCGGCCACTCTACTCCCACTCCCAAGGGGGGATACAATGTGGACTTTTCAGAACAAAATTTACAGAATTTATCCTCTACTTGGATGGCTCCAGATTTGCAGATGATGAAGAAGTTTCCACACAGGAAGTGCAGTGACCAGCAATCAAGAAATCCTGTGGTCCAGAAGTCTGTCACCTAGCCTGTCAGCCCAGGAAGCAGAACTGATAGCGCTGACGAAGGCATGCCAGATGGCAGAAGGCAAGACTGCAAACATCTACACCGACTACAGATGCTCGCATGGCATAGCACACGAGTTTGGGCCCATCTGGGCTGCAAGGGACTTCATCACAGCAAACGGGACAACCGTGAAGCATCATGGAGCCTTCAGGGACCTGCTGGGTGTACTCCAACTTCCAAAATGGTGGCAATTTGAAAAATCAAAAGTGCATGGAAAACTGAGAACAGAAGAGGCATGAGGCAATAACATGGCGGACATGGCAGCCAAGAAGCGGCCAAAGGAAGACAACATGGAGAAGTGGGAGAGGTCATAGAGCCGGACGGCTACTACATGACGACCGAAGACAAGAAACCTGACAAAAAGACGTCCTGGGATCTGCTCAAAAAAGTTGTAAGACCAAGTTTCAAAGGAGAGCTGAATGCGAAAGAAGCAACACGTGAAGAGGGAAGACTATCTACAATGGACTCCAAACCCTGCCTCCCACGAAGTATGCACCCTATGGTGGTCCAATGGGCACATGGACCCACACACACAGATCAAAGACACAGATGAATGATCCGATTGGTGCTTACTGATTCGCTTCAGGGATCTCCACCCTAACAGCCAACTTCACCAGCAGCTGTCTGACCTGCGGCAAATGCAAGCCTGGACATGTGAAAGAAAGTCCCCCTCACCTAATCTGGCAAGACCACTCTACCAGCTCCAGAGAATCCAGATAGACCACATCCAGATGTCGCCAAGTGGAGGATTCAAATTGTGGTCAAAGAAGTGTTTTCAAGATGGACAGAAGCCTTCCAAGTCAGCAAAGACTACTGCAAAAAAGCTACTTTCGGAAAATAGTGTGCAGATACGGGGTTCCAGAAGTGATAGAGTGATCAGGGACCCGCATTCACAGCAAATCTGACACAAGAGTTCGGGTTAGCAGTAGGGTCAGATTTAGGCCTACGCACTCCATACCACCCCCAAAGCAGTAAGAATGTATGAAAAGCTAAATTGCACTGTTTAGCGTAAGGCACACTCCCAGAGACCCAGAAAAGCTGTCACCATGCGAAATTTTGTTTGGGTCTAGTCCCAAGTTAGGTGCATTCTTCCCTCAGCAGCAGAATATACAAAATGATATCTTTTTTGCTTATGTAAATGAATTGGTCAAAAACTAATGTCCATTCTCGAGTTTTTCTCTTCACTGCCAGATCCAGACTCAGTGTCCGGTACGCACTCCTTGAAAGCCAGGAGACTGGGTGTTGGTGAAAAAAGTTGGAAATGAGAACACTCGATCCCAGATTTGATGGTCCTGTCCAAGAGCCCCAGATGACACCAACCTCTGTCACTAGAGGGAAAACCTGCATGGATCCACGTATCGCATTGCAAGGAAGCTCCCGTACCAGAAGAGACAGCTAAGCCATGAATGATGTCGTGAATGCTCTGACTGACCAGACAGATGACCTACCTGATGAAGAATACACACGTTTTTCTGAACATGCAGTTGAATAAAGAGACTGATTGCAAACACATGAACCCCTGTTAGGGACAGATCTCCTGACCGCCCATTTGCGAAAAGCCTGCATCAATGAGGGGTGCATGTGTTAGACATGTGCCAGCCCATCGGCAGCACAAAAGAGTTGCAGCGCTTTGGGACAGGAGCAGGTTTTTAGGGCAAGTGGTATCTAAGGGGGGACTGTCATGGAAATATATATGTATTCCATATATTCAATATGCATATATATATATATATATATGTATATATATATATATATATATATGCATTTACAGTTAGATAGATCTCACTTGCTAAAAATCCTGTGCTCAGCATATCTATGCAAAAGCTGATGCTAGCTATAATCAGTTGCTTAAGACGACCCTGGCCTACATAAGTCAGGCTATTACAGAAGATAGCTCTTAGGGACTTTTTACCAAGGACACAAAAAGGAAACAAGGACAGAAAGTCTGGATAGATATCTAATATTTTCTTTACTAGTCCCGTACGAAAACTGGGGCAAAGAACAATAAATCTGCCACTTCAGCCCTTTTATCATAATTATCATACTTACACTAAAACAGCCAATAATCTAGCAGCTTTTAATTGTATGTTAATTGACTAACCAGCCCCTTTTTGTAAACGTATAAAACCTTGAATGAATAATAAACTGTTGGTCTTGACGAACCGTTATACTCTTACACTGACACTTCCGTGTGGACAGTCCTCATTTCGTTCTGAGCGCTCAAAAAGACATTTAGTCTAAGATTGGGAACAGCAGCAGCAAACACTGCAGGATAGATTTATCCTAATTAAATTTCCATAACAGGAACCTGATGGAATTAAAAATGCCTGAGGCTGAGGGATGGAGCGCTCAGTCAGAGAGTCTAAGTACAGTAATATCAAAAGACTGATGGGCACATCCAAACCGAATTCCACCACAAATCATACAAAATGAAAAACTTCCCAACAAACCTCTTGTATGAGGGGAGAGCTGCAACACTAAACTGAAGCTGTGCTTATTTATGGTGGAGCATTGGAGCTACTATGAGTCCTGAGCAGAAGAGTAGAGAAAGCATTAGCACCCCCATTTCAGGAGAGATTGTGCAGTAATCTGAATTCTTTGGATAGAAAACATAATGGAATTTATGACGTGGAGTGAATCCATGAAACCAGGGCTCGAGCCATGCCATCACATCTCCTGCAGGGGTGCATAAATGTATATTACATCCATCAGCCATGCACAGCTTAGAGATATACAGTAGTGTGCAAAATAATAGCAGTCCAATATGACTAACCAGATTAACCCCTTCACGACATGCGCCGTACTAGTACTGCTCTGTGGGAGGTGCATTCGTGCCGAGAGCAGTACTAGTACAGCGCCACTATTTCCCATCTCCAAGCTTCATCGTGCGGTGATCGGGATAAGATGGCTGCTGTCACTAACAGCGGACCATCCCTGCACATCACCCCGGGGGGCTGCACTGTCCCTCCAGCATCGGCGATCACTGTGATTGGCTGGTCAGAATTGTTCTGTGCGCTGTCTGCTGTGTGACTCATCTGTGATCACAGCAGCACCTCCCCCAACCCTGTTCCAGGTCCCCCCTCCCTCCACTTCTTCCACCCCATTGAATGTTTAGCGCACTTTTTTTCGTGTGCGCAGCGTCTTGTATAAAGCATTCATGTTCTTCCTGTGTCCGCAGCGCTCTGATCAGTATCGCTGCTGTTCAGATACTGCGCCACGGGACTTTCTATTTTTTAGCTAGTTAGCATAGCGGACGTCACAGTCTAAGCCGATATTTTATTTTATAAAAAAATAGTTAGTACAGCGGAGTTTTAGAGGTAGCAAGGTAGTGACAACCGATCTACTTTCAGAGAAAAAAAATCGTACAGAGTAGTTTTATACGTAACGTGTTAGTATAACCGGAGTCAGTGTTTGGTGACGTCCGATCTTGTTTTGGAGGAAAAAAACAAAGAGTAGTTTTATAGGTAGGGAGGTAGCGTCTTTTTTTCTTGCATATAAAAAACCTGCTCTGGTAATTTCTAGTGCATTAGGACAGGGTGCGCCACATTGTTGGTGACATTCATTTTTCTTTTGTAAAAAAAAGAATTATTTGCGTCGGGTAAATTAATAGGGAGGGCATTAGTGTAGTGAACATCTGTATTTTTTCATACAAACTTATTTTTTTACATCTGATTTTTTGTTTCATGTTTTTCTTGTTTCTTCTACATTTTTTCTCTGTTTATTTATAATAAATAGTACCCTATACACAAGCCCCACACATTACACGTATAAAGCACCACTTACACACACATCCCCGGGGTTTGAGAAAAAAAAATAAAATGGCCCATTCATCAAGAAGACGTTATTCACCAGAGGAGGCTTACACCTTCCTTGCCTCCGACACGGATTCAGGCAGTGAGGAAGATCCCATATTCCTCTATTCCTCCTCCTTCTCATCTAGTGAGGAAGGACCCCCAGCAAGGCGCCCAAGGACCCAGGTGACTCCTGCAGCACTCGACCCCTTATGGATTGCACCCCCGAAAATTATCAGCCCGTCATTCCACATTTCCAGTTTGACACCACCGGCCTCACTGACATTGACTTTTTCAAATTCTTTTTCAGCAAGGAACTAATAAATCTTATGGTGGCCCAGACAAACCTGTATGCCCATCAATTTTACACCCAAAATCCCGCGTCCTCATATGTCAGATGGACCCCTGTAAATGCAGCAGAGATGATGACATTTTGGGGAATTGTGCTACATATGGGCATAGTCAGAAAACCAGAGCTTCAGTAATACTGGAACACTGATATTCTCTACAGTACAGATATTCCTCATGGCCATGACAAGGACACAATTTGAAACGATCCAAAAATGATTGCATTATAGTGATAATGTGGAGTGTCCTCCCCGAGACGATCCGAACTTTGATCGTCTATATAAGATTCGGCCAGTGGTTAACGCTTCAGCAGAAATTTTGCTGAGGCTTACACACCCTAGAGCAGGGGTCTTCAAACTACAGCCCGCATGCGGCCCGCCGAGGACATTTATCCGGTCTGTCTCAAGGGGCCCCGAGCAGCTGTTCATCCTACCTCAGCTACACCGGCCCCTGGGCCCAGCCGACATTGAACTTCACTACAGTTCAATACTGGTGGGGCTTATAATCGCAGGTGGAATGACGAGGCGGTGAAGAAAGGCGATGCGCTGCCACTCTGGAAGACTTGCGGCCCTCTGTATGCAGCACAGACGACGCGATTATCATCACGCGGCCTGGTGATGTCACGCCACCTGTGCCAGAAGAAAAGAGTCGAGCGGGCGCCACTTCAGAACAGCGGGGGACAAAGGTGAGTACTGGTGGTTTTTTTTTTGGTTTTTTTACCGTTGGGTCTGGTCTATCATGCCTATTGGGGACATTTTACCTGCCTATTGGGGACATTTACCTGTCTATTGGGGACATTTACCTGCCTACTGGGAATTTACCTGCCTATTGGGAACCTATGCGGCCTATTGGGGACATTTACCTGCCTACTGGGGACCTATGCTGCCTATTGGGGACATTTACCTGCCTATTGGAGACATTTACTTAACTATTAGGGACCTATGCTGCCTATTGGGGGTATTTACCTGCCTATTGGGGACATTTACTTGACTATTAGGGACCTATGCTGCCTACTGGGGACATTTACGTGCCTACTGGGGACCTATGCTGCCTATTGGGGACATTTACCAGCCTATTAGGGACATATTCTGCCTATTGGGATCATTTACCTGCCTATTGGGGACATTTACCTGCCTGTTATGTTTTGGTAGCTGAGGAGAGCAGGCAAAAACGGCAATACACCAGAGAGGTTGGAATCTACTAGATTGCAGTACCCTGACTAACCACAACAACTAAAGGCAGCCGTGGAGCGTACCTACGTTGGTCCTAGACGCCTCGTCACAGCCTGAGAAGCTAACTACACCTAAAGATAGAAAGAGGAAAACTATCTGCCCCGGAGCAGATCCCCAAAGAACATAGGAAGCCCCCAAACATGTAATGGCGGTTAGACAATAGGAAATACAGACACAGACAGAAAATAGTATGAGCAAACGTTGGGGCCCAAACTTCCTAGACAGAAAAGGATAGGAAGGACACTTACTGCAATCCCAAAAAACCCTAAAAAGTACCAACTCTACTAATTACAAAAACACCTGAGATCACACGACCTCTACCACCTAAATTAGTTCTCTGGTGTAACAAAACTAAGCCGCAGCCACTGAAAAAACTGGAAAAGGCAAATGAACAAATAACAGAGGCTCAGATAAACTGAGAGGAGCACAAGCCCCGGAGGGGACCTGGCTGACCTCCACAAGAGTGCAGGAAACAATGCAAAAAGCAAGCACAAAAATACAAGCAGAAAATATCTTATCTGTTAGCAGAAGATGCAGGCAAAACACAGCAAGCTTCCAAGTGAACCAGGAACCAAAGTTGAGACAAGAACAATTGATCACCGGCAACCCTGATGGGAGGGAACCTCCCTTATATAAGACCAGTCTGTAACTCCTGATCGCCAATCTTCATTGAATGGTTCAGTACTGTTTGTAACCACCAGAGGGAGCTCCCGCTCAGAATTCATTTCTAACACATTCACAACACCTGCCTATTGGGGACATTTAACTTCCTATTGGGGACATTTACCTGCCTATTGGGGACATTTACCTGCCTATTGGGGACATTTAACTGCCTATTGGGGACTCTCGCACCACACCAGTCTCAGCCTGAAGTGAAAGTGGAGTTCCACCAATATGGGCACTGGTGAGGCTGCAATGATGGGCACTGATCAGACAGCATTGATGGGCACTGATCAGACAGCATTGATGGGCAGTGCAGTCTGTAGGTCTCTGTGTGGGCAGGTTTATTGCTGGTACATTGTTTGTGTAGCGCTGTATATATATTGGTATTTTGTATATTGTAATATTGCGTGTGTTCCGGTTTTTTTTTTTAATTCAAAATAAGATCTGTGCAGTGAGCATAGGAATTTCTTCATTTTTTTAAAAAACTATATTCCGTCCCTCCAATGGTCTGAGGGACAGTGAACTGGCCCCCTGTGTAAAAAGTTTAAGGACCCTTGCCCTAGAGGGACATCGCTATTGATGAATCCCTGGGTCATTTCAAGGGGAGGCTAAAATTCTGACAATACCTGCCCAGTAAGAGGGCCAGGTACGGCATAAAGCTGTGCAAACTGTGCGAGAGGACCTAGGGTACACCCACAGATTTAGGGTCTACGAGTTGAAGGACACCCAGATTAACCCCCTGAATGACCCCCGTCCTGGGAGTGAGTAGGAAAATTGTGTGGGAATTGCTGCACCCATTGCTGGATAAGGGTTATCACCTCTACATTGATAACTTTCACACCAGCATCCCGCTCTTCAAGACCCTCTCTTCTGCCAGGGGTACAGTTGCCTGCGGCACCATGCGAAAAAATCAGCGAGGCCTCCCTAAGCCGCGAATTGGGCAAATGCTGAGAAAAGGCGAAAGCCGAACCCAATGCAGAGACAACATGCTGGTGGTCAAGTATAAGGACAAAAGGGACGTCCTCTTCTTGACCACCATACACCGTGACAACAGCTCCCTTGTCACTGTTTGTGGTACCATAGCACAAGTCCCAAAGCCAGATTATATCTTGGATTACAATCGGTACATGGGGTGTAGATCTTTCAGATCAAGTCCTCAAACCATACAGTGCCATGCGAAAAGCTAAAGTATGGTGCAAAAAAATTGGCCGTGCACATTGTACAGATACAGATGGCACTGTACAATGCTTTTGTGCTGTTCTGATCTGCAGGCAATACGGGGACCTTCCTTCAGTTTCAGGAGGTAGTCATCAAGGCCCCAATGTTTGCACTCAGGGATGTGAGGTTCCCAGTACTTCTGAAACTGATAGTGCCCGTATTGTCCCAGGTCAACAATTCCCAGTACAGGTTCCCCAAACAGCGAGGACAGGAAGGTCACAAAAACGGTGCAGAGTATGCTCCAAGAGGGGAATCCGAAAGGACACAACTTACCATTGTGAAACCTGCCCTGAGAAACCTGGTCTTTGCATTAAGGATTGCTTCAAAGCTGATCACACATCCACAAATTAATAAAATTAGTTTTTACCCTGTTGACACAACACACTTTTATAATCTGATTTACCCCGCACATCTTACACATAACACCACATTATAAATTCATACACCAGAAAAACCAAAGGCATTATAATCATTACTATAAAACTATGCCTCTAGATAAATTCCTTCATGAGTTTGGTTCCAAAATGGCGTCACTGTGGGGGGTTTCCACTGTCTATGCACATCAGGGGCTCTGCAATCGCAACATGACGCCCGCAGACCATTCCAACAAAGTTTGCAATCCAAAACATCATACCTTCCATTCTGAGCCCTGCCGTGCGCCCAAACAGTGGTTTTCCTCCACATATGGGTATCGGCGTACTCAGGAGAAATTGCACAACATTTTCAGTCTATTTTCTCCTATTACCCTTGTGAAAATAAAAAAAAATTGCTGCTGAAAGATCATTTTTGGGGAAAAATGACATTTTTTATTTTCATGGCTCTACGTTCTAAACTTCTGTGAAGCACTTGGGGGTTCAAAGTGCTCAACACACAGCTAGATAAGTTCCTTGAAGGGTCTAGTTACCAAAGTGGGGTCACTCGTGGGGGTTTTCAAATGTTTAGGCACATCAGGGGCTCTCCAAACACAACATGGCGTCTACTCACAATACCAAACAATTCTGCGTTCAAAAAGTCAAAAGGCAGGCCTTTCCTTCCGAGCCCTGCCGTGCACCCAAACAGTGGTTTTCTCCCACATTTTGGGTATCGGCGTCCTCAGGAGAAATTGCACCACATTAGTGGTCCACTTCCTCCTCCTTTTACACTTGTGAAAATAAAAAAAAAATCGTTGCTAAAAGATCATTTTTGTGACTAAAAAGTTAAATGTTCATTTTTTCCTTCCACATTTCTTCAGCTCCTGTGAAGCACCTGAAGGGTTAATAAACTTCTTAAATGTGGTTTTGAGCACTTTGAGGGGTGCAGTTTTTAGACTGGTGTCTCTTTTGGGTATTTTCTATCATATAAACCCCTCAAAGTGACTTCAAATGTGATGTCCCTAAAAAAAAATGGTTTCGCAAACTTTGTTGAAAAAAATGAAACTTTTAACCCTTATAACTTCCTAATAAAAAAAATTTTGGTTCCACAATTGTGCTGATGTAAAGTAGACATGTAGGAAATGTTATTTATTAACTATTTTGTGTGATATGACTCTTTGATTTAAGGGCATAAAATTTAAAAGTTTGAAAATTGCGAAATTTTTGCCAAATTTTCATATTTCACAAATAAAGACAAGTCATATCGAAGATATTTTACCACTATCATAAAGTACAATGTGTCATGAAAAAACAAAGTCTCAGAATCAGAGGGATCCGTTGAAGCGTTGCCGAGTTATGACCTCATAAAGTGACAGTGGTCAGAATTGTAAAAATTGGCCCGGTCATTAAGGTGAAAACAGGCTTCGTCTCAAAGGGGTTAATCCCTGTTTTTGGTATAAATTATATCACCACGTGTCACACAATTTATCAGTTGGTGCAGTAGATTCTAAGAAAACCCCCAGACTGCGCATTCATCATCTGCAGGTTTCTGAGTCTGTGTATTAGAATAATTAATAATAGCAGTACGGAGATCAATTAGTGAGGTCAATCATTCTGTGAGGAGACAGGTGTGACCCAGGTGGCCCTTATCTAAGGGTGAAGCCAGGACATGTTGTACATGCATTTCTCCTGGAAAGCCTGAGAAATATGGGGCGTTCAAGACATTGATCAGAAGATCAGAGCACTGTGATTAAGTTGATTGGATAATGAAGTGCAGACAATGATCGGCTGCTCAGCTGAAATTACCTCCAATGCTTTACCATGGAAAAGCCAAACAAGAGCGACGTGGAAGAAGACGGAAGACGACCATTCAGATGGATGGAAGAATAGCCAGAATGGCAGAGGCTCAGCCGATGATCACAGACAGTCTCACGTCACCTGTGAGGACTGTGACAGTTAGAAGACGCCTGTGTGACGCTAATCTCAGAGCAAGAAGTCCCCGCAAAGACACGTAATAAAGCGGATACAATTTATCAAAGACCAAATCAACTGATCTAAAGAGAAATGTAGAAACATGTTGTTGACCGATGAAAGTAAAATTGCTCTTTTTGGGTCCAAGGGGAGCAGACAGATCGTCAGACGACCCCTAAACTCTGCATTCAGCCACAGTCCACTCTGCAGACAGTGAAGCACGGTGGTAAAGCATCATGATATGGGCAGGTGTCTCTTACTATGGTGCCGGACCTATTTACCACATACCAGGGAGCATGGAGCAGTTTCCATATAGTAAAACACCAGTAAACGAGCAAAATCTTGGTTCCAGTCCAACAAAACTGAGGTTATGGAGCGGCCAGCTCGATCTCCGGACATGAATCCAATAGAACACTTGTGGGGAGACATAAAATGCCGTTTCTGAGGCAAAGTCAAGAAATGCCAAAAAATTGTGGGATGTAGTCGGAGCATCCTGGGCTGGAATAACAGGTGACAGGGGCAGACGTTGGTGACTCTACACAACATAAATGTGAAGCCGTTCTAAAAAACTGTGGGTAACAACTAAATATTAGGTCAGTGATCCACAGGAACGATAAATCCACAAAAATACATATTGTGAGCGTGTAAAGACAAATGCAGACGCTGCTGTTTATTAGAACGGCCCAATGGACATTATTTGTTATTTTCTGTAAAGTAAAAATTATCTACATTTCTCTTCATGTTGTGAATTAGAGACCAGCGAGCGATGTTCCCAATGCTGGAAATAAAGACTAGTAGAAAGATTGTGTGATAACTCATGTTTGTGAACACACTGCTATTATTTTGAACGTTACTTTATCACGGCACAGGTGTAATGTTTATTATGTAGATTATCACAATCCTGCCTGAAGTTAGTTGGTTTCAAAAGAAATTGAAAAGTCGGGATAAAGGGAAACTCTGCTGTTATTGTACAGAAATTCACACTTGGCCTCACTGCACATTTAATGTTACCGATCATAAAAGTGACGTTTGATCAGAAAGACTGGACCTGGTCTTGTAGGGACCATATGAGACATTCAGCAGCACAGAAGGGAGAGAAGGTAGATTCATCCAATAAGATATCAGGGGTCTAGGAAGCCAACAGCATCATTACCCTCCGCTTTATCTTACAGGCCCATCATAATATTTATCTTCAAGTGATTTTCTAACTTATCAGCACATTCTACGTACGCTGTCATTTGGCTTTGTAGTTTACAGATCTGCGCAGGTAACGGTCAGCGTCTCCTAATCCCAGGGGGTAGGTGGATCATGCAGGTGGTAAGTTCTATAGAAAAGGTCATTTGAACAGTTTTGGTTGGAGGAGAATGTTGTGATCTAGAGGCAAATGGTGATCATTGTAATACGGCCGGACTACACCACCGATAAAGCAGCCACAGCCGGTGACTGAGAAGAATCTGTGACTTCTCTGCATTTAGAGGTTACTACTCACCTGGGTAGTCATATGTAGGAATCTCCTCTCTACACCGCTCATCACCCCTCACATATGTCTCTGTAGTATTAATATGGGTCAGATCTTCACCCTGAAACAAATATTGTAAAAGTCACAGACAGATAGAGAAGTCACATCTATGATCAGCTCTAATCCTGCCATCTTCACCGTTCTCATCACACAAGTATAAAACATATAATACTGGGGGATAAAACAAGACTGAGCACAAGACCTTCACAGCCATCTACACATCATAGGGGAGATCTCATGACACCTTCTCTCCATCTACCTGATGATCCTGAGGAACATTGGGATCTTCTTGTTTATAGTCCTGTGGAAGAAGAGGACGGGGACATCTCTCTAGTGTTGTCCTCTCACTGGATAGATCTGGAGGAAACACATACAGGGATTGAATTCATTCTTTACATACAGATAATTATAGGCCGTGTGTATTTAGTCCTATTACCTGGTGATGTGAGGGGCTGGGGAACCTCCATTATGACGTCCTTGTACAGATCTCTGTGTCCTTCTAAATACTCCCACTCCTCCATGGAGAAATAGACGGCGACATCCTGACACCTTATAGGAAGCTGACACATACAATGATACCGTCATCCCCTGATCCCTTCATAGTGTTACTGTATAATGTCCCAGCAGTGTCACCTCTCCAGTCAGCAGCTCAATCATCTTGTAGATGAGTTCTAGGATCTTCTGGTCATTGATGTCCTCATGTATCAGGGGGTGAGGTGGAGGCCCCGTGATTGGGCTCAGTGGTCCTCCCCATCCCTCAGACACAGGGTCCTGACAGCGCTCACTAGAGGTCTTCTTCACTACTGTGTAATCCTGGTTATGGAGAGACACATTAATAAATCTCACTACAGACATTTCCAGAGTCCTCACCTCTCCAGTTCTGTCCATCTGTTATTCCCATAGATAAGAATGATGTAATGTGACGTCATCAGAATCTCTCACCTCTCCAGTAAGCCGGAAGAGGATCTCTAGGGTGAGGTGTAATATCCTCTCCGCCATCTTGTCTCTGTCCATATCCATCCTTGATGGGTAAATCAGGAAAATTCTCTTATATAGAAGATCTTCACTGAGAGGATCTGTTATTGTAGAGACCTGAATGAGAAGAAGATGAGCCGATGTAACATCATAAAATCCTGTGTAATAATACAATTACTGGAGATAATAAGGGAAACATATGAGGAGATTTATTATTTTACAGTATTTAGTTTTCTTCTTTACATCTACTAATAAAACCTATATATTTAGGCCACAGACAACAAGCAGTTTCTTCCTCGGAGTCGGCAGCTGAATACGTTCCTCATAGACTCATCTTCCATAACGCTAATTCTCCTCTCATTTACCGACCCTGGAATCGGCATTAGTAATACTGCAGGAGATATTCATTACACGTGACAGGAGAAATAACTACTTCATGATGAGGACGACATCTTCATCTTCTACTACGGCTCTAGAGACATATTAGTCCAGAGTCGTCACTGACTCCATCACCACCGGCGTCTATATGAATGTTTCCCGTCTTCCCCGCACTGTAATCTTCTATCACGTTAGATCTCAGCTCTGATTCACACACAGAAGTTTGAGGCTTTTGTGGAAGAACAGACAGGAGATCTATGATGATGATGTCTCCATGTACAGTGGTTTCCCCTCTGGATAAGATGCTTTTTTTGCCCTTTCCCCCAATTAGAAGGGACACCTGTGGATATCGGGGTCTTTACCTGCTACAGTCCTGGGGGGATTTACTGGGTAAAGTGGAGGTTGGAGAAACGTCACCATCAATTCTCCTCAGACTGAAGGAACATCGCTCCTCTATTCAGCTCTATGGATCCAGGATGAAGTAGAGAATGAAGAGCAGGTGAGACCACCGCGGCCGGACTGTTCTACAGCTGCTCTGTGCACAGGACCTGTGATGAGGTCACAGGAGGGGAGGAGTCAGGGGTCACATGATCAGGGGCCTCAGTGTGCACAGGACCTGTGATGAGGTCACAGGAGGGGAGGAGTCAGGGGTCACATGATCAGGGGCCTCAGTGTGCACAGGACCTGTGATGAGGTCACAGGAGGGGAGGAGTCAGGGGTCACATGATCAGGGGCCTCAGTGGATGCAGGACCTGTGATGAGGTCACAGGAGGGGAGGAGTCAGGGGTCACATGATCAGGGGCCTCAGTGGATGCAGGACCTGTGATGAGGTCACAGGAGGGGAGGAGTCAGGGTCACATGATCAGGGGCCTCAGTGTGCACAGGATCGGTGATGAGGTCACAGGAGGGGAGGAGTCAGGGGGTCACATGATCAGGGGCCTCAGTGTGTGCAGGACCTGTGATGAGGTCACAGGAGGGGAGGAGACAGGGGTCACATGATCAGGGGCCTCAGTGGATGCAGCTCTTTTATTATAAAAATATAAACAAAACATCATAATAACAAATAATAAACTGTACATAAGTAACAGAAACAAAAGAAACCAGCATCAAATAAACCAAAAAGCGCAGAGTCCTTCCAAAGCTATTGCAGCTTCCACAGGAACATTACCCCTAACCAAAATTATATATAAACATAAAAGAAACATGCACACACACTGACACACACTCACACACCCCAAAAGAAAGGAAAAAAGGCCTCACCAGGCCATACATACAACTCAACCTATATATACACTACTATATTTACACCATAAGACATGCACAAAATTTTTTTTTCTTCCTTTCCCCCCCACCACACCACAGGTCCATGAGTTCATGCACTTTTCACAGCAAAACTTGACGGGTCCATGAAAGTTTATGCCCTTTTTTTTTTTTTTAAATTTACAACCCTCGGGTCCATGGAAAGTTCCATGCCCTCTCCCACATAAAAGCCCCCACCCAACCTAGACTATACCCCCCCAAACATAACTATTTACACTTATATAAAACATAACAGTAACAGACCTACCACACAAGAACACCACATTACATTACATTACTATAAACACAACATTATAAACATTTATAAACATTAACTCTTTACACTGACCACATAACTTGCAAGGCCCAAGTTCAGCGCCTGCAAGCCAATATCCATTATTTCCTGAATTTACTCAACAAAAACCTAAATGTGCCACACACCAGCCCACCACCGGGAAACTGGAGTCCTAAGAGGCCCCATCTCTAACCACCAACACACGCACCCTGTCCTTCACCAATTAAATCTGTCCCTAAAGGAAAAGAAACTGACCCTAACTATCCCTACCTGTCCCTACCTATCCCTAGTCTACCTAGCTTATCAAAACTAACTATCTAGCTATCCCTAAACTGGCCCTGCCTGTCTCTATCTGTCCCTACTTTTCTCTCCCTCAACACCCACACCACCTTATCTTACCCTACCAACAATCTCACACAGACCAGCTCTCCCTAGGGCACGTTAAAGGAGAAACCCCTCCAAAGCCAAGAGGCCCTCCTCACACCCAGCCTCTCAAACTCCAAAGAGCGCACCTTCCCCAGGTCACCCAAGATGTTTCTAACCACCTCATCCCAGGGGAGGACTTTCCGCTGCGTGGAAACTAAACTCCGTGCACTCCAAGTATGGAACCTAATGACTACACTAACTAGGAATAAAGTGCTCCGTTCTCGGCCACCCAGGGATCTGAATGCCCCATAAGCCCACTCCGGATAAGAAAGGGACGCCAGCCTAGGCCAGCCTATGGAAGCACCCACCCTGTTGTAGACCCCTGTATTAAAGGGACACTAAAGGAGGAAGTGCTCCATGCTTTCCAACATGTCACCACACTCCTCACGGGGATAACCCCGATCATCAGAGCTCCTGCACTTCAGGTTGTCCCTTACATACAGCCTCCCATGGAAGCAGCGCCAGGCCAAGTGCCAAAACTTCAAGGGGATCCGCTTGGAATTTAATAACCCAAGCCCAACCTCCAGATCCCGGCCTGGGCAATCCTTGAGCACCAGGGGCTTCTGGAAATGGGTCAACAGAACCCTGCTGTCAAGGAATTTCCTCAACATGGTCCTGATTTCCCACATTCCCAGACCCCACCGGCGGATCACCTTCAGAACCGGGGTAGCATAAGCCGGGAGATGTCCGTGTGGTGTGCGCAGGTCCTTCACCTGCCCTCCTGTCTCCCATTCCTGGAAGAAAGGCCGAAACCAACCCCTGCAGGAGAATACCCACGGAGGAGCCCTCTCTGAATAGAGGTTGGCAACATTGATCTTAAGAAAGGTGTTTATCAGAAACACCACCGGGTTGACCATACCCAACCCACCTAGTTTCCTCGTACGGTACGTCACCTCTCTCTTAATTAGGTTAAGCCTGTTCCCCCATAACAGCTGGAAGAACAGGCTATAGACCCGTGTCCAGAGAGGTTCTGGCAAGACGCAGACACTGCCCAGGTATATTAACAAGGGAAGCAGAAAGCCTTTGGCCAAGTTGACCCTTTCCCTCAGGGTTAAAGACCAACCCTTCCACTGGTCCACCTTTTGGGCGGCGATCTTAAGTCTGCCCTCCCAATTTTGCTGGGGATAGTCCCCGGGGCCAAATTTGATGCCTAGGATTTTGGCGGAGGTCTGGGGCCCTGGAAGGGTGTCCGGGAGATCAAAACTAGGATCTCCCCCTCCCAGCCAGAGACTTTTGCACTTTTCCCGGTTGATCATGGACCCGGACGCCTCCGAGTAGCGCTCGACCTCAGACATGACCCAATCCGCCTCCTGTTATGTTTCAGTATCTGAGGAGGACAGGAACAACAGCAGGGCAGCCGAACACCTGAGATGTTGATAACTGATGGGTTGCATATTCCTAAACTAACGACACAACTAGAGGTAGCCGTGGAGCATTCCTACATTGATCCTAGACTCCTCGTCACAGCCTGAGAGATAACTACACCTAATGGCAGAAAGATGAAAGCTATCTGCCCCGGAGCAGATCCCCAAAGAAAATAGGAAGCTCCCAAACATATAATGGCGGTTAGACAAGATGAAAATACAAACATAGGCAGAAAATAGACTGAGCAAACGCTGGGGCCACAAGCGGACTAAATAGGATAGGACAGGAGAGATTACTTTCTGCAACATTGAAAACCCTACAAAAATCCAACAATTCTGATTACAAAAATACTGAGATCACGCGATCTCGCCACCCACTAAATCAGATCTCAGTGTGAACAAAAACCAAGCCGCAGTCGCTGAAAAAACAGGAAAAAGCAAATGAGCAAATAACAGTGGCTGCAGATAAACTGTGAGGAGCTCAGGCCCCAGGAGGGGACCTGGCTGACCTCCACAAAAGTGCAGAAAACAATGCAAAAAGCAAGCACAAAAAGAAAAGCAAAAAATATCTTATCTGAAAGCAGGAGATGCAGGTAAGGCTCCAGCAAACTTCCAAATGAACCAGGAACCACAAATGAGACAAGAACAATTGATCACCGGCAACCATCATTGTTATGTTTCGGCAGCTGAGGAGTGCAGGCAAAAAAGACAATACACCAGAGCAGTTGGAATCTATGAGATTGCAGTACCCTGACTAACCACCACAACTAGAGGCAGCCGTGGAGCGTTCCTATGTTGGTCCTAGACGCCTCGTCACAGCCTGAGAAACTAACTACACCTAAAGATAGTAATAGGAAAGCTATCTGCCCCGGAGCAGAACCCCAAAGATAATAGAAAGCCCCCAAACATATAATGGCGGTTAGACAAGATGAAATACAGCATAGCTATAGGTGGATACAAATACTAAATACTTAGCATAGATACAGTATAGCTATAGGTGGATACAAATACTAAATATTTAGCATAGATACAGTATAGCTATAGGTGGACACAAATACTAAATACTTAGCATAGATACAGTATAGCTATAGGTGGATACAAATACTAAATACTTAGCATAGATACAGCATAGCTATAGGTGGATACAAATACTAAATATTTAGCATAGATACAGTATAACTATAGGTGGATACAAATACTAAATACTTAGCATAGATACAGTATAGATATAGGTGGATACAAATACTAAATACTTAGCATAGATACAGCATAGCTATAGGTGGATACAAATACTAAATACTTAGCATAGATACAGTATAGATATAGGTGGATACAAATACTAAATACTTAGCATAGATACAGCATAGATATAGGTGGATACAAATACTAAATACTTAGCATAGATACAGTATAGCTATAGGTGGATACAAATACTAAATACTTAGCATAGATACAGCATAGATATAGGTGGATACAAATACTAAATACTTAGCATAGTACAGTATAGATATAGGTGGACACAAATACTAAATACTTAGCATAGATACAGCATAGATATAGGTGGATACAAATACTAAATACTTAGCATAGATACAGTATAGCTATAGGTGGATACAAATACTAAATACTTAGCATAGATACAGCATAGATATAGGTGGATACAAATACTAAATACTTAGCATAGATACAGTATAGCTATAGGTGGATACAGATACTAAATACTTAGCATAGATACAGTATAGATATAGGTGGATACAGATACTAAATACTTAGCATAGTACAGTATAGATATAGGTGGATACAAATACTAAATACTTAGCATAGTACAGTATAGATATAGGTGGAACAAAATACTAAATACTTAGCATAGATACAGCATAGATATAGGTGGACACAAATACTAAATACTTAGCATAGATACAGTATAGATATAGGTGGATACAAATACTAAATACTTAGCATAGATACAGTATAGATATAGGTGGACACAAATACTAAATACTTAGCATAGATACAGCATATAGATATAGGTGGACACAAATACTAAATACTTAGCATAGATACAGCATAGATATAGGTGGATACAAATACTAAATACTTAGCATAGATACAGTATAGATATAGGTGGATACAAATACTAAATACTTAGCATAGATACAGCATAGATATAGGTGGACACAAAACTAAATACTTAGCATAGATACAGTATAGATATAGGTGGACACAAATACTAAATACTTAGCATAGATACAGCATAGATATAGGTGGACACAAATACACTAAATACTTAGCATAGATACAGCTAGATATAGGTGGATACAAATACTAAATACTTAGCATAGATACAGTATAGATATAGGTGGATCACAAATACTAAATACTTAGCATAGATACAGTATAGATATAGGTGGATACAAATACTAAATACTTAGCATAGATACAGTATAGATATAGGGTGGATACAAATACTAAATACTTAGCATAGATACAGTATAGCTATAGGTGGATACAAATACTAAATACTTAGCATAGATACAGCATAGCTATAGGTGGATACAAATACTAAATACTTAGCATAGATACAGCATAGCTATAGGTGGATACAAATACTAAATACTTAGCATAGATACAGTATAGATATAGGTGGATACAAATACTAAATACTTAGTCATAGATACAGTATAGTATAGGTGGATACAAATACTAAATACTTAGCATAGATACAGTATATATATATAGGTGGATACAAATACTAAATACTTAGCATAGATACAGTAAGCTATAGGTGGACACAAATACTAAATACTTAGCATAGATACAGTATAGCTATAGGTGGATACAAATACTAAATACTTAGCATAGATACAGTATAGATATAGATGAACACAAATACTAAATACTTAGCATAGATACAGCTAAGATATAGGTGGATACAATACTAAATACTTAGCATAGATACAGTATAGCTATAGGTGGATACAATACTAAATACTTAGCATAGTACAGTATAGATATAGGTGGATACAAATACTAAATACTTAGCATAGTACAGTATAGATATAGGTGGACACAAATACTAAATACTTAGCATAGATACAGCATAGATATAGGTGGACACAAATACTAAATACTTAGCATAGATACAGCATAGTATAGGTGGATACAAATACTAAATACTTAGCATAGAGGACAAATACTAAATACTTAGCATAGATACGCATAGTATAGGTGGAACAAAACTAAATACTTAGCATAGATACAGTATAATAATAGTGGACAATATAAATACTTAGCATAGATACAGATAGTTAGGTGGAACAAATACTAAATACTTAGCATAGATACAGAAGATATAGGTGGATACAAAAACTAATACTTAGCATGATACAGATGTTAGGTGGACACAAATCTAAATACTTAGCATAGATTACAGATAGTATAGGTGGATACAAATACTAAATACTTAGCTAGATACAGTATTTATAGGTGGATACAAATACTAATACTTAGCATAGATACAGATAGTATAGGTGGAACAAATACTAAATACTTACATAGATACAGATAGCTAAGGTGGAACAAATACTAAATATTAGCATAGATACAGATAGATATAGGTGGTACAAATACTAAATACTTAGCATAGATACAGTATAGATATAGGTGGATACAAATACTAATACTTAGCATAGATACAGTATAGATATAGGTGGAACAAATACTAAATACTTAGCATAGATCAGTATAGTATAGGTGGACACAATACTAAATATTAGCATAGATACAGATAGTATAGGTGGAACAAATATAAATACTTAGCTAGATACAGTAGCTATAGGTGGAACAAATACTAAATACTTAGCATAGATACAGTATATATAGGTGGTACAAATACTAAATACTTAGCATAGATACAGCTAGTATAGGTGGTACAAATACTAAAACTTAGCATGATCAGTATAGTATAGGTGGAACAATACTAAATACTTAGCATAGATACAGTAAATATAGGTGGATACAAATACTAAATACTTAGCATAGATACAGTATAGTATAGGTGGATACAAATACTAAATACTTAGCATAGATACAGTATAGATATAGGTGGATACAAAATATTAAATACTTAGCATAGATACAGTATAGATATAGGTGGACACAAATACTAAATACTTAGCATAGATACAGCATAGCTATAGGTGGATACAAATACTAAATACTTAGCAAAGATACAGTAAAGATATAGGTGGATACAAATACTAAATACTTAGCATAGATACAGTATAGCTATAGGTGGATACAATACTAAATACTTAGCATAGATACAGTATAGCTATAGGTGGATACAAATACTAAATACTTAGCATAGATACAGCATAGTATAGGTGGATACAAATACTAAATACTTAGCATAGATACAGTATAGATATAGGTGGATACAAATATTAAATACTTAGCATAGATACAGCATAGCTATAGGTGGATACAAATACTAAATACTTAGCATAGATACAGTATACTATAGGTGGACACAAATACTAAATACTTAGCATAGATACAGCATAGATATAGGTGGACACAAATACTAAATACTTAGCATAGATACAGCATAGCTATAGGTGGACACAAATACTAAATACTTAGCATAGATACAGCTATAGATATAGGTGGACACAAATACTAAATACTTAGCATAGATACAGCATAGATATAGGTGGACACAAATACTAAATACTTAGCATAGATACAGTATAGATATAGGTGGATACAAATACTAAATACTTAGCATAGATACAGTATAGATATAGGTGGATACAAATATTAAATACTTAGCATAGATACAGTTAGATATAGGTGCACAATCTAATACTTAGCATAGATACAGCATAGATATAGGTGGACACAAATACTAAATACTTAGCATAGATACAGCATAGCTATAGGTGGATACCAAATACTAAATACTTAGCATAGATACAGTATAGATATAGGTGGACACAAATACTAAATACTTAGCATAGATACAGCATAGATATAGGTGGACACAAATACTAAATACTTAGCATAGATACAGTATAGCTATAGGTGGATACAAATACTAAATACTTAGCATAGATACAGTATAGATATAGGTGGATACAAATACTAAATACTTAGCATAGATACAGCATAGCTATAGGTGGATCACAAATACTAAATACTTAGCATAGATACAGCTATAGATATAGGTGGATACAAATACTAAATACTTAGCATAGATACAGTATAGCTATAGGTGGATCAAATACTAAATACTTAGCATAGATACAGTATAGATATAGGTGGACACAAATACTAAATACTTAGCATAGATACAGCATAGATATAGGTGGATACAAATACTAAATACTTAGCATAGATACAGTATAGATATAGGTGGATACAAATACTAAATACTTAGCATAGATACAGTATAGATATAGGTGGATACAAATACTAAATACTTAGCATAGATACAGTATAGATATAGGTAGATACAAATACTAAATATTTAGCATAGATACAGTATAGATATAGGTGGATACAAATACTAAATATTTTAGCATAGATACAGTATAGATATAGGTGGATACAAATACTAAATACTTAGCATAGATACAGATAGCTATAGGTGGATACAAATACTAAATACTTAGCATAGATACAGTATAGTATAGGTGGATAAAAATACTAAATACTTAGCATAGATACAGTATAGATATAGGTGGATACAAATACTAAATACTTAGCATAGATACAGTATAGTATAGGTGGATACAAATACTAATATACTTAGCATAGATACAGTATAGATATAGGTGGATACAAATACTAAATACTTAGCATAGATACAGTATAGATATAGGTGGATACAAATTACTAAATACTTAGCATAGATACAGTATAGCTATAGGTGGATATAAATACTATATACTTAGCATAGATACAGTATAGATATAGGTGGACACAAATACTAAATACTTAGCATAGATACAGTATAGATATAGGTGGATACAAATACTAAATACTTAGCATAGATACAGTATAGCTATAGGTGGACACAAATACTAAATACTTAGCATAGATACAGTATAGATATAGGTAGATATAAATACTAAATACTTAGCATAGATACAGTATAGCTATAGGTGGATATAAATACTAAATACTTAGCATAGATACAGTATACAGATTCCACTTTGAAGAACCTAGAATATAAGACATATGACAATTTTCAGTTATTTCACACTTTTTTGTAAAGTGTAATGTATAATTCCACATGTGTTAATTCATAGTTTTGATGCCTTCAGTGTGATTCTACAATTTTCATAGCCATGAAAATACAGAAAAATCTTTGAATGAGAAGGTGTGTCTAATCTTTTGGTCTGTACTGTAAATAAATCCAAAAAGAATGCAAATAAATTAATATAGAAAAGTATGGAATATGAAGGCATGCATACCTAAAGCAGATTAATGCAAGGAATGACTCTGCTATAAAATAATCATATAGAAAATCGCTCCATACCAATAGATGGGCATTAATCTACAGCGAATAAAGTATGTGACAAAATACAAGCTAATGCTAGGTGCGGTTCAGAATACCATAATAGGTGTTGTATTATTCATGAGATGCCCTCAAAAATCAGCATGGGTGATAGAATGTATACATCAATATATGGTGCAAGTGCACTGGTAAGAGTGTAAAGCCTATTCAGTATACCACATTACCATAACATGGGCAAAGTAGGAACAGCTTAAATGAATAGATAGAAAGAAAATATGACCTGAGTGCCGCTGTTGCAGCTCCGACGCGCGTTTCGCGTTAGCTTTTTCCAAGGGTATTCTCTGAACATTCCTTGAGAAAAAGCCTAACGCGAAACGCGCATCAGGGGTGCCACTGCCTTGCAAGGTTGGTATTATTATCTAGCAGTAATTCTTTACTCTTGTTCACTCTCCTTGCACTATTTATATCTCTTCACTTGATCATTGACAACATGTCATAGTATGTTATTATGCATGACTCTATCAGTACTGCCATTAGGGATTTAAGATGTGTTAGGTGCCTAGCTGATTTTTATAGGGATTTAAAGTATACATTTTTGTCTCTCTACACTGTATTTTAGGTCATTATTGTAAACTTTTTTATGAAGCTTGATTTTGGCTCTAATTGTTGATCCTGCTCTATTTATATTATATGCCCATTTTGTGAGACATTTGGTAATTGTGTACTTTAAAAATCCTTGTCTGCCTTGCCTTTTCTGCATCTTGGGTCCCATTTTTGTATTACTTTTTGTGAATGATTTTATTCCTTGTAAATAATAAAATTACATTGATTTTATGGTATATAGCTTCTTTGTTCTTTATATGATTCCATTGTTGTTGGAAGTGCCTTAAATATAGACATAATATATTATATGTCAAATATTATAAGTCAGGTATCAGATGTCAGGTATCAGAGTCAGGTATCAGAGTCAGGTATCAGAGTCAGTTATCAGGGTCAGGTATCAAACTCAGGTATCAGAGTCACTATCAGAGTCAAGTATCAGAGTCAGGTATTAGAGTCAAGTATCAGAGTCAGTATCAGAGTCAGGTATTAGAGTCAAGTATCAGAGTCAGGTTATCAGAGTCAGGTATCAGACTCAAGTACAGAGTCAGGTATCAGAGTCAGGTATTAGAGTCAAGTATCAGACTCAAGTATCAGAGTCAAGTATCAGACTCAAGCATCAGACTCAAGTATCAGAGTCAGGTATTAGAGTCAGGTATCGGTCAGGTATCAGAGTCAGGTATCAGAGTCAGGTATCAGAGTCAGGTATCAGAGTCAGGTATTAGAGTCAGGTATTAAGAGTCAGGTATCAGAGTCAGGTATTAGAGTCAGTATCAGATTTAGGTATTAGAGTCAGTATCAGAGTCAGGTATCAGAGTCAGATTAGAGTCAGGTATTAAAGAGTCAGTTTCAAGTCAGGTATCAGAGTCAGGTATCAGAGTCAGGTATTAGGTCAGGTATTAGAGTCAGGATCAGAGTCAGGTATCAGAGTCAGGTATCAGAGTCAGGTATCAGAGTCGGTATCAAGTCGGTATCAAGTCCGGTATCAGAGTCCGTATCAGAGTCAGGTACAGAGTCAGGTATCAGAGTCAGGTATCAGAGTCAGGTATCAGAGTCAGCTATTAGAGTCAGGTATCATGTCAGGTATCAGAGTCAGGTATTAGAGTCAGGTATTAGAGTCAGGTATCAGAGTCAGGCATCAGAGTCAGGTATCAGAGTATTTCTGATGTTTGACTTTGATATGTGATCATGTCCTAAAATGAACACTGTAAACACTGTGTTTTTTGCCTTACTTTTTACATGCATCCTCGTACTTAGTACATTTATATGGCTCAGCTCTAACAGGATCTATCTACTTATTTTTTGTTCAGTTCTACTTAGCTGCTTTATCTTAGGCGCCGTTCATTTCTCTTTATTTATGTTATGCTTTTTGACATGGTGCTGTGAACTTAGATCCATTATTTGTTGAATTTATTATGTTTTTTCATATGCATGTCTAATTTCCTTAGTGAGGCTTATGAATGTATTTCCATCTGTGAACAATTGATTGGAGGAGTGTGATTGCCTCACCATAGGCATGACTTGTGCACCTACCAGTTTTGGTTTTTAAATGTTTTTAATACTGTCCTGTTGTTTTCATTGTTGGTTACTAAATAAAACTAGTTCTTTATTCTTGTTCTGGGTGATCCCTATTTTTCAGCATGTGTCTTTTCTCCTGTTTTTTCAACATTAGCAGCAGCAGCGGTGGGAATGGAAGAAGCAATTTTTGTGAGTCCTTTGAGGAGGTGCAGGAGTATCTAGAGATGTACCGTCAGGGAGGGTTTGTGCCCTTTCACATTTTGGTCTTTGGATGAGTGGCCTGAGGTCACCTCACACGCTTTGGAGGTTTTATCGCGCCCGGCAGCAGCATTCTCTCAGAATGTGTCTTCAGCGCTGCTGGTGGTGTCCTGACGGATAAGCGCATCCAGCTGTCCCCTGAAAGTGTAGACCGCTCTAACTTTCATTAAGATGATCAAGCGATGGATCTCCAAGGACTTTTGCCCCCCAATTGCAGACTGTGCAGACTAGGTGATATTGCATTTTTAGTGTGATACATTAATGGCACGTAACTGCGCTCTGTGACATATTTAGTGTGGCTTCTGTGCCTGCTGTGGCTGCTGCTGCTGATGTTATCACACATTTTTGGAAATCTGAACAGTCATGGTTGGTCTACATCTGCTGGGTTAGCTGTAGTGGAAGACGTGTCGGTCCCTATTATACTATTTTTATTCTTATGACCGTTATTCCACTTCGGTGGTGTCAGGCCCTCATTTCTATAAATTTGATCACTCCTGATTGGGTCTCTCCATCTGCTGGATTGGGTGTAGTGGAAGACCTGTCGGTCCCTATTATACTATTTCTACTGTGGTGAAATTGAAGCCACTTTGGTGGTGTCTGCCAATAATTTTTGGAAATGTGAACACTCCTGGTTGGGTCTCCTTCATGCGTGTTGCCTGTAGCAGTCGGCCTCCGAGACCGTCAGGCTTCCACTTCCTTGAACTCAACTACCCGTGTTACTATCCTTACATTTTTCTGACATTGGTAGTCTAGAAAACTGATATTTGTGCCACCTGAGCGTGGCTCAGCATGAAAGCACGTAGAGATGTAGCATGTGGTATCAGGGCTCCCAGCAAAAGGGCCCCATACCGATCCCTCACCCACCTCGTCTTACTGTGATGTGGAAAGCTGTAAATGCTGTCCCAGACCCCGATACCTCATGCCTGGCAGATTGCTGCAGCTCCATGGTAAAATCTGTACTGTGGGTGAGTTGAGGCCACTTTCCTGGTGTCTGTCCCTCATTTGATGTGTTTTGGCAGCATTTGGGGCCGTTATAAGGTGTTGTGCATGCGTTTGTTTTTACCTCACATTGAGGTGAATGGCGTTCGGTTATGTTCGGCGAATATTCCATGAATTAATCAGCGAATATTGCAAATTCGGCAAACGTAATCCGAAATGAACAGTGAAATATTCACTCATCTCTAGTTATGAGTTGTTTGGTGCTTGTTTTTTTGTTCCACCCTTTTTCCTTTGTTTTTATCTTTCCAGTTGGTTATAAGGGAATCTAATATAAGCCCATATATACCGGGAAGTACCGTATATACTCGTGTATAAGCCGAGATTTTCAGCACCTTTTTTCGCGCTGAAAATGCCCCCTCGGCTTATAGACGAGTCATTGGGCAGAAACCAGTAGGGGAGGGGGTGCCGCGGCAGGAGCCGGTGGCTGGGACATCATACTCACCCCTCCCCGTGCCATCGCTGAATGTCCCTGCAATCCTGCGTTGTACCCGGCTTCCTGCAGCTCTCCTGTGCTGAGCGGTGACGTATACCGCTCATTAAGGTCATGTAATATGGACGCGACGCCACTCCCATAGGCGTGGCGTCCATATTCATGGCCTTAATGAGCGGTATTACGTCACCGCTCAGCACAGGAGAGCTGCAGGAAGCCGGGTACAACGCAGGATTGCAGGGACGTTCAGCGATGGCACGGGGAGAGGTAAGTATGATGGAGGAGGATGGGAGGAGCATGGAGGAGAGGACAAGGAGAACGGAGCAGGACTGGGGGGGGGAGAACGGTGGACGGGGGAAGCATGGAGGAGGACAATGAGCACAGAGCAGGACGGGGGGGAGAACGGAGGACGGGGAAAGCATGGAGGACAATGAGCACGGAGCAGGACGGGGGGAGTGGATGGAGGGCACAGAGGAGCACGGAGCAGGACGGGGTGGCACAAGAGGACGGAGAAGGAATGGGGGAGCACAGCGGAGGACGGAGCAGGAGGGGGGGAGTACAGAGGAGAATGGGGGAGCACAGAGCTGGATGGGGGAGCAAGGAGCAGGACGGGGGCAGCACAGAGCAGGACGGCAGTTTATACACCCGGCTTATACACGAGTCAATAAGTTTTACCAGTTTTTTGTGGCAAAATTAGGGGGGTCGGCTTATACACGGGTCGGCTTATACACGATTATGTACGGTAGATCAGGTTCTGTGATTTACTTACATTTTTTAATAACAATTTCATTCACGATTATTCACTTAATTTATTACCTTTTCTTAATAAAATAACATATTTCTCTTTTTTACACATCCTAATACTGATTTATTTATACTTCTATATTTTAACCCCTTAAACACCGCCGATACGCCTTTTAACAGCGGTAGTTAAGGGTACTTAAACCACAGCGCCGTTAATTAATGGAAAAAGTAAATAGCGCCCCCCAGAGTCTGAATTTTTCCGGGTTCTCGGCTGCCGGGGTAGCCAAGACCTCAGAGAACATGATTTGGGTCAGTATTTACCAACCAGGTGTTGCGATCGCCGTTATTAACCGTATAACGGCGACTGCAACAAAAAAAAGCCTCGATTTCGCATTTAATTTCTCTCTCTGCTGATGTGATCGCACATCAGAGGGGAGAGAAATAGAGTCCTCGGGTCCCCCGATCTGTCCCCCATACCTCCCGGTGTTGCCCTGTCCTCCCACAGCTCCCGCAGATCCCGCCGAGATCTGCCGGCCGGCACCCCGCAGATTCCATTCATTCATTCCAGGTACATTTTGATCACTGTGATAAACCATAACACAGTGATCAAAATAAAAAAATAAATAAATAAAACCCCCCTTTATCACGCCTGTAGTTAGGGAAAAATAATAAAATAAAAAATATATATTTATTTCCAGTTTTCCATTAGGGTTACAATTGGACTAAAGTGAGTTGGGCTAAAGTTAGGGTTAGAGTTACGGTTGGGATTAGGATAAGGGTTGGGATTAGGGTGAGGCTTATGGTTGGATTAGGGTTAGGATTAGGGTTATGGTTGGGATTAGGGTTAGGATTAGGGTTAGGGTTGGGATTAGGGTTAGGGTTGGGGTTATGGTTAGGGTATGTTTCCACATAGCGTATGTTGTAAAGATTTTCTACGGATTGAACGCTCGTATAGCCACAGCTGTTATGATTTGGTAGCTGAGGAGAGCAGGCAAAAAAGGCAATACACCAAAGAGGTTGGAATCTATTGGATTGCAGTACCCTGACTAACCACCACAACTAAAGGCAGCCGTGGAGCGTACCTACGTTGGTCCTAGACGCCTCGTCACAGCCTGAGAAGCTAACAACACCTAAAGATAGAAAGAGGAAAACTATCTGCCCCGGAGCAGATCCTCAAAGAACATAGGAAGCCCCCAAACATGTAATGGCGGTTAGACAAGAGGAAAACACAGACACAGACAGAAAATAGTATGAGCAAACGTTGGGGCCAAAATTCCTAGAAAGAACAGGATAGGAAGGTCAATTACTGCAATCCAAAAAACCCTAAAAAAATACCAACACACTAATTGCAAAAACACCTGAGATCACACGACCTCTACCACCTAAATTAGTTCTCTGGTGTAACAAAACCAAACAGCAGCCACTGAAAAAAAACTGGAAAAGGCAAATGAACAAATAACAGTGGCTGAACTAAACTGAGAGGGGCACAAGCCCCCGGAGGGGACCCGGCAGACCCCCACAGAAGTGCAGGACAAAATGCAAAAAGCAAGCACAAAAAACAAAGGAAGAAAAAGTCTTATCTGTTAGTAGAAGATGCAGGCACGAAACAGCAAGCTTCAAAGTGAAACAGGAATCACAGTTGAGACCAGAACAATTGATCACCGGCAACCCTGATGGGAGGGAACCTCCCTTATATAAGACCAGTCAGTAACACCTGATCGCCAATCTTCACAAACTTCTTTAATAGTTCAGTACTGTTTGTAACCACCAGAGGGAGCTTCTGCTCAGAATTCATTTCTAGCACATTCACAACAGTATCCCCCCTTGAGGAGGGGTCACCGAACCCTCATTTGGGCAACCAGGTCGGTCAGGATGAGCTCTGTGATACGCACGGATGAGTTTCCTAGCATGGATGTCCGAAGCAAACACCCAAGAATTGTCCTCCTGACCATAACCTCTCCACTTAACCAAATACTGGAGTTTCCGTCTAGAAAAACGAGAATCCAATATTTTCTCAACCACATACTCCAGATTGCCCTCAACCAAAACAGGGTCAGGAGGCACCGCCATAGGAACCAACGGCTTGACAAACCTCTTCAATAAAGACTTGTGGAACACGTTATGGATCTTAAATGTCCCTGGGAGAAGTAAACGAAAGGAAACAGGATTAAGAATCTCCATGATCTTATAAGGTCCAATGAACCTAGGCTTAAACTTAGGAGATGCAACTCTCATAGGGATATTTCTTGAGGACAACCAGACCAAGTCCCCCACTTCAAACCGAGGACCATCAGTCCTATGCCGGTTGGCAAACCGCCGGGCCCTCTCCTGAGAGAGGGACAACCTCTCCACCACCTGGTCCCAAATCTGCTGCATATGCTCCACAACAGAGTCAACACCTGGAAAGACAGAAGCCTCCGTCTGTCCCGAAGAAAATCGAGGGTGAAACCCAAAATTGCAGAAAAATGGAGACATCAAGGTTGCAGAGCTAGCCCTATTATTAAGGGCAAACTCAGCCAAAGGCAAAAAAGAGACCCAGTCATCCTGATCAGCAGACACAAAGCATCTCAGATAAGTCTCCAATGTCTGGTTTGTTCTCTCAGTTTGTCCATTGGTCTGAGGATGAAAAGCCGAGGAGAAAGACAATTGAACACCAAGTTTAGAACAAAAAGTCCTCCAAAATCTAGAAACAAACTGGACTCCTCTGTCAGACACAATGTTCTCAGGAATACCGTGTAACCGAACCACGTGCTGAAGGAACAAAGGCACTAATTCGGAGGAGGAAGACAACTTAGGTAATGGCACAAGATGTATCATTTTGGAAAACCTATCACAAATCACCCAGATAACGGTCATTCTCTGAGAAACAGGGAGGTCGGAAATGAAATCCATAGAAATATGGGTCCATGGTCTCTTGGGCACAGGCAATGGCATCAACAAACCACTAGGGCGAGAGCAAGGCTTGGAGCGAGAGCAAGTCCCGCAGGACTGCACAAATTCCCTGACGTCACGAGACAAAGTAGGCCACCAAAAGGACCGACTAACCAAGTCTCTGGTACCAAAAATTCCGTGATGACCGGCCAACGCGGAACAATGAATCTCAGACATCACACACTTTTTCCACCGGTCTGGGACAAACAATTTCCCAATAGGGCAGAGTTCGGGTTTATCCTCCTGACACCCTTCCAGAGCCAGTCTCAAATTGGGCGAGATGGCGGAAAGAACTACACCCTCTTTCAAAATAACAGCAGGATCAGATAACTCAGGAGAGTCCGCAAGGAAACTCCTCGAGAGGGCATCCGCCTTAACATTCTTAGTGCCAGGAAGAAAGGAAACCACAAAATTAAAACGTGTGAAAAACAAGGCCCACCTGGCCTGTCTAGGATTAAGTCGCTTGGCTGATTCCAGATAAACCAGATTCTTATGGTCCGTGAGGACCACAACCTGATGTTTGGCTCCCTCCAGCCAATGGCTCCACTCTTCAAAAGCCCACTTCATGGCCAATAACTCCCGATTACCCACGTCATAATTACGTTCAGTTGGAGAAAATTTTCGAGAGAAAAAGGCACAAGGTTTACTTTTAGAGGTCTCTGGATCTCTTTGGGACAAAACGGCACCTGCCCCAATTTCAGAGGCATCAACCTCCACCTGAAATGGCAGAGAAACATCAGGCTGCCGTAGAACAGGAGCAGAAGTGAATCTCTGCTTAAGTTCCTGAAACGCAGAGACTGCCTCAGGAGGCCAATTCACCACATCAGAACCCTTCTTGGTCAAATCAGTCAATGGTTTAACAATAACAGAGAAACTACCAATAAATTTACGATAAAAATTGGCAAAACCCAAGAATCTCTGAAGAGCCTTTAATGAAGTAGGTTGGACCCAATCACAGATGGCATGAACCTTGACCGGGTCCATTTCAATAACAGATGGGGACAAAATGAATCCCAGAAATGAGATCCTCTGTACGCCAAAAAGACACTGTGATCCCTTCACATACAGAGCATTTTCTCTCAAAATCTGGAACACAATCCGAACATGTTTCACATGAGAGTCCCAATCATTGGAAAAAATCAAGATATCATCCAAATAAACAATCAGAAATTTATCCACAAAATCCCTGAAAATGTCATTCATGAAGGACTGGAAGACGGAAGGAGCATTAGTGAGCCCAAAGGGCATCACTAGGTACTCAAAATGCCCCTCTGGGGTATTAAATGCCGTCTTCCATTCATCCCCGTGCTTAATGCGAATAAGGTTATATGCCCCCCTGAGGTCAAGCTTGGTAAACCAAGTAGCACTTTTCACCCTGGAAAACAGGTCAGAAATCAAGGGTAACGGATATTGATATTTCACAGTGATCTTGTTCAAGAGACGATAATCAATACACGGCCTTAATGAACCATCCTTTTTGTCCACAAAGAAAAAACCGGCACCCAAGGGTGAAGAGGATGGTCTTATATGACCCTTCTCCAATGACTCCTTGATATAAGACCGCATAGCGTCATGTTCAGGTACAGACAAGTTAAAAAGGCGACCTTTAGGGAATTTACTACCAGGCACTAATTCAATAGCGCAGTCATAGCTCCTATGGGGGGGGCAAGGATGCAGATTTACTTTTGCTAAACACATCAGAAAAATCAGTCAAAAAGTCAGGAACATCCTGAGCCTGGGGAGAGGCAGAAAAAACAGGAGTGTTGGCATTAACACATTGGCAGCCCCAACTGGTTACAGACACAGATTTCCAATCCAAAACAGGATTATGAGACTGTAACCAAGGGAAACCTAGTACAATAATGTCATGCAGATTATACAGCACCAAAAATTTGCAACTCTCCTGATGATCAGGTTCAACCCTCATTATCACCTGAGTAGAGAACTGGGGTTTATTCTCAGCCAAAGGGGTAGAATCGATTCCCAGTAGGGGAATAGACTTCCGTAGGGGTATCAAGGGAAACCCACAACGTTTGGCAAAATCAAAATCCATCAGGTTAATAGCTGCTCCCGAATCAACAAAAGCCTGAGCAGAAAATGTGGACAGGGAGCAAATCAGGGTAACAGTCAACAGAAATTTAGTCTGAACACTACCCAAGACAACTGAGCGTGCAAAACGTTTTTCCCGCTTAGGGCAGACAGAAATAGCATGAGAGGCGTCACCACAATAGAAACATAACCCATTGCGTTTTCGAAACTCATGACGCTGTGCCCCAGAAGCCACTCTATCACACTGCATGGGTTCAGAAGCTGGTTCACAAGGCAACACTATTCCACGCATACCTCTACGCTCACGCAAACGTCTGTCAATTTGAATCGCTAATGACATAGAATCATTGAGACCAGAGGGGACAGGGAATCCCACCATAACATCCTTTACATTCTCTGACAGACCCTTCCGAAAAAGGGCTGCCAAAGCATCGTCATTCCATTTGGTCAGGACTGCCCACCTACGGAATCTCTGACAGTATAACTCAGCGTCCTCAAGCCCCTGATTTAATGCCAACAAGGCTTTTTCAGCTTGATCAGTGACATTAGGCTCATCGTACAATAACCCCAGAGTCTGAAAAAATGCATCAACATTACTCAAAACAGGATCCCCAGGTGTCAGGGAAAAAGCCCAATCCTGAGGATCGCCGCGCAGGAGAGAGATGACAATTTGAACCTGCTGCGCTGCGTTCCCTGAGGACTTAGATTTCAAGGCAAAAAACAACTTACAGTTATTTTTGAAATTCAGAAATTTAGCTCGATCCTCCAAAAATAAATCTGGCATGGGAATCCTAGGTTCCACAACCGGCAACCCTGCAAGATAGGTAGCAATACTCCGAACTTCAGTGGCAAGCTGATCCACACGGCCAGACAACTGTGCAAACTCCATTGAGAGAAAAAAAAATCCTCCTCAGCACTCAGAGATATAGAGGGAAAAAAAAAAAAATCTCTGACGACTCTGACAATCTTCTTTCTTTCACACTATTTTTCCCTTCTGTGAGTACCATATAATTATCAGTTTTTTGGCCGGTGATACTTTTATGATTTGGTAGCTGAGGAGAGCAGGCAAAAAAGGCAATACACCAGAGAGGTTGGAATCTATTGGATTGCAGTACCCTGACTAACCACCACAACTAAAGGCAGCCGTGGAGCGTACCTACGTTGGTCCTAGACGCCTCGTCACAGCCTGAGAAGCTAACTACACCTAAAGATAGAAAGAGGAAAACTATCTGCCCCGGAGCAGATCCCCAAAGAACATAGGAAGCCCCCAAACATGTAATGGCGGTTAGACAAGAGGAAAACACAGACACAGACAGAAAATAGTATGAGCAAACGTTGGGGCCAAAATTCCTAGAAAGAACAGGATAGGGAAGGTCACTTACTGCAATCCAAAAAACCCTAAAAAAATACCAACACACTAATTGCAAAAACACCTGAGATCACACGACCTCTACCACCTAAATTAGTTCTCTGGTGTAACAAAACCAAACAGCAGCCACTGAAAAAAAACTGGAAAAGGCAAATGAACAAATAACAGTGGCTGAACTAAACTGAGAGGGGCACAAGCCCCCGGAGGGGACCCGGCAGACCCCCACAGAAGTGCAGGACAAAATGCAAAAAGCAAGCACAAAAAACAAAGGAAGAAAAAGTCTTATCTGTTAGCAGAAGATGCAGGCACGAAACAGCAAGCTTCAAAGTGAAACAGGAATCACAGTTGAGACCAGAACAATTGATCACCGGCAACCCTGATGGGAGGGAACCTCCCTTATATAAGACCAGTCAGTAACACCTGATCGCCAATCTTCACAATCTTCATTTAATAGTTCAGTACTGTTTGTAACCACCAGAGGGAGCTTCTGCTCAGAATTCATTTCTAGCACATTCACAACACTCAGCGTTCAATCCGCAGCGTCCAGATGTTATAGCATCTGTTATGCAAATTTTTATGTGATATTTTTTCTATTCTTTCAATTTTAGATATATATTGCTTTTTGCTGCTTTGTTATATACAAACAATGTGGTTGTTACAAATAACGCATAACATTTTGCGTATGTCACGAGTATTTAATTCTCTGCTGCTCAGATGTCATGTTAAATTTTGTTAATAGTTATGATTTTAATTCTGTCTGTCCTTACCTGTCACTGCTTTGTGCTAATTACCGTACGTGTTTTAATTGTTTTACCGGTGTGTCCACCGGATTTCATAACAGCGCTTTATTAAGAAAGGTTTGTTATCATGACTAGAGATGAGCAGTGTTCGAAGCAAACTGTTTGCCAATCTCAAATTCGAGCTGTTTTGAGCGGTGTTCGAGCCGTTCGACAAACCCGAACGATTTTGAAAAATCTGGCTGTTCGAGGTTATGTTCGATAACTGTTCATGCACCAAAATCGAAACTGGATTTTTTCATAGAATCATTTTTGATCGCTGGTCTCCCGCTGGCCAGCACGCATCACTGCGTGTGGCAGGAAGGAGACCAGCGATCAGCTGGTAACCAAGGTACACGTCGGGTTTCCAGGCGCGGGGCTGTGCTTGGAAACCCGATGTGTACGTTGGATATCACCGCGCTGCTGCAGGGGAGCTGGTAACCAAGATACACAGCGGGTTTCCAACGTACACAGCCGGTAACTAAGCGACATGTGTCGCTTGTTACCGGCGTACTCGCTGTCCTGATCGCTGCTGAGATCTGCCTGTTTGGCAGCTCAGCAGCAATCACATAGCGATGCAGCAACGATCCTTATCTGGTCGCATCGCCAGCAGGATCACTGCAGCGTCGTTATGTGAGATTTATATGCACCGGTGTCCTTTGAAAAGCCGGCAATTCATCACCGGCTACTGTAAAATCACACTGACAGCTCACAAAACACTACATATATACACATAGAATACATATATATATATATATATATATATATACATGTCATTGTGACATGTATATATATATATATATTTATAGTTCATACACTTCTACATAGTGTAATAGCCGCTAATTCAATTGCCTGCTTTTGTGAAATTACAGAACCACCCGACATGAAATGACACATGGTTTACATACATTTAACCATGTAATTTCATGTACTTTGACATATGGTTTTCACTAACAATTACGTGTGTATGTGTGCAAAATTTCACACATGTAGGGGTTAATTAAATGTGTAAATTCGTTGAAAAAAAATGCGTTGGCTCCCGCACTATTTTATAAACCAGACAGACAAAGCCAGCGAGTGGGGGCAGATAATAATAGCCGAGGGAGGGTGCATTTATTTTGTGCCCCCCCCTGGCTACTAACATTTGCCCCCAGCCACCCCAGAAAAGGCAAATCTATAATTAGATGTGCCCTTTCTGGCACTTTGCCGGTCTATTTCCATTGCCCTGTAGCAGTGGCGAATGGGTTAATAATGGGTTAAAGCCACCTTGCTATTGAAAGGTGACTTTAAGCCAGGTTAATAATTGAGAGTTGTCAATTTGACAACTCTCAATTATTAATCCTATTGTATGAAATGGTTAAAAAATACACACACATTAATGAAAAATCATTTTAATAAAATAAATACACAGTTTTTGACCATCTTTTATTGTACAGGTAATCCTCGATTCCCTTGTTCTCCTGAAATAAAAATAAAATAATAAAGCAAGCTTTTTCTTACCTATCCGACGCACAGTCAGGTACCATGATGTAATCCATCAGAAAGGGTTAACTAGCTTTCAGCCAAGCAGCACAGCTAATGCTTGCCACTGAGCTGAAAGCTCCTGAATGAATGAGCTTATCTCCCGGCTGGCAGGAGAGGATGTGATTACTGGTTGAAGCTTAATTGATTGCTTCCCACTGCAATCAGTTCACTTCAGGTCAGCGGGGACACCGCACAGCATCAGTGACGTCAGAGGGAGTCCCCGCTGACCTGAAGTGAACTGATTGCAGTGGGAAGCAATCAATTAAGCTTCACACAGTAATCACATCCTCTCCTACCAACCGGGAGATAAGCTCATTCATTCAAGAGCTTTCAGCTCAGTGGCGAGCATTAGCTGTGCTGCTTGGCTGAAAGCTAGTTAACCCTTTGTGAAGGATTACATCGTGGGACCTGACAGATCGCCGGATAGGTAAGAATAATGTTGTTTTATTATTTTTTCTTTATTATAGGAGATCAAGGGCTTCGCAAGGATTAACAGTTAAATAAAAGATGATCAAAAAAATGTGTGTTTATTTCATTAAAATTATTTATTCTTCATGTGTGTGTGTTTTTTTATTTCCTTCAATAAGATTAATAATTGATAGTTGTCAAATTGACAGCTCTCAATTATTAACCTGGCTTAAAGTCACCTTTCAATAGCAAGGTGGCTTTAACCCATTATTAACCCATTCGCCACCGCTACAGGGCAATGGGAATAGACCGGCAAAGTGCCAGAAAGGGCGAATCTAATTATAGATTTGCCTTTTCTGGGATGGCTGGGGGCAGATGGTAGTAGCCAGGGGGGGCAAAAAATAAATGCACCCTCCCTTGTTGTGAATGGGCTTGAGATGAGTTCTGAGCAGAGGCTCCCTCTGGTGGTTACAAGCGGTACTGGTCTGTCCAGTGAAGATTGTGAAGATTGTGAGGATTGGGAATCAGGTGTTACTGACTGGTCTTATATAAGGGAGTCACCTTCCCATCAGGGTTGCCGGTGATCAATTGTTCTGGTCTCTATCCTTGATTCCTGTTTCTCTTGTAGCCTGCTGTGTCGTGTCTGCATCTCCTGCTAACAGATAAGACATTTTCTTCTTTTTGTTTTTGTGCTTGATTTTTGCATTTTGTCCTGCACTTCTGTGGGGGCCTTCAGGGTCCCCTCCGGGGGCTTTTGCCCTCTCAGTTTAGTTCAGCCACTGATGTTTGTACTTTTGCTTTTTCCAGTTTTTTCAGTGGCTGCTGTTTTGATTTTGTTACACCAGAGAACTAATTTAGGTGGTAGAGGTCGTGTGATCTCAGGTGTTTTTGAAATTAGTAGAGTTGGTGCTTTTCAGGGTTTTCTGGGATTGCAGTAAGTACCCTTCCTATCCTTTTTTATTTAGTTAGTTTGGGCCCCAACGTTTGCTCATACTATTTTCTGTCTGTGTCAGTATTTCTTTTTGTCTAACCGCCATTACATGTTTGGGGGCTTTCTATTATCTTTGGGGTTCTGCTCCGGGGCAGATAGCTTTCCTATATCTATCTTTAGGTGTAGTTAGTTTCTCAGGCTGTGACGAGGCGTCTAGGACCAACGTAGGAACGCTCCACGGCTGCCTCTAGTTGTTGTGGTTAGTCAGGGTACTGCAATCTCATAGATTCCAACTGCTCTGGTGTATTACCTATTTTGCCTGCACTCCTCAGCTACCGAAACATAACAGTATCACCGGCCCAAAATTTAAAATTGTATGGTACTCGCAGAAGGGAAAAAATTTGTGAAAGAAAAAACGGTTGTCAGAGTTGTCAGAGATATTTTTCTGTTTGTTGCATTATTTTTTTTTTTTTCCCTCTGTATCTCTGGGTGCTGGGGAGGATTTTTTCTCTCAATGGAGTTTGCACAGTTGTCTGGCCGTGTGGATCAGCTTGCCACTGAGGTTCAGAGTATTGCTGCATATCTTGCTAGGTTGCCTGTTGTGGAACCTAGGATTCCCATGCCAGATTTGTTTTTAGGGGATCGAGCTAAGTTTCAGAATTTCAAAAATAATTGTAAATTGTTTTTTGCCTTAAAATCTAAGTCCTCAGGGAACGCAGCGCAGCAGGTTCAAATTGTCATCTCTCTCCTGCGCGGCGATCCTCAGGATTGGGCTTTTTCCCTGACACCTGGGGATCCTGTTTTGAGTGATGTTGATGCATTTTTTCAGGCTTTGGGGTTATTGTACGATGAGCCTAATGTCACTGATCAAGCTGAAAAAGCCTTGTTGGCATTAAATCAGGGGCTTGATGACGCTGAGTTATACTGTCAGAGATTCCGTAGGTGGGCAGTCCTGACCAAGTGGAATGACGACGCTTTGGCGGCCCTTTTTCGGAAGGGTCTGTCAGATAATGTAAAGGATGTTATGGTGGGATTCCCTGTCCCCTCTGGTCTCAATGATTCTATGTCATTAGCGATTCAAATTGACAGACGTTTGCGTGAGCGGAGAAGTATGCGTGGAATAGTGTTGCCTTGTGAACCTGCTTCTGAATCCATGCAGTGTGATAGAGTGGTGTCTGGGGCACAGCGTCATGAGTTTCGAAAGCGCAATGGGTTATGTTTCTACTGTGGTGATGCCTCTCATGCTATTTCAGTCTGCCCTAAGCGGGGAAGACGTTTTGCACGCTCAGTTGTCTTGGGTAGTGTTCAGACTAAGTTTTTATTAACTGTCACTCTGATATGCTCTCTGTCCTCATTTTCTGCTCAGGCTTTCGTTGATTCTGGAGCAGCTATTAACCTGATGGATTATGATTTTGCTAAACGTTGTGGGTTTCCTTTGATACCCCTACAGAAGTCTATTCCCCTACTGGGGATCGATTCTACCCCTTTGGCTGAGAATAAACCTCAGTTCTCTACTCAGGTGATAATGAGGGTTGAACCTGATCATCAAGAGTGCTGCAAATTTTTGGTTCTGTATAATCTGCATGATATTATCGTACTGGGTTTCCCTTGGTTACAGTCTCATAATCCTGTTTTGGATTGGAAATCTGTGTCTGTAACCAGTTGGGGCTGCCAATGTGTTAATACCAACACTCCTGTTTTTTTCTGCCTCCCCCCAGGCTCAGGATGTTCCTGACTTTTTGATTGATTTTTCTGATGTATTTAGCGAAAGTAAATCTGCATCCTTGCCTCCCCATAGGAGCTATGACTGCGCTATTAAATTAGTGCCTGGTAGTAAATTCCCTAAAGGTCGCCTTTTTAACTTGTCTGTACCTGAACATGACGCTATGCGGTCTTATATCAAGGAGTCATTGGAGAAGGGTCATATCAGACCATCCTCTTCACCCTTAGGTGCCGGTTTTTTCTTTGTGGCCAAAAAGGATGGTTCATTAAGGCCGTGTATTGATTATCGTCTTTTGAACAATATTACTGTGAAATATCAATACCCGTTACCCTTGATTTCTGACCTGTTTTCCAGGGTGAAAAACGCTACTTGGTTTACCAAGCTTGACCTCAGGGGGGCATATAACCTTATTCGCATTAAGTACGGGGATGAATGGAAGACGGCATTCAATACCCCGGAGGGGCATTTTGAGTACCTTGTGATGCCCTTTGGGCTCACTAATGCTCCTTCTGTCTTCCAGTACTTCATGAATGACATTTTCAGGGATTTTGTGGATACATTTCTGATTGTTTATTTGGATGATATCTTGATTTTTTCTAATGACTGGGACTCTCATGTGAAACATGTTCGAACTGTATTCCAGATTTTGAGAGAGAATGCTCTGTATGTGAAGGGATCAAAGTGTCATTTTGGCGTACAGAGGATCTCATTTCTGGGATTCATTTTGTCCCCATCTGTTATTGAAATGGACCCGGTCAAGGTTCAGGCTATCTGTGATTGGGTCCAACCTACTTCATTAAAGGCTCTTCAAATATTTTTGGGTTTTGCCAATTTTTATCGTAAATTTATTGGTAATTTCTCGGTTATTGTTAAACCATTAACTGATTTGACCAAAAAGGGTTCTGATGTGGTGAATTGGCCTCCTGAGGCAGTCTCTGCATTTCAGGAACTTAAGCAGAGATTCACTTCTGCTCCTGTTCTGCGGCAGCCTGATGTTTCTCTGCCATTTCAGGTGGAGGTTGATGCCTCTGAAATTGGGGCAGGTGCCGTTTTGTCCCAAAAAGATCCAGAGACCTCTAAAAGTAACCCTTGTGCCTTTTTCTCTCGAAAATTTTCTCCTACTGAACGTAATTATGACGTGGGTAATCGGGAGTTATTGGCCATGAAGTGGGCTTTTGAAGAGTGGAGACATTGGCTGGAGGGAGCCAAACATCAGGTGGTGGTCCTTACTGACCATAAGAATCTGGTTTATCTGGAATCTGCCAAGCGACTCAATCCTAGACAGGCCAGGTGGGCCTTGTTTTTCACACGTTTTAATTTTGTGGTTTCCTTTCTTCCTGGCACTAAGAATGTTAAGGCGGATGCCCTCTCGAGGAGCTTCCTTGCGGACTCTCCTGAGTTATCTGATCCTTCTGTTATTTTGAAAGAGGGTGTAGTTCTTTCCGCCATCTCACCTAATTTGAGACTTGCTCTGGAGGGGTGTCAGGAGGATAGGCCCGAGCGCTGCCCTGTTGGAAAATTGTTTGTCCCGGACCAGTGGAAAAAGAGTGTGATGTCTGAGATTCATTGTTCCGCGTTGGCTGGGCATCCCGGAATTTTTGGTACCAGAGACTTGGTTAGTCGGTCCTTTTGGTGGCCTACCTTGTCTCGTGATGTCAGGGAATTTGTGCAGTCCTGCGGGACTTGCTCTCGCTCCAAGCCTTGCTCTCGCTCTAGTGGTTTGTTGATGCCATTGCCTGTGCCCAAGAGACCATGGACCCATATCTCTATGGATTTCATTTCCGACCTTCCTGTTTCTCAGAGAATGACCGCCATCTGGGTGATTTGTGATAGGTTTTCCAAGATGATACATCTTGTGCCATTACCTAAGTTGCCTTCCTCCTCTGAATTGGTGCCGTTGTTCCTTCAGCACGTGGTTCGTTTACACGGCATTCCTGAGAACATAGTGTCTGACAGAGGAGTCCAGTTTGTTTCCAGATTTTGGAGGACTTTTTGTTCTAAACTGGGTGTTCAATTGTCTTTCTCCTCGGCATTTCATCCTCAGACCAATGGTCAAACTGAGAGAACAAACCAGACATTGGAGACTTATCTAAGATGCTTTGTGTCTGCTGATCAGGATGACTGGGTCTCTTTTTTGCCTTTGGCTGAGTTTGCTCTTAATAATAGGGCTAGCTCTGTCACTTTGATGTCTCCGTTTTTCTGTAATTCTGGGTTTCACCCTCGATTTTCTTCAGGACAGACGGAGGCTTCTGTCTGTCCAGGTGTTGACTCTGTTGTGGAGCGTATGCAACAGATTTGGGACCAGGTAGTGGAGAGGTTGTCCCTCTCTCAGGAGAGGGCCCAGCGGTTTGCTAACCGGCATAGGACTGATGGTCCTCGGTTTAAAGTAGGGGACTTGGTCTGGTTATCCTCAAAAAATATTCCTATGAGAGTATCATCTCCTAAATTTAAGCCTAGGTTCATTGGACCTTATAAGATCATGGAGATTCTTAATCCTGTTTCTTTTCGTTTGCTTCTTCCAGGGACATTTAAGATCCATAACGTGTTCCACAAGTCCTTGTTGAAGAGGTTTGTTGAGCCAGTGGTTCCTGCTGCTGTGCCTCCTGACCCTGTTTTGGTTGAGGGCAATCTGGAGTATGTGGTTGAGAAAATATTAGATTCTCGTTTTTCTAGACGGAAACTCCAGTATTTGGTTAAGTGGAGAGGTTATGGTCAGGAAGACAATTCTTGGGTGTTTGCTTCGGACATCCATGCTAGGAGACTCATCCGTGCGTACCATAGAACTCATCCTGACCGACCTGGTTGCTCAAATGAGGGTTCGGTGACCCCTCCTCAAGGGGGGAGTACTGTTGTGAATGGGCTTGAGATGAGTTCTGAGCAGAGGCTCCCTCTGGTGGTTACAAGCGGTACTGGTCTGTCCAGTGAAGATTGTGAGGATTGTGAATCAGGTGTTACTGACTGGTCTTATATAAGGGAGTCACCTTCCCATCAGGGTTGCCGGTGATCAATTGTTCTGGTCTCTATCCTTGATTCCTGTTTCTCTTGTAGCCTGCTGTGTCGTGTCTGCATCTCCTGCTAACAGATAAGACATTTTCTTCTTTTTGTTTTTGTGCTTGATTTTTGCATTTTGTCCTGCACTTCTGTGGGGGCCTTCAGGGTCCCCTCCGGGGGCTTTTGCCCTCTCAGTTTAGTTCAGCCACTGATGTTTGTACTTTTGCTTTTTCCAGTTTTTTCAGTGGCTGCTGTTTTGATTTTGTTACACCAGAGAACTAATTTAGGTGGTAGAGGTCGTGTGATCTCAGGTGTTTTTGAAATTAGTAGAGTTGGTGCTTTTCAGGGTTTTCTGGGATTGCAGTAAGTACCCTTCCTATCCTTTTCTATTTAGTTAGTTTGGGCCCCAACGTTTGCTCATACTATTTTCTGTCTGTGTCAGTATTTCTTCTTGTCTAACCGCCATTACATGTTTGGGGGCTTTCTATTATCTTTGGGGTTCTGCTCCGGGGCAGATAGCTTTCCTATATCTATCTTTAGGTGTAGTTAGTTTCTCAGGCTGTGACGAGGCGTCTAGGACCAACGTAGGAACGCTCCACGGCTGCCTCTAGTTGTTGTGGTTAGTCAGGGTACTGCAATCTCATAGATTCCAACTGCTCTGGTGTATTGCCTATTTTGCCTGCACTCCTCAGCTACCGAAACATAACACTCCCTAGGCTAATATTAGATGCCCCCACTCGCTGGCTTTGTCTGTCTGGTTGAGAAAATAGCGCGGGAGCCCACGCATTTTTTTTCAACGAATTTACACCTTTGATTAACCCCTACATATGTGAAATTTTGCACACATACACTCATGTAATTGTTAGTGAAAACCATATATCAAACTACATGAAATGACTTAGTTAACTGTATGTAAACCATGTGTCATTTCATGTCGGGTGATTCTGTTATTTCATAAAAGCCGGCAATTGAATTAGCGGCTATTATACTATGTAGAAGTGTATGAACTATAAAAAATATATATATATACAGTACAGACCAAAAGTTTGGACACACCTTCTCATTCAAAGATTTTTCTGTATTTTCATGGCTATGAAAATTGTAGAATCACACTGAAGGCATCAAAACTATTAATTAACACATGTGGAATTATACATTACACTTTACAAAAAAGTGTGAAACAACTGAAAATATGTCTTATATTCTAGGTTCTTCAAAGTAGCCACCTTTTGCTTTGATTACTGCTTTGCACTCAGAAAAGGTGAACGGATGGATTCTACATGCCTGGTTCCCACCGTGAAGCATGGAGGAGGTGGTGTGATGGTGTGGGGGTGCTTTGCTGGTGATACTGTTGGGGATTTATTCAAAATTGAAGGCATAGTGAACCAGCATGGCTACCACAGCATCTTGCAGCAGCATGCTATTCCATCCGATTTGCGTTTAGTTGGACCATCATTTATTTTTCAACAGGACAATGACCCCAAACACACCTCCAGGCTGTGTAAGGGCTATTTGACCAAGAAGGAGAGTGTTGGGGTGCTACGCCAGATGACCTGGCCTCAACAGTCACCAGACCTGAACCCAATCGAGGTGGTTTGGGGTGAGCTGGAGCGCTCACCGCTTCAATTTTGAATAAATCCCCAACAGTGTCACCAGCAAAGCACCCCCACACCATCACACCACCTCCTCCATGCTTCACGATAGGAACGAGGAATGTAGAGTCCATCCGTTCACCTTTTCTGCGTGCAAAGCAGTAATCAAAGCAAAAGGTGGCTACTTTGAAGAACCTAGAATATAAGACATTTTTTTAGTTGTTTCACACTTTTTTGTAAAGTGTAATGTATAATTCCACATGTGTTCATTCATAGTTTTGATGCCTTCAGTGCGATTCTACAATTTTCATAGTCATGAAAATACAGAAAAATCTTTGAATGAGGTGTGTCTAAACTTTTGGTCTGTACTGTATATATATTTATTGTCAGCTTTTGGACACCTTTGAAGTGTTTTCTATGTGTTTTCTATGTGTTTCTATAGTCATGGACAAAAGTTTTGAGAATGACACAAATATTAATTTTTACAAAGTCTACTGCTTCACTTTTTCTAATGGCAATTTGCATATACTCCAGAATGTTATAAAGAGTGATCAGCTTAACAGCAATTACTTGCAAAGTCAATATTTGGCTAGAAAATGAACTTTATCCCCCAAAACACATTTCAACATCATTGCAGCCCTGCCTTAAAAGGACCTGCTAACCTCTTTTCAGTGATTGCTCCGTTAACACAGGTGTGGGTGTTGATGAGGACATGGCTGGAGATCAATCTGTCATGATTAAGTAAGAATGACACCACTGGACACTTTAAAAGGAGGCTGGTGCTTGGCATCATTGTTTCTCTTCTGTTAACCATGGTTATCTCTAAAGAAACACATGCAGTCATCATTGCAATGCACAAAAATGGCCTAACAGTGAAGAGTATCGCAGCTAGAAAGATTGCACCTCAGTCAACAATCTATCGCATCATCAAGAACTTCAAGGAGAGAGGTTCCATTGTTGCCAAAAAGGCTCCAGGGCGCCCAAGAAAGACCAGCAAGTGCCAGGACCGTCTCTTAAAAGTGTTTCAGCTGCGGGATCGGGCTACCAGCAGTGCAGAGTGTTGTGAATGTGTTAGAAATGAATTCTGAGCGGGAGCTCCCTCTGGTGGTTACAAACAGTACTGAACCATTCAATGAAGATTGTGAAGATTGGCGATCAGGAGTTACAGACTGGTCTTATATAAGGGAGGTTCCCTCCCATCAGGGTTGCCGGTGATCAATTGTTCTTGTCTCAACTTTGGTTCCTGGTTCACTTGGAAGCTTGCTGTGTTTTGCCTGCATCTTCTGCTAACAGATAAGATATTTTCTGCTTGTATTTTTGTGCTTGCTTTTTGCATTGTTTCCTGCACTCTTGTGGAGGTCAGCCAGGTCCCCTCCGGGGGCTTGTGCTCCTCTCAGTTTATCTGAGCCTCTGTTATTTGTTCATTTGCCTTTTCCAGTTTTTTCAGTGGCTGCGGCTTAGTTTTGTTACACCAGAGAACTAATTTAGGTGGTAGAGGTCGTGTGATCTCAGGTGTTTTTGTAATTAGTAGAGTTGGTACTTTTTAGGGTTTTTTGGGATTGCAGTAAGTGTCCTTCCTATCCTTTTCTGTCTAGGAAGTTTGGGCCCCAACGTTTGCTCATACTATTTTTCCCTCTGTTTCTCTGAGTGCTGAGGAGGATTTTATTATTTTTTTTCTTTCAATGGAGCTTGCACAGTTGTCTGGCCGTGTGGATCAGCTTGCCACTGAAGTTCGGAGTATTGCTATCTATCTTGCAGGGTTGCCTGTTGTGCAACCTAGGATTCCCATGCCAGATTTGTTTTTAGGGGATCGAGCTAAATTTCTGAATTTCAAAAATAACTGTAAGTTGTTTTTTGCCTTAAAACCTAAGTCCTCAGGGAACGCAGCGCAGCAGGTTCAAATTGTCATCTCTCTCCTGCGCGGCGATCCTCAGGATTGGGCTTTTTCCCTGACACCTGGGGACCCTGTTTTGAGTAATGTCGATGCATTTTTTCTGGCTCTGGGGTTATTGTACGATGAACCTAATGTCACTGATCAAGCTGAAAAAACCTTGTTGGCATTAAATCAAGGGCTTGAGGACGCTGAGTTATACTGTCAGAAATTTCGTAAGTGGGCAGTCCTGACCAAATGGAATGATGATGCTTTGGCAGCCCTTTTTCGGAAGGTTCTGTCAGAGAATGTAAAAGGTGTTATGGTGGGTTTCCCTGCTCCCTCTGGTCTCAATGATTCTAAGTCATTGGCGATTCAAATTGACAGACGTTTGCGTGAGCGTAGAGGTATGCGTGGAATAGTGTTGCCTTGTGAACCAGCTTCTGAACCCATGCAGTGTGATAGAGTGGATTCTGGGGCACAGCGTCATGAGTTTCGAAAACGCAATGGGTTATGTTTCTACTGTGGTGACGCCTCTCATGCTATTTCAGTCTGCCCTAAGCGGGGAAGACGTTTTACACGCTCAGTTGTCTTGGGTATTGTTCAGACTAAATTTCTGTTGACTGTTACCCTAATTTGCTCCCTGTCCACATTTTCTGCTCAGGCTTTTGTTGATTCGGGAGCAGCTATTAACCTGATGGATTTTGCTAAACGTTGTGAGTTTCCCTTGATACCCCTACGGAAGTCTATTCCCCTACTGGGGATTGATTCTACCCCTTTGGCTGAGAATAAACCTCAGTTCTCTACTCAGGAGATAATGAGGGTTGAACCTGATCATTAGGAGAGTTGCAAATTGTTGGTGCTGTATAATCTGCATGACATAATTGTACTAGGTTTCCCTTGGTTACAGTCTCATAATCCTGTTTTGGATTGGAAATCTGTGTCTGTAACCAGTTGGGGCTGCCAATGTGTTAATACCAACACTCCTGTTTTTTCTGCCTCTCCCCAGGCTCAGGATGTTCCTGACTTTTTGACTGATTTTTCTGATGTGTTTAGCGAAAGTAAATCTGCATCCTTGCCCCCCCATAGGAGCTATGACTGCGCTATTGAATTAGTGCCTTGTAGTAAATTCCCTAAAGGTCGCCTTTTTAACTTGTCTGTACCTGAACATGACGCTATGCGGTCTTATATCAAGGAGTCATTGGAGAAGGGTCATATCAGACCATCCTCTTCACCCTTGGGTGCCGGTTTTTTCTTTGTGGCCAAAAAGGATGGTTCATTAAGGCCGTGTATTGATTATCGTCTCTTGAACAATATCACTGTGAAATATCAATATCCGTTACTCTTGATTTCTGACCTGTTTTCCAGGGTGAAAAGTGCTACTTGGTTTACCAAGCTTGACCTCAGGGGGGCGTATAACCTTATTCGCATTAAGTACGGGGATGAATGGAAGACGGCATTCAATACCCCAGAGGGGCATTTTGAGTACCTAGTGATGCCCTTTGGGCTCACTAATGCTCCTTCTGTCTTCCAGTCCTTCATGAATGACATTTTCAGGGATTTTGTGGATAAATTTCTGATTGTTTATTTGGATGATATCTTGATTTTTTCCAATGACTGGGACTCTCATGTGAAACATGTTCGGACTGTGTTCCAGATTTTGAGAGAGAATGCTCTGTATGTGAAGGGATCAAAGTGTAAGGTTCTATGTATATATTTCTGAAACTCAGTTTGTTCGTCAGCCATTTTACTTTCTGTCTTGCTGCAGCTATCTTGCCCTCAGTCAAAATGGAGTTTCCAGCTTGCATGTTCCCGCCCTGATTCTCTCCTTTGCTTCTTAAGCAGCCACAGCTGAGCAATCAGTGCTTCAGAATCTAGCCTGCAGTGAACCTGTGACTTGACTCCTGTAAGCCTTGGACCTTGTACTCCAGCTATTCCTACTGAGGAACTCTGAAGCACTTGTGGACTCTGAACCCTGCTCTTTGAAAGACCCACGTTTGCATGGACTTACGGTAACAGAGAAGAAGATCCTGAATCTGTATTGGAGAGTGATTGCTGAGCTTGGATTACTCTGGCCTGCTGTGTCTCCTGTTTCTGTGTCTGCAAACTGTGTGACTATTTCTGCCAACTTGTATGAAGTAATAGAGGACTTTTCTATATCAAACCTGTGACTCCTGTGTTTTCATCGCACCCAAGCACAAGACGCTATATGAACTGTACTACATACATTACAAGATTCTGAAGCCAAAACGTTAGTGTCTGCTGGGTCTGGAAGGCTGTGTCTGCTGTACTGTGGATATCAGACGTCCGGTTGTACTTTCTGTGATGACAGTGGTTGTGACTTCTCACAACCATTCCAGGTGAGCAATTCCCTTAAGTTTTTTCTTTTTGCAGTGTTACCACAGGTAAACACTATTGTTTTTTTTTTTTTTTCCTTTCTTTTCTCTTTTTTGTCTGCTGTAACTCTGGATATCAGATGTCTGGTTGAAACTTTCTGTGGTGATAGTGGTTGTGACTTCTCACAACCATTCCAGGTGAGCAGTTCCCTTAATTTTTTTTTCTCTCTGCAGTGTTGCCACAGGTGAACACTATTGTTTTTTTTTTTTTTCTTCTCTCCTCTTCTTCCAGTAATCCTGTCTTAAAAGATCTGGAAAATGGAGGCCCGCATAAAGGAACTTTGCGGAGTGACTGATAATATCCTTGCAGATTTGCAGAATATAAAGACCCGTTTTACAAATCTACAGGACCTCAATAATCACAATTTGCAAGTGGTTGGACAGACTACCCAGGATTTGCGAGCCAGGATTGAGGTTCTAGAGGGGCGAGTCCAGGCTCCTGCCGTAGCCCCGAGTGCTGGGATTCCCAAGTTGCCCCCTTTTCGTTTTGGCGGTGAACGTGAGAAATTCAGGGGATTTATTAATCAATGCAATCTTTTTTTTTCTGCACATGCTTCACAATTTCCCACTGAACGATCTAAGGTGCTTACTATAATTATGTTGCTTACCAACAAGGCTTTAATGTGGGCAAACCCTCTGATTGAGACTGAGGATGATTGTTTGAATCACCTTGATGATTTTATTTCAGCCATGGGGCAGGTGTTTGATGACCCCAATCGAGGTGCAACAGCTGAAGCAGCCATGTTAGCTTTGCGCCAAGGTAAGCACTCGGTAGCTGAATATGCCTTGGATTTCAGGAGATGGGCCCTTGATACCACCTGGGACAGTTCCGCCAAAAAATCTATTTTTGAAAGGGGTTATCTCCACTGATTAAGGATGAACTTGCTCGTGCCGACCCTCCCACTGCGTTAGGTGACTTTATTAACTACTGCATCCGTATTGATACTCGTCTGACTGAACGCAGGCAAGAGAGATGGTTCGAAAGCAATCGTACTAACCTTTTCCTACCTTCCTCTCCAGCTAAGGAACCTTTGAGTAGGATTACACGGGAACCTGAACCTGAACCCATGCAGGTAGACTCTTTACAACGACGGGTTAGTGATGCACGCAAGGAACATCGTTTTAAGGAGAATCTATGTTTCTATTGTGGTAAGTCAGGGCACTTCATTATAAACTGCCCCAGCCGTTCTCGTAAGACTACTGCAGCACTCATTCATTGTGAGTGTTGCGAGAGGGGATCTGTCAGGTCCGAGCCTCAGGCTCCAGAGAGATCTGCAGCAACAGATCTTGATTTCTCGGACTTAAACTCCGTTACCTCTGAGGACGTTGACTGTGTAAACGCTGCCATTTTTCAAGTTTCCTCAGCGGTGTCCCAGCTGAGTTGTAAGAAAAACAATTCTCATTGCTTTCTTTCCATCAAACTCTGGGTTGACTCAGCTTGGGTGTCTAGCTCTGCTATGATCGACTCAGGGGCAAGTGGAAATTTTATGGATGTCTCCTTTGCTCTGAAACAGGGAATACGTTCAGTGAAGAAGGCTACTCCAGTACAGATGGAAACTGTGGATGGCTCCCTTCTGACCTCTGGACCAGTGGATCAGGAAACAGAGCCTTTGAGGGTTCTTATGGGTAAAGATCATCAAGAGAAACTGTCCTTTATGCTTATCTCTTCTCCCCACTTTCCCATTATTCTAGGGCTACCATGGCTGCAGGCTCAGAATCCTACCATTAACTGGGAGACCAAGGAATTACACTTTCCAGAGAAACAGATGAGTCCAAAAGTTTCAGCTTGCTCTGTTCCTAAAGGAATCATGTCAGTCCCTGAACTACCAGCTGTATACCAGGACTATGTGGATTTATGTGACAAGAAGAACGCTGACCAGCTTCCTCCTCACCGTCCATATGATTGTCCAATTGAATTATTGCCTGGAGCAGAGATACCTTTTGGTAAGATCTACCCCCTGGCGGGGCCCGAGCTAAAGGCTTTAAAGGATTACATAGATGAAAATCTAGCCAAGGGCTTCATACGCCCCTCTTCATCTCCTGCAGGTGCACCCATCTTCTTTGTAAAGAAGAAAGATGGATCTCTGAGACCATGCGTAGACTATAGGGAACTCAATAAGGTTACTATTAGAAACCGTTATCCATTGCCTTTAATCCCTGAGTTATTGGAGAGAGTGCGACATGCCAAAATTTTTTCTAAACTAGATCTTCGTGGGGCCTATAACTTAGTCCGTATTAGACCTGGGGATGAATGGAAGACTGCATTCAGGTCACGCTATGGACACTTTGAATATCTAGTTATGCCTTTTGGTCTGAGTACCGCCCCAGCCACTTTCCAACACTTGGTGAATGACATCTTCAGGGATCTCCTAGATACATTCGTGGTAATTTATTTGGATGATATTCTAATTTTTTCTAACTCCACAGAGGAACATCATGGACATGTGAGAATGGTCTTGGAACGTCTAAGACAAAATCATCTTTACATCAAACTTGAAAAGTGTGAATTCCATAGGACCGAAATTCAATTTCTGGGGTATGTACTGTCTACACAAGGAATTAGTATGGATGGAAGCAAAACCCAAGCCATCAAGGATTGGCCAAGTCCTAGAAATGTGAAGGAGGTACAGCGCTTCATCGGGTTTGCCAACTTCTATAGACGTTTCATTAGAAATTTCTCTGAGGTAGTGTCACCTATCACTCAACTTACCCGGAAAGAGTCTAGGTTTTCCTGGACTCCCCAAGCCCAGGAAGCATTTTCCCGTCTAAAAGATAAATTTACCACTGCACCTATCCTAGTACATCCCAACCCCGAGCTTGCCTTCATAATAGAGGTGGATGCTTCAGACTGTGCCGTTGGAGCTATACTCTCTCAGAGAACAGGTGAGAAGAATGTCTTGCATCCCTGTGCCTTCTTTTCCCAGCAGTTGTCTTCGGCTGAGAGGAACTACGATGTGGGCAATAGAGAGTTGTTGGCCATTATTGCCGCCTTCAAAGAATGGAGACACCTTCTTCAGGGAGCTGCACAGCAAATAGTCGTCCTGACAGACCATCGTAACCTTGAGTTTATCAGGTCGGCTAAGTGCCTGACTCCTCGCCAGGCTCGCTGGAATCTTTTCTTAAACCAATTTAATTTTAACATCTCTTATAGACCAGGATCGCGCAATGGAAAGGCTGATGCACTCTCTAGGATTTACTCAGCAGAGACACGTCCAATTACTCCTCCTAAGACTATTCTTCCTGACTCTAGATTCCTAGGAGTAATTCATAATCAAGACCTACTTAAGGACATCAAGGAAGCATACCATGCGGATTCCTTTTTGGCACAACCCCCAAGGGACGTAAGTCTTGTCTTTAAGAATGGTGTGTGGATTCAGGGACAACGTCTGTATATTCCTGAAACAGTCAGATTAAGAGTATTGCAACTCATTCACGATTCCAAGATAGCTGGGCATAGAGGAATTCTAAAGACACAGGAATTTCTTTCTCGTTTCTTTTGGTGGCCCACTTGCAGGAAGGATGTTTTGAATTACGTCACTTCATGTGAGGTCTGTGCAAGATGCAAAACACCTCGCTCCTCACCAACTGGTCTGTTACAGCCTCTTCCCACCCCGTCCCGCCCGTGGGTATCCATTTCTATGGACTTCATTGTGGAGTTACCAACCTCTCAGAGGAAGAACACCATTCTAGTGGTGGTTGACCGTCTAACAAAGGCAGCTCATTTTATCCCTTGTGTCGGCTTACCCACTGCAAAACAGACATCAGATTTGATGATTAAAGATGTGTTTCGCTTACATGGAGTACCGGATGAGGTTATTTCGGATCGAGGGGTGCAATTCACTTCTAGGTTTTGGCAAAATTTCTGTGCAGCATTGGACATTAAAGTAAACCTTTCTTCTGCTTTTCATCCCCAGACTAATGGACAGACCGAACGAACCAATCAAACCCTGGAGCAGTATCTCCGCTGCTTTATCTGCCACCTACAGGATGATTGGGTGGATCTACTTCCATTAGCTGAGTTCTCGTATAACAACTCTCAGAGTGCCTCCACTAAGCAGTCTCCTTTTTACTCTAATCTAGGTTATCATCCTAACATTATACCACGATTTCCCATAGAAACGCCTTTACCAGCAGTGGCTGAAAGAATCACGTCTTTACAGAAGAATATGGATCTTCTAAAGGAGAATCTGGAATCGGCTCAGGAAAGGTACAAGAAAGCAGCAGATAAATTTCGTAAACCTGCACCAGCTTTCAAGGTAGGAGACTTGGTCTGGCTGTCAACCAGAAATCTTAAGTTAAGGATTCCATCGTCTAAGTTGGGACATAAGTACATTGGACCCTATAAAATCAGTAAAATTATAAGTGCCGTTGCTTGTCGTCTTCAACTGCCCAGAACTATGAGAATCCACCCTGTCTTTCATGTATCCCTACTAAAGGCTGCGACACCCAATACGTTTCCTGGACGTTCCTCTCCTTGCCCTGACCCAGTGCTAGTCGATGGTCAGGAAGAATTTGTGGTGGAAAGGATTTTAGATTCCAGGTTGTATAGAAATCAGTTACAATATCTGATTAAATGGCAGGGCTACCCAGTGGAGGACAACTCATGGGAACCGGTCAATAACGTTAATGCTCCTCGCTTGCTCTGTCAGTTTCATCAGAGGTACCCACACAAGCCTGGTCTGAGGTCATCCGGAGGTTGTCCTTAAGGGGGGAGTAATGTAAATCTGCATCCTTGCCCCCCCATAGGAGCTATGACTGCGCTATTGAATTAGTGCCTTGTAGTAAATTCCCTAAAGGTCGCCTTTTTAACTTGTCTGTACCTGAACATGACGCTATGCGGTCTTATATCAAGGAGTCATTGGAGAAGGGTCATATCAGACCATCCTCTTCACCCCTTGGGTGCCGGTTTTTTCTTTGTGGCCAAAAAGGATGGTTCATTAAGGCCGTGTATTGATTATCGTCTCTTGAACAATATCACTGTGAAATATCAATATCCGTTACTCTTGATTTCTGACCTGTTTTCCAGGGTGAAAAGTGCTACTTGGTTTACCAAGCTTGACCTCAGGGGGGCGTATAACCTTATTCGCATTAAGTACGGGGATGAATGGAAGACGGCATTCAATACCCCAGAGGGGCATTTTGAGTACCTAGTGATGCCCTTTGGGCTCACTAATGCTCCTTCTGTCTTCCAGTCCTTCATGAATGACATTTTCAGGGATTTTGTGGATAAATTTCTGATTGTTTATTTGGATGATATCTTGATTTTTTCCAATGACTGGGACTCTCATGTGAAACATGTTCGGACTGTGTTCCAGATTTTGAGAGAGAATGCTCTGTATGTGAAGGGATCAAAGTGTAAGGTTCTATGTATATATTCCTGAAACTCAGTTTGTTCGTCAGCCATTTTACTTTCTGTCTTGCTGCAGCTATCTTGCCCTCAGTCAAAATGGAGTTTCCAGCTTGCATGTTCCCGCCCTGATTCTCTCCTTTGCTTCTTAAGCAGCCACAGCTGAGCAATCAGTGCTTCAGAATCTAGCCTGCAGTGAACCTGTGACTTGACTCCTGTAAGCCTTGGACCTTGTACTCCAGCTATTCCTACTGAGGAACTCTGAAGCACTTGTGGACTCTGAACCCTGCTCTTTGAAAGACCCACGTTTGCATGGACTTACGGTAACAGAGAAGAAGATCCTGAATCTGTATTGGAGAGTGATTGCTGAGCTTGGATTACTCTGGCCTGCTGTGTCTCCTGTTTCTGTGTCTGCAAACTGTGTGACTATTTCTGCCAACTTGTATGAAGTAATACAGGACTTTTCTATATCAAACCTGTGACTCCTGTGTTTTCATCGCACCCAAGCACAAGACGCTATATGAACTGTACTACATACATTACACAAAGTGTCTTTTTGGCGTACAGAGGATCTCATTTCTGGGATTCATTTTGTCCCCATCTGTTATTGAAATGGACCCGGTCAAGGTTCAGGCCATCTGTGATTGGATCCAACCTACTTCATTAAAGGCTCTTCAGAGATTCTTGGGTTTTGCCAATTTTTATCGTAAATGTATTGGTAATTTCTCTGTTATTGTTAAACCATTGACTGATTTGACCAAGAAGGGTTCTGATGTGGTGAATTGGCCTCCTGAGGCAGTCTCTGCGTTTCAGGAACTTAAGCAGAGATTCACTTCTGCTCCTGTTCTACGGCCTGATGTTTCTCTGCCATTTCAGGTGGAGGTTGATGCCTCTGAAATTGGGGCAGGTGCCGTTTTGTCCGAAAGAGATTCAGAGACCTCTAAAAGTAACCCTTGTGCCTTTTTCTCTCGAAAATTTTCTCCAACTGAACGTAATTATGACGTGGGTAATTGGGAGTTATTGGCCATGAAGTGGGCTTTTGAAGAGTGGAGACATTGGCTGGAGGGAGCCAAACATCAGGTGGTGGTCCTCACGGACCATAAGAATCTGGTTTATCTGGAGTCAGCCAAGCGACTTAATCCTAGACAGGCCAGGTGGGCCTTGTTTTTCACACGTTTTAATTTTGTGGTTTCATTTCTTCCTGGCACTAAGAATGTTAAGGCGGATGCCCTCTCGAGGAGTTTCCTTGCGGACTCTCCTGAGTTATCTGATCCTGCTGTTATTTTGAAAGAGGGAAATTGTTTGTCCCAGACCAGTGGAAAAAGAGTGTGATGTCTGAGATTCATTGTTCCGCGTTGGCCGGTCATCCCGGAATTTTTGGTACCAGAGACTTGGTTAGTCGGTCCTTTTGGTGGCCTACTTTGTCTCGTGACGTCAGGGAATTTGTGCAGTCCTGCGGGACTTGCTCTCGCTCCAAGCCTTGCTCTCGCTCTAGTGGTTTGTTGATGCCATTGCCTGTTCCCAAGAGACCATGGACCTATATCTCTATGGATTTCATTTCCGACCTCCCTGTTTCTCAGAGAATGACCGTTATCTGGGTGATTTGTGATAAGTTTTCCAAAATGATACATCTTGTGCCATTACCTAAGTTGCGTTCCTCCTCCGAATTGGTGCCTTTGTTCCTTCAGCACGTGGTTCGGTTACACGGCATTCCTGAGAACATTGTGTCTGACAGAGAAGTCCAGTTTGTTTCCAGATTTTGGAGTACTTTTTGTTCTAAACTTGGTGTTCAATTGTCTTTCTCCTCGGCTTTTCATCCTCAGACCAATGGACAAACTGAGAGAACAAACCAGACATTGGAGACTTATCTGAGATGCTTTGTGTCTGCTGATCAAGATGACTGGGTCTCTTTTTTGCCTTTGGCTGAGTTTGCTCTTAATAATAGGGCTAGCTCTGCCACTTTGATGTCTCCATTTTTCTGCAATTTTGGGTTTCACCCTCGATTTTCTTCGGGACAGACGGAGGCTTCTGTCTGTCCAGGTGTTGACTCTGTTGTGGAGCGTATGCAGCAGATTTGGGACCAGGTAGTGGAGAGGTTGTCCCTCTCTCAGGAGAGGGCCCAGCGGTTTGCCAACCGGCATAGGACTGATGGTCCTCGGTTTGAAGTGGGGGACTTGGTCTGGTTGTCCTCAAGAAATATCCCTATGAGAGTTGCATCTCCTAAGTTTAAGCCTAGGTTCATTGGACCTTATAAGATCATGGAGATTCTTAATCCTGTTTCTTTTCGTTTGCTTCTTCCAGGGACATTTAAGATCCATAACATGTTCCACAAGTCCTTGTTGAAGAGGTTTGTTGAGCCAGTGGTTCCTGCTGCTGTGCCTCCTGACCCTGTTTTGGTTGAGGGCAATCTGGAGTATGTGGTTGAGAAAATATTGGATTCTCGTTTTTCTAGACGGAAACTCCAGTATTTGGTTAAGTGGAGAGGTTATGGTCAGGAGGACAATTCTTGGATGTTTGCTTCGGACATCCATGCTAGGAGACTGATCCGTGAGTATCACAGAGCTCATCCTGACCGACCTGGTTGCCCAAGTGAGGGTTCGGTGACCCCTCCTCAAGGGGGGGGGTACTGTTGTGAATGTGTTAGAAATGAGCTCTGAGCAGAAGCTCCCTCTGGTGGTTGCAGACAGTGCTGAACCATTTAGTGAAGATTGGCAATCAGGAGTTACAGACTGGTCCTATATAAGGGAGGTTCCCTCAAATCAGGGTTGCCGGTGATCAATTGTTCTTGTCTCAACTGTGGTTCCTGGTTCACTTGGAAGCTTGCTGAGTCTTGCCTCTTCTGCTCTCAGATAAGAAATTTTCTGTTTCTATTTTGGTGCTTGCTTTTTGCATTGTTTCCTGCACTTTTGTGGAGGTCAGCCAGGTCCCCTCCGGGGGCTTGTGCTCCTCTCAGTTTGTCTGAGCCACTGTTGTTAGTTCATTTGCCTTTTCCAGTTTTTTTTCAGTGGCTGCGGCTTAGTTTTGTTACACCAGAGAACTAATTTAGGTGGTAGAGGTCATGTGATCTCAGGTGTTTTTGCAATTAGTAGAGTTGGTACTTTTTAGGGTTTTTGGGATTGCAGTAAGTGTCCTTCCTATCCTTTTCTGTCTAGGAAGATTGGACCCCAATGTTTGCTCATACTATTTTCTGTCTATGTCTGTGTTTCCTCTTGTCTAACCGCCATTACATGTTTGGGGGCTTCCTATGTTCTTTGGGGATCTGCTCCGGGGCAGATAGCTTTCCTCTTTCTATCTTTAGGTGTAGTTAACCTCTCAGGCTGTGACGAGGCGTCTAGGACCAACGTAGGTATGCTCCACGGCTGCCTTTAGTTGTGGTGGTTAGTCAGGGTACTGCAATCCAGTAGATTCCAACCTCTCTGGTGTATTGCCGTTTTTGCTTGCTCTCCTCAGCTTCCAAATCATAACACTGATGGGCACTATATACAGTGACTGATGAGCACTATATACTGTGACTGATGGGCACTATATACAGTGACTGATGGGCACTATATACAGTGACTGATGGGCACTATATACAGTGACTGATGAGCACTATATACTGTGACTGATGGGCACTATATACAGTGACTGATGGGCACTATATACAGTGACTGATGGGCACTATATACTGTGACTGATGAGCGCTATATACAGTGACTGATGAGCATGCTTCACGGTGGGAACCAGGCATGTAGAGTCCAGCCATTCACCTGCGTGCAAAGCAGTAATCAAAGCACCCCAACGTCGAGTTGAGCCAGTTGCCGCAGCAGAAATAGTTCGAGAGGAACCTGCCTCTGAAGCATCTCAAGAAGTAGCGTCTCAAGAAATAGAGTCTCCAGAAATGGAATCTAGGTATGGAATACTGTATACTGTATTCCTGTAATACTGTATACTGTATTCCTAGGTAATGGAATCTCAAAACGTGGAACTTCCAGATGTTGGGTCTCAGGAAGAAGAATCCCCTGGCGAAACAGAACCGCATCGCCCAGCCACAAGTATGCTTGCCAGATCCCTAGAGAGGTTAAGGCAGTATTACAGTTTACCGGCACGTAGGACAGATAGGCCAGATGCTACCACACCTGACGCAACACCACGTAGGTCAGTACGCACGACAAAAGGAAAGTTACCTGTTAGGTACCAAGAGTAGGCCTAGCAAATGTAAGCCAGTAAACAAGTATCCAAGTGTAAAAATGTATATAAGAATTGTGTAAATATCTGTAAATATGTTACTTGTATTTATTGCAACGTTTAAAGTGTCCTCACCTCCCGCAAGGGAAGAGTTATTGTTAATGTTATGTTAATGTTGATGTTACAAAAATGTATTTCTTTTCAGCCCGGGAGTGCTGAGGATAACTAGGGGGGGGATGTGTAGCCCAGCTGTGTCTGGAGCCACATGTTCCCAGGAGGATGCAACAGAAGGTAAACCCACAGTGACCTATATGCACACAACACATCTGCACTATTTCCCAGATCCACCAGAGGGAGCCCTTTCACAGTTTATAAAGGCAGTGTAGACATGTGAGTTACCTCAGAGAACACCAGAGGTTTCAGGTTACCTCAGACTAGAGCAGAACTCCTCAGACAGTCAGTCTAGTAACCTCAGATCAGTGAGAGACAAGCTGAGAGAGAGTTACTGAAAGACTGAAGACTACAGCGTATGCTCAGTTTAATGTGTGGAGTCCAGTAGTAGTGGAGGAAGATTGCCTCTTTAGCCTGGTCAAAACTGAGTCAACTGAGGTATTTTCAGTGAGTAAGCGTGCCGACGCTTGGAGAGCGGTGAAGAGAAGGAAAGGAGAATCTGCCATCTACTGTTAGTGTGTGCTTATGCTGAAGGTCGAAGTAGGACGAAAGGCGAGTGGAAGGAAAAGAGAGTGACAGAGGTTGAAATAGCATTGATCGCTTACCTCTACTCTGCACCACCGGACACCGGGTCCGAGCTTGCTAGCATCTGTGGGACTTCAAGTCGCAGGGGCCCATCAGTGCTGATACGTAACCGGGGTCAGGAAGACAGGAGTCTAGCAGGGCCCTGCATACAGAGACACTCTTCTATCCTAGTCAGGCCGGGCGTATAACTGAAGACAGAGTTAGACTTTGTTCCATACAGGTCAGAAACTCACACATAAAGGAGTACGGAGGCCCTACACCTACTCAGTGGGATTACTGGACGTGCATCCTCCACCCTGCCAGCTTCCCAGGACGTGCCTGCAACTACCATCAGTAAAGGCACAGAAAGAGACTTTCGTGTGTGTGTCTGCCTTATTGATCCTGCACCCCTACACCGCCATATACCCTGAGGGATCCAGTCTTGCCTGTGGAAGACTTAACACCTTGCTGCCCAGTAACAACCCCTCAGCGGATCTACCCTGCAGCGCTCGTCACCCTGACCAGGTACCACAGGTGGCGTCACGAATAAACTGTATACATCCTTTATTCCCCTGTAACTATCCCACATTTTTATGGTGATCGCCCAGGGCAACGGACCGAGCTGTGCTACCCGTGACATCCCCCATTGAAGTGAACGGGCTCGGTGCCGAGTACACCATAGGCCCTGGCTGTGCGACTCAACCACCCTACTAACAAGAATCCCACAATGTCTGTCCGCTATTTCATCCTTCTTCTCCACTAGGTTCAGTCCTAGGGCCCCTGCTCTTCTCCATTTACACCTTTGGCCTCGGACAGCTCATAGAATCTCACGGCTTTCAGTATCACCTCTATGCTGATGACACAGATCTACATCTCTGGACCAGACATCACCGCCATACTAACCAGAATCCCACAATGTCTGTCTGCTATTTCATCCTTCTCCACTAGGTTCAGTCCTAGGGCCCCTGCTCTTCTCCATTTACACCTTTGGCCTCGGACAGCTCATAGAATCTCACGGCTTTCAGTATCACCTCTATGCTGATGACACAGATCTACATCTCTGGACCAGATATCACCTCCCTACTAAACAGAATCCCACAAAGTCTGTCTGCTATTTAATAATAATCTTTATTTTTATATCATCACTGTCCCCGATGGGGCTCACAATCTAAATTCCCTATCAGTATGTCTTTGGAATGTGGGAGGAAACCGGAGTACCCGGAGGAAACCCACGTAAACACAGGGAGAACATACAAACTCCTTGCAGATGTTGTCCTTGGTGGGATTCGAACCCAGGACTCCAGCGCTGCAAGGCTGCAGTGCTATCCACTGAGCCACCATTCTGCCCTTCTTCTCCTCTAGATTCCTAAAACTTAATATGGACAAAACAGAATTCATCATCTTTCCATCATCTCACTCAATCCCCCCAACGGACCTATCCATTAAATGGCTGCTCACTCTCCCCAGTCCCACAAGCTCACTGCCTCGGGGTAATCTTTGATCTCTACTTCAAACCACATATCCAAGCTCTTTCCTTTCATCCTTCTTCTCTACTAGGTTCAGTCCTCGGGCCCCTGCTCTTCTCCATTTACACCTTTGGCCTCGGACAGCTCATAGAATCTCACGGCTTTCAGTATCACCTCTATGCTGATGACACAGATCTACATCTCTGGACCAGATATCACCTCCCTACTAACAAGAATCCCACAATGTCTGTCCGCTAGTTCATCCTTCTCCACTAGGTTCAGTCCTAGGGCCCCTGCTCTTCTCCATTTACACCTTTGGCCTCGGACAGCTCATAGAATCTCACGGCTTTCATTATCACCTCTATGCTGATGACACACAGATCTACCTCTCTGGACCAGATATCACCTCCCTACTAACAAGAATCCCACAATGTCTGTCCGCTATTTCATCCTTCTCCACTAGGTTCAGTCCCAGGGCCCCTGCTCTTCTCCATTTACACCTTTGGCCTCGGACAGCTCATAGAATCTCACGGCTTTCAGTATCACCTCTATGCTGATGACACACAGATCTACATCTCTGGACCAGACATCACCTCCCTACTAACAAGAATCCCACAATGTCTGTCCGCTATTTCATCCTTCTTCTCCACTAGGTTCAGTCCTAGGGCCCCTGCTCTTCTCCATTTACACCTTTGGCCTCGAACAGCTCATAGAATCTCACGGCTTTCAGTATCACCTCTATGCTGATGACACACAGATCTACATCTCTGGACCAGACATCACCTCCCTACTAACAAGAATCCCACAATGTCTGTCCGCTATTTCATCCTTCTTCTCCACTAGGTTCAGTCCTAGGGCCCCTGCTCTTCTCCATTTACACCTTTGGCCTCGGACAGCTCATAGAATCTCACGGCTTTCATTATCACCTCTATGCTGATGACACACAGATCTACCTCTCTGGACCAGATATCACCTCCCTACTAACAAGAATCCCACAATGTCTGTCCGCTATTTCATCCTTCTCCACTAGGTTCAGTCCCAGGGCCCCTGCTCTTCTCCATTTACACCTTTGGCCTCGGACAGCTCATAGAATCTCACGGCTTTCAGTATCACCTCTATGCTGATGACACACAGATCTACATCTCTGGACCAGATATCACCTCCCTACTAACAAGAATCCCACAATGTCTGTCCGCTATTTCATCCTTCTTCTCCACTAGGTTCAGTCCTAGGGCCCGTGCTCTTCTCCATTTACACCTTCGGCCTCGGACAGCCCATAGAATCTCACGGCTTTCAGTATCACCTCTATGCTGATGACACACAGATCTACCTCTCTGGACCAGATATCACCTCCCTTCTAACAAGAATCCCACAATGTCTGTCCGCTATTTCATCCTTCTTCTCCTCTAGATTCCTAAAACTTAATATGGACAAAACAGAATTCATCATCTTTCCATCATCTTACTCGACCCCCCAACAGACCTATCCATTAAATGGCTGCTCACTCTCCCCAGTCCCACAAGCTTGCTGCCTCGGGGTAATCTTTGATCTCTACTTCAAACCACATATCCAAGCTCTTTCCACATCTGTGACCTTGTCTCCTGGTAGTTGCACGCAACCTCCGATCCTCACAAGATCTCCTCTCCTCCCCTCTTATCTCCTCCTCCCACAATCGCATACAAGATTTCTCCCGCGCATCCCCCCTACTCTGGATCTCTCTACTACCCCAACACATCAGACTCTCGCCTACCGTGGAAACTTTCAAAAGGAACCTGAAGACCGACCTCTTCCGACAAGCCTACAACCTGCAGTAACCACCGATCCACCAAACCGCTGCACGACCAGCTCTACCCTCGCCTACTGTATCCTCACCCATCCCTTGTAGACTGTGAGCCCTCGCGGGCAGGGTCCTCTCTCCTCCTGTACCAGTCTTGACCTGTGTTGTTTAGGATTACTGTTCTTGCCTTTTATTATGTACACCCCTCCTCACATGTAAAGCGCCATGGAATAAATAGCGCTATAATAATAAATAATAACAACAACAATAAATAAGACTTTCGGTTTGGGGTTCCAGTGATTTCTACGTATGCTCCTGCTCAGGGGCAATATTATCAGGAGGCAGACTGCAAAATCAGTATCATTACAGGGAGAGAACAGGAGACATATTACTATAAGCAATTACAGGGGCAGAAGGTACGGGGTCAATATTATTATTATAAAGGGTGAAGGAGAATTATTATAAGGAATCATACGGGGGCATTTTCACTCTAAGTGTGTACAGAGGGAACATTATTACTGTGTAGGGGCATGGAGGAGGCACTGTTATTGTGGGGGACACAAAAAGAGGCTAGGATTACCATACAGGACACAGAGGGGCATTATTACTGTCTAGATTACTTATTATTGCAGTACATTCATTGTACAGGAATGGGGGAATCTATGGAGGGTAAAAGCTGTAAGTCAAAGAAGTCTCTGTTACATTCTGCAGGGATGAGTTATGGATTGAAGAAGTGATCATGCTGTTATGGGCCAAATGGAAAATGAAAGGAAAAATGAATGACTGTGAATATTGAGAACGTCTTTGGTGAGAACCTGCACAGTACACACATATATGGTCTGCAGTGCACTTGTGTAAATAGATAGTACCATTATATGGACACTGTATGGTGGTGATATCAGTACTAGTTCATTGGTTTTAGCTAATGATCCGTATGGCGGTATTATCCCTACTGTATATGCTGGTAATAGTTTGATCTGCTCTGATGCTATTTCTTTGGTAGGTAAGTTCCCGTGATGAGTAGTTGGTGAGTTTTTGATGTTGCAGATTTTCTGCTGCAGTTTTTCATCTGTTATGTAAATTAGGCTGCTCGCAGTTTTATTACATTTTTGTATCTTTTTGACTCTGCGTTTTTTTGTTTATTTGCTATGTTATGTGTTGAATATATCTTGCTTTTTTTTATACTTCCTGGTACTCGACTTTAAGAAAGCTTTATTAATAGAGTCACGTGTGGATTTTATGCATTTTGTGTTTTTTACCTGCGTATTATCCTCATCTAATGTCATTCTATGGATAAAATCTGCATATAAATCTCAGCATAATCGCAAGAAAAATGTATCCTGTATATTGTGGATTTCAAACACACGCAAGTCATTTTATCCAGGGTATAAAAATCACAGTGGGCATGAGATTTCTATAAATCCCATCCACCTTGTTGGGACTGTAAGAAGATGCGTTTTTTATGCAGTGAAAATACTCAATGTGAGAACTTAACCATATATTGCAATATTATTATTATGAAATCTTATATTGGAAATATAGATAATAATAAATTATTGATTTCCTCCAGGTAGGATAAAACTAGTATTAGAGACCCCAATCTAGGGAACGGGGAGGCGACAGCATGGGCTTGAAACGTCAGGACTGTATTTTAGTCCTAGTCCATCCCAAGTCACAATATCCAGAAAAATTAAATGCTTACACAAGTGAAGAACATTTAGCGTCCAAACTCTGTTTAATATATTTTATGGGGGAAAAGACAGATGTAAAAGCCTGCCTCCCTGATCAAACCCATGGTTCTTCCCTCCATGCCCGAGTTTGAAACTGATGCTCAGCCTATGGTGTTGCCACGTTAATTATTGCTAGGCAACTTCCTTTTATGGTGAAATGTCCCTTTAAGATTGCATCACCAGATTCCTTGATGACATCACTGATGACATGTTAACATTCCACCACAGAATTCCATTATGACATCATAATGCACCGCCACTACTTAACCAGGTGCTTACTGCCCAGGTGTCATTGTTGTCAGTGATTGGCTACGAAGCTGGTGATATACTGACTGCGCTTGGATTTGATTGAAATGTCTGACATTTCTTCAGATAAACTTGAGGAGTTGGCACTACTCCAGGGGATTCTTACCACCTATGCCCCTGACCTTGTGCTACCACTACCCGATGGCGTCCTCAGCTTCACATACCGGCTGGTTATGAAGCTAGTGAGCGACTGCCTGACTAAATACCACCGAGGTCGTATAAGCTCAGAATATATTGAGCATTTACAGATGAACATCAGGACATTAGTACTACAGGTAACAGACAACCTGGACAAAGCACAAAAAAATAATAATGAATAATATTCATAGAATACAAGTTTATTTACATAAAATATGTATTTTGGACAAGAGCAATATAAATTATAGCTTATACGAAATATCCATATATGTATTAATTGTAGCTGCAGATGGTGACATAAATAGTGAAATAGCGTCCTATATTCTCTACTTTCTCTCATGATTTTTCTTTTTTGTATATTTTCATCTTTATAGGCTGAAGAAAGATCCCAATATGGAGATTTGGCCTTTTTTAAACAATTGGCCCAAAAGTTCCTGGATGTCCTAGAGTATATGGCCCGCTCACTGGAGCATCTGGTAAGAATCCGTCATCTTCTGTACCTGCGTCTTGTCTGATCTCCAGATTACTAGTCATATAGCAGATTGTCACACTTCTCGGTGTAGAAGCCTCCCTGTCCGCTCCAGGCAGACACAGGATATTTTAGGGCAGCCTGTCTCTGCTCCATCCTCTGTGGTGGCAGTCTGTACTCAGTGGTGCGGACCTTTCATATCACATCTGTCTCGCTTCATCTTCACAATCTTCCTTCTTGTAAATGCTGCAGTTCTGCTGATAGATGTTATTGGAGAACTATTGGATATACAAGTCCCTTATATATTAATGTGGATTTACTGGACGGAGCGGCCGTGTATAGTCCACGCAATTATGTAAATCCAGGTTTAGTCCGTTCTGTCTTTTGTGTACTGTAATTTAGTATTTGTGAATTGTAATATAAATTGTACGTATTATATCCATCAGGAAACACCGGACGGTGACTCCAAAGAGGGGCAACACCGAAATATCGCTGACCCCAATACCAGTGAGCCGGGGCTAAAAAGAGATCTGATTGAAGGTAAGCTGATCATCTCCTATTCCTACATTCCTATATTAATATTATGGAGACACCAGAGAATATATAAATTTACTCTTCATCCTCTGTATGAGGCCGGTGACGGCTCCAGAACCTCCTATACACTATAATGGAGGAGGCTCATGCAATTCTAAAAACCCCTCTGATTCTCTTCTGGGATCTTCTCAGCCCCAAAATGCACAAAGAACCTCATAGAGTCCCCATTCAAGTCATTGTCAGCTCCTGAACAATCATACATCTATGGTAGAGTATATCTATCTATGGATGTGGAATAACTATATACAGTATGTGCAGAATATCCATGTAACTAGTATTATACCATTTACTTGTCTTTCCTTCCTGATATCAATGTGTTATATATTAAGTACTGATATCATCTAATACATGATGCCTCATTATTTTATCATTCTATTAGAGACAACTGAGCCGGCACCTGCTGATGGCGGAATATGTGACACACCACAGATCCCGGAATCTGCCAGTGTAAGTATCAGAGAAAACATCCTTATATCATCAGATAACGGGGTATGAATTACACATCGCACGTTACACCCATAGGACAGCGGGTTAACTCCATTCTTAATGTAGATTGGACCTATTATTATTATTCCTGTCTCCTGTGGGTGATGTCCCTCACCATCCCCTCCAGTACAGTGATATATGTGTATGGCGGATATCCCTATAATATAATAGTGTCTGGGGAGCGTCCTGCTAGTATCATGTCCTCTACATCTGCTGCAGTGTAATCAGCAGGGACAGAATGGAGAGAAGTTCCTGCATCTGCAGCTTTTATTTTCCTGCAGCTTTTATGTCTTATTATTATTCCTGTCTCCTGTGGGTGATGTCCCTTACCATCCCCTCCAGTACAGTGATATATGTGTATGGAGGATATTCCTATAATATAATAGTGTCTGGGGAGCGTCCTGCTAGTATCATGTCCTCTACATCTGCTCCAGTGTAATCAGCAGGGACAGAATGGAGAGAAGTTCCTGCATCTGCAGCTTTTATTTTCCTGCAGCTTTTATGTCTTATTATTATTCCTGTCTCCTGTGGGTGATGTCCCTTACCATCCCCTCCAGTACAGTGATATATGTGTATGGAGGATATCCCTATAATATAATAGTGTCTGGGGAGCGTCCTGCTAGTATCATGTCCTCTACATCTGCTCCAGTGTAATCAGCAGGGACAGAATGGAGAGAAGTTCCTGCATCTGCAGCTTTTATTTTCCTGCAGCTTTTATGTCTTATTATTATTCCTGTCTCCTGTGGGTGATGTCCCTTACCATCCCCTCCAGTACAGTGATATATGTGTATGGAGGATATCCCTATAATATAATAGTGTCTGGGGAGCGTCCTGCTAGTATCATGTTCTCTACATCTGCTCCAGTGTAATCAGCAGGGACAGAATGGAGAGAAGTTCCTGCATCTGCAGCTTTTATTTTCCTGCAGCTTTTATGTCTTATTATTATTCCTGTCTCCTGTGGGTGATGTCCCGTACCATCCCCTCCAGTACAGTGATATATGTGTATGGAGGATATCCCAATAATATAATAGTTTCTGGGGAGCGTCCTGCTAGTATCATGTCCTCTACATCTGCTGCAGTGTAATCAGCAGGGACAGAATGGAGAGAAGTTCCTGCATCTGCAGCTTTTATTTTCCTGCAACTTTTATGTCTTATTGTCATTTCTTATTCTTCTAGGCCGTGATCAGATCATTGAGCCCTATGATAAAACCAAGTAAGAGCGATTATACCTGGATCAAAGAGATCAGCAGTGGATCTTATGGGTGAGCTTTATAATCTACATTCTTCCCAAACTCCTTATGATGTGGCCTCTATTTGTCCGGCCTTAGGGACATTCCTGTATATGAGTCCACGTCTAAATGTTACTGTTGTCCAAGATCTGGAACGTTTTTATGTTTTCATCGTATAGAGCTTTGTAAGGACTTGTTTTTTGTGTGTCTGTTGTCATTGATAGCACTTTGCACTAGATCTAATCTACATCTAGTCATCTAGTCCACATCTATTTGTCACGATTCAGCTCAGTTATGATGTGATATGGATGAAACCTCCCATAAGTGATCATTCATGCTGAGTTATTTTGTGTATTTCCAGACATTGATTTCTAGTGACGGCCATACATCTAGTATTAACTATTAGTGATGAGCGAGTATGCTCGCTACTCGCGATTTCCGACGATGCTCAGGTGTTCTCCGAGTATTTGGAAGTGCTCGGACATTTAGTTTGTGTCACCGCAGCTGCTTGATTTGTGGCTGCTAGACAGCCTGAATAGATGTGGGGATTTCCTAACAAACAGGCATTCCCCATATGCTTCAGGCTGTCTAGCAGTCACAAATCATGCAGCTGCGGTGCACAAACTAAATCTCCGCGCATGCCCAAACTACTCGAACACCCGAGCATGCTGGGAAAACTGGAGTAACGAGCATACTCGCTCATCACTATTAACTATTAGTACAGAAGATCAATTGACATATAGACAGACAGTAAGAATTCTGTATAAATTATGGATTTTTTCTCCTCTACAGGGCCGTCCACTTAGTGCGTCATAAAGACACAAAGAAGGTATTCGCCATGAAGAAACAAGCCAGGAGTGAAGGCCAACATCCATCCTATCTGGAAATGGCCTATCTGGAAAGGGATATCGCAATATTCTCTGATTGTCCCTTTATTGTCTCCACGCTTTGTTCCTTCCCAACTAAACAACACCTGTGTATGGTCATGGACTATGAAGCAGGTAAGACATATCCATTGTATCTATATCCCGCCCATATCTGCTTAAATATACAAAGGTACCAATGTATTTAGATTATATTAATCTACATGCTCATAAGAACCGTTTAGGAGGGTTACATCTTTCTGACAGATCATTTTCATTGCTTCTTATTGCATTTTTTCTGATGTTGGGGCAACAAAATCACTGCTATTCCATCTGAGTTTATTTGTTTTTTTATTATTTATTTTGAATGGAGAAAAAGTGATTTTTATATTTCATTTTCTTTCCCCAAATATTTTTATTATTTTATTTTTTAGTCTCCATAAGGGACCTGAACTTGCGATTATATAATCATATTTACTATGTACTGAAATATGGGTATTGCAGAATATGGTGAAAATCTTGGTCCCCAAGCTACACAGTGACCTTCACAGAAGTACCATAATGGCAGGATAGAGGTCTTCCACAGACACTCAGCAGCCATAGCAAAGCACTGACATGGAACGGGGGATGATGAGTGCATAGAGCAGCTCGCCTCCAGGTCACCTGCTGTAAATGCCACTCTGACAGTGCAGTGTAAGAGTTCACCAGCAGGGGGCAGATCTCAGTGCTCTTTTTGTATAGGATTACTCTGCAGTAATACACTATACGCTCTACATCACACAGTGTATCTCTATGATTGACTCCCTGCCCCAATGTCTCAGCTTATTTCTCATTCACTCTCATCATGTGTAATTTACATTGTAACAAACCCTCACCTGTCATATTTGCTTTCTGCTCTAGGAGGAGACTGTGACAGTCTCATAAAATCTTATGGTCGTTTACCCCTCGACTTGGCCCGCTTGTACGTTGCAGAAGCGGTTGTTGCTGTGGAATATCTGCACAGCTATGGTGTGGTTCACCGAGACCTGAAGCCTGGAAAGTAAGTGAATGCAGCAGTATAATAACGGGAGAGACAGTTATAGTTTGGTATACAGTCTATGGGTTATTACTTAGGGCTGACAGTATCTTTTCTTTCACAGCCTCATGATATCATCAACTGGACATATCAAAGTCACCGATTTTGGACTCTCAAAACTCGGACTCATGAGACCAACATCAGACGTTTACAAGGCTCAAACTATCGACATCACCACAGAGTTCCCTGATGATGGGGTTAGCTATACATAAAAAACTTATTCTTTACAAATCTGATCTATTTCTGCTTCTCTGATATTTTCTCACATAGAAAACTTTTCCACTGATATTATTTGTCAGTTATTTTCACTGATCATCTTCTCATTGTTCTGTTGTTTTCCAGACATGTGGTGGCACCTTGTGTTATGTAGCCCCAGAAGTCATCTTACGGGTGGGCTATGGAAGGCCTATTGACTGGTGGGCAATAGGATCATCTTATATAAATTTCTCACCGGCCATGTGCCATTTAGAACAACACGCAAAAATGATGTTTTTAAAAGTATCACAAAGGGTAAGTAAAATAATCTGAATGCTGTGGATGCAATAGTAATTTGGTTCAGTTGTTAGGTTCATTCTTTCCTTTAGTTACTTTTTTATGATATTTTTTTAGAATTATATTAAATGTAGAGACTTTCTTTTCTGTAATATTTACTTTTTATATAACAGATGACATCACTTTGAAATTTCAAAATTCTACTCTTCATCCTGATGCTCAAAACATCATAACTCAGCTTCTCCAAAAAAAACCAACACATAGACTCGGGACAGGTAATGTATATAGTAGTATTAATAATGACTTATAACTCCTGTGTGACCTGACAAATAGATCATTTCCATGAGGATCAGCACTGAGGTCTCTGCGTTACCTTCTTATCTATTCCCCATTCTTCATGCCATGACTTACAGTATATTTTGGCTCTGCTATGTCTTCAGTTTAGATTAACATAAAATGTAGTCTTCCTAACATTGTCTGGATCACTTTTTTCTTGTCTTCCATTTCCAGGAGGAGCAAATGAAATAAAGAGTCATCCATTTCTGAGTAAATTAGATTTTGAGGACCTTCAAAATCAGAAGCCACAGTTTAGGCCAAATCTTGAGTCAGAGGAGGACACCCACCACTTTCACTGTAAGTAGAATGAGACGTCATCTGGTTAAAGCTGCCGTTTGTCTTGTCTTTCATTTTATGTGACAATATGTTGCCATCATTATTAGTAATAACATGGAGACTGTCTGTGACATTAATAATCTCTGATAATACTTGTACTTTGTAGCTGGCATTGGGAGACCCAAACATAAGGATTCAGATGAGGGTGACACAAGTGAAGTCAGTGATTGCCTAAACTATGTATCATCTTCTCAAAGAATTTCTAAAGTAAGTATGTGATCAATAAATCCACAAAACTATAACTAAAAATAGTATTAAAATACTATATATATTTAATTTTACTCTGTGTATTTTAGCTGTATGCAACCAATACTAGGATGATGAGCAATGAAGATCACGAGCCATCTCCAGATTGTTCTCTAGAGACCTGCACAAAACACTCAGACGTGTGAGTAGATTATTATTATGGGGTATAGTACTGACATATCTTCAGAATACCAAATACAAGACGCATATGACACACAATACTAAATCCAGAACCCACCACCCCATGATTGATCATCACTGTAGGGTCTGGCTTGTGATAACGCTGGTGATAACAACTGATCATTGTGTCCAGACTTTCATTTCCAGTTTATTAAAGCCCTTTATTACTAGTTATTCTTCATTCTTGCTGATAGAAGGCTGTCCTGTGCAAGGTATCCCCTCCATTTTGTCCAAGTGTCCTCATTGCCCATACAGAAATGAGTCTTTTTACTTTTAATTGCTTTCACTTGTAATTTATTTATTTTTCTTCTACCAAACAGGCAGAAAGAATCATCTCATACTAGAAATGATGGTGATAATCAGGGTCTTACTACTGAAAACAACAAGCCATCCTCCCCCATATTGTCAGGTATGTGCAGGTCTATAGGACATCTTTCTTTCACCACTGATCAAAAGGTGTAATGTGTAAATGTTACAAGAGGGCTCAGTAAAATCACTGCTTTTCTGTGCCTTTACAATAAACAACAATCCAACTCTTTAATGTATAAAATTCTCACTCTTTTGTGCTGAGCATTAAAAGGTAGAAGGGGCCATACAGTCTGGGGCCTGATGCTGATCATGAATACTGTGCTCATGGCTCGAACAGGCCCCAAACTAACCCTACATATACCCTTAATGTGACACAGATGTTTTAAGTAATGGATTATATGATAACACTGCTGCAACTAATGCCATATTAACAGAACTTGTCATCAGATTTTTCCCATACAACCTAAGACCACCACATATAACCTAAGACCACCACCTTTCAGCTCTGTGTTACCGCATTCTGGAATTTCTGTATATAAGTCTCCAAGCCGCTCTCCAAAAAACAAAAGACATTTTATTATACTCACCGATGGTGCAGTCCGGACTGATGGCATCACTGTTCTTGATCCGGAGCCTCCTCTCTTCTTGCGATGCCGTTCTCCTCTGCTTTGTGTGGATGATGCGTCCTATGTCATCCACACAGCGTTCCCCCATCACATCCAGTGCAGGCACACTTCCCTCTGCCCTGCTGAAGGCAGATCAAAATACTGTAGAGCGCATGCGCCGACGCTCTATGGCCCTTCCCCGTGTATGCGCATTGCTTCCTGTGGTTGGAAAAACACTGCAAACACTCTGAAAGAACTGACATGATGCAGATTTCAAAAACACTGCGGCTCTCAGATCTAGCTAGGAAAAAAAACAAGTTACGGCATGAGATTTCTGACATCTCATAGCTTTTGTTATCACTGCTTATAATTTACGTGCAAAAATTCTGCATGTGAACATAGCCTTATGGTGCACTGCCAGAATCCCAGTACTATAAGGTACAAAAATAAAATAACTCTACTAGATAAAGATATAAATCTAATCTTATGACTTGATAAGAATCTAATCTTACAGGAGCTTATCATTGACTTGTTTTTCTTACTTTTTTATATGAATTTCCAGTTGAGATGAAAAATACATTTGTATTAAACCTGGGAGAAGATCAAGACCCAGAAAAAGAGATGAAAAATACATTTATATTAAACCTGGGAGAAGATCAAGACCCAGAAATAGAGATGAAAAATACATTTGTATTAAACCTGGGAGAAGATCAAGACCCAGAAATAGAGATGAAAAATACATTTGTATTAAACCTGGGAGAAGATCAAGACCCAGAAATAGAGATGAAAAATACATTTATATTAAACCTGGGAGAAGATCAAGACCCAGAAATAGTTGCAGAGACAGAACCTAGCAGAGGTAAGTGTGACAATAAGGTCTATGTTGTCTGATGTCGGCGACTGAGAATAATTGACGAGGAGGAGATGTTATATGTCAATGGTGGCATTTTCACGTATAAGACTAACAATGATTATTGACTTGTTTTTCTTTTTTTATATGAATTTCCAGTTGAGATGAAAAATACATTTGTATTAAACCTGGGAGAAGATCAAGTCCCAGAAATAGTCCCAGAGACAGAACCTAGCAGAGGTAAGTGTGACAATAAGGTCTACTGTATGTTGTCTGACGTTGGCGATTGAGAATTATTCACGAGGATGAGCTGTTAACTCCCAGTGGTATGATTGCCACATGTATGACTGACAATGATCACTGACTTGTTTTTCTTACTTTTTTATATCATTTTCCAGTTGAGACGAAAAATACATCTGCATTAAAACTGGGAGAAGAGCAAAATGCCGAAATAGTCCCAGAGGCAGAACCTAGCAGAGGTAAGTGTGACAATAAGGTCTACTGTATGTTGTCTGACATTAGCGATTGAGAATTATTCACAAGGTTGAGGAGATGTTAACTCCCAGTGGTACGATTGCCACATGTATGACTGACAATGATCATTGACTTGTTTTTCTTACTTTTTATACGAATTTCTAGTTGAAAAGAAAAATACATCTGCAATAAAACTGCTAGAAGAGCAAAATGCCGAAATAGTCTCAGAGGCAGAACCTAGCAGAGGTAAGTGTGACAATAAGGTCTATGTTGTCTGATGTCGGCGATTGAGAATTATTCACAAGGTTGAGGAGATGTTAACTCCCAGTGGTACGATTGCCACATGTATGACTGACAATGATCATTGACTTGTTTTTCTTACTTTTTATATGAATTTCTAGTTGAGAAGAAAAATAAGTCTTCAATAAAACTGCTAGAAGAGCAAAATGCCAACATAGTAGAAGAGCGAGAACCTAGAAGACGTAAGTGTGATAATAAGGTCTATGTTGTTTGATGTTGGCCAGTGAGAATAAATTCATGTGGAGAAGATGTTATCTGTCAGTGGTGGGATTGTCACATGTATGATGACTGACAATGATCCTGTTCCTCTGCATGGATAAGATTTCTCTACCGTCCTGCCACAATGACACCAAAGCAGTGTCCTCTAATATGGAGTCCCATTACTTACATTAGTTTTACATCTCTTCTCATAGGTTCCATCTTCCGCCGATTATATCATCCTGCCGGCGTGGATTATCCAGGGCCGCTCGCAGCATCAGAAAAAGCTGCATGTTTCCATTCTGTCGTTAGGGCACCATATACATCTAGTGCCCTGAAGAAAGTACAGCCATTACATCATCAAAGCTGTACTTGGGCAGCACGGTGGCTCAGTGGTTAGCACTGGTTGCTTTGCAGCATTGGGATCCTGGGTTTAGATGTCACTAAGGAAAACATCTGCAAGGAGTTTGTATGTTCTCCCGTGTTTGCGTGGGTTTCCTCCGGTACTCCGGTTTCCTCCCACATTCCAAAGACATACTTCAAGCACATTACATCATTCTTCCATGCAGTTCCTAATTAAAAAATAATAAATAAAAATTCAGAATTAATGTTCCTTTGTAATAGAAATATTTCGGAAATACATGGCATACCAATACTGTACGTCGTACATGTTTGAAGCACCCTCATGAAGTCTTTCTTCACTAAAAGTGTTTGTACTGTAGTGTGGTGGGGTAATATACTTCCCTACTGCCGTCTTCTCTGAGATCAAGCTCTGTCCGGCTCCTCTTTTGTGTGATATCATAGCTACATAGTTACATACATAGGTTGAAAAAAGACCTGGGTCATCAAGTTTAACCTTTCTCCACCAATTGTCCATTTTGTCACTAAATTAAATGTAACCCACAATGTTATGTGCATTGAGGAAATCGTCCAGCCCTTGTTGCTAGGGTCCTAAAAGATTAGGGGCCCAGCTCCAAAGTACATATGACCCCTCGCGACCTATAAGAGGATTTGTACATATATAATTACATAACTTAAGAGGAGTCGCAGGGGATTAGAAGAATAAATATGCACATAGGTGCACAAGGTTATAAATGATGTAGTTGTATGAATAAAGGAAGTATGTGTGTGCATACGTCTAGATATGAATTCCGAAGAAAGACCAATCCGAGCATTAAAGGGAGCAAAACAACCAGAGAACTGATGAAAAGTCAATAGAACATTGTATGAAAATATAAAAATTATATTACATTTGTCAAGTATAAAAGGTGTGGGAGAAACACAAATATAAGAAAAGGGCGCAGAACATAGTTGTATTTAGTAAAAGTGACGTCTGTCAAGGTTTGGTAGGAAGACGCGCTGCATAACGCTAATGTATGTGTGGACACAAATACTAAATACTTATCATACATACAGCATAGATATAGATGGACGCACAATAGTATATATATATATATATTGTTGTATTTAGTAAAAGTGACGTCTGTCAAGGTTTGGTAGGAAGACGCGCTGCATAAGCTAATGTATGTGTGGACACAAATACTAAATACTTAGCATAGATACAGCATAGATATAGGTGGACACAAATACTAAATACGTAGCATAGATACAGCATAGATATAGGTGGACACAAATACTAAATACTTAGCATAGATACAGTATAGCTATAGGTGGACACAGATACTAAATACTTTGCATAGATACAGTATAGATATAGGTGGATACAAATACTAAATACTTAGCATAGATACAGTATAGCTATAGGTGGATACAAATACTAAATACTTAGCATAGATACAGCATAGAATAGGTGGACACAAATACTAAATAAAGTAGCATAGATACAGCAAAAGATATAGGTGGACACAAATACTAAATACTTAGCATAGATACAGTAAGCTATAGGTGGACACAGATACTAAATACTTAGCATAGATACAGTATAGATATAGGTGGATACAAATACTAAATACTTAGCATAGATACAGTATACCTATAGGTGGATACAAATACTAAATACTTAGCATAGATACAGTAAAGCTATAGGTGGACACAAATACTAAATACTTAGCATAGATACAGTATAGCTATAGGTGGACACAAATACTAAATACTTAGCATAGATACAGTATAGATATAGGTGGACACAAATACTAAATACTTAGCATAGATACAGTATAGATATGGGTGGACACAAATACTAAATACTTAGCATATGTTACACTCGGTCCCAGCGCTGGCTTGCACTCCGTTCTGCTCACTCACACTGTCCTCTAGCTGTCCCTCTGCAGCAGTCTGCGCGCGGGCTGGGTCTCCTGTCCCATCTGCTCCTCGGCGTCCTGTGTCCTCCTCCACTTCCTGGCACGCTGCTGGCAGGCCTCCAGATAGACTGCTTAGGACGTGAGGCCGCCCCACCGTCTCTCTTAAAGGGGCAGCGTGCATTTTTTGAAATAGCTAATTAACCAATGGCTGCGCACTCAGTACTATATCTGGTCACTCCACCATTAGGGGAGTGCCAGAGCAACGATGTTCTATCATTGCTACATCCGGTTCTGTTCCTGATCTGCCTGCGCTGCGTCTGCAGTCTCTGTGCTTCGCTTACACTGTTTGTCTCCTCAGATCATTGCTAACCTGTATCTGGCTAACCTGGACAATCTCGGCTATTACTGGCGCAAGTGTCATCCCGTTCCGCCATCAGCCATCCGTACCCGTGGACCGTGACAAGGTCACTGGAGCCAGCCTTCTACCATCCGTTCTGGACCAGGACCTTACCCTTCTCCGTCAAGAACCCTCCACGGACTCTGTAAATACCTGTTACCCTTTTGGTCCCTCTGGGACAGCTGCCACGTGTCCGGGGTCTAACTGGAGGTAGCACCTGTGTCCTCCGGGTATTCCATTCTGGTCCTGTCGAGGGGCCTTACTACGGGTACCCGGGCTCACTAGTTACGTTTGCGGCCCTGCATTGACCCGTTCTCCATCGTCCTAATTCAAGTGAGCAATTTTTTCTTGAGGTTGACGCTTCTTCCATAGGTGCAGGAGCAGTTCTGACCCAGAAGTCGTCTACCGGGCGGATGATCTCGTGTGGTTTTTTTTTCCAAGTTTTTCTCCTGCAGAAAGGAACACTCTGTCGGTGATCGCGAACTGTTGGCCATCAAATTGGCTCTGCAAGAATGGAGACATCTTCTTGAAGGAGCTCATCACCAGGTAATCATATTCACCGACCATAAAACCTTGCCTATCTCCAATCTGCTTTAAGACTGAATCCCCGTCAGGCCGTTGGGCATTAATTTTTTGCCCGTTTCAATTTTTGTACTTCATTTCCGTCCAGCTGACAAGAACATCAAGGCAGACGCACTCTCTAGAGCCTTCTTGCCTCCTGAACTGGAGGAAGAACCTCAGCACATTATTGAACCTTCTAAGTTAGTCTCTGTTGCCTCCACTGATCTGGCCCGGCTTCCTCCTGGGAAGACTTTCGTGTCCGCTTCTGATCGTAGTCGTGTCTGCGCTGGGGTCATTCTTCTAAGTTGGCTGGCCATGCTGGTCAGAGAAAGACGCAGCAACTCATCTCCCGTTATTACTGGTGGCCTACCATGGGCAAGGATATCCAGGAGTTCGTCGCAGCCTGTCCTTCATGTGCCCGTAACAAAACTGTTAAACATCTACCAGCCGGCAGGCTTCTGCCTCTTCCGATTCCG
>JARQOD010000118.1:0-218607 GCA_033576555.1 Oophaga sylvatica
GTCAGGGGAGCCTCCAATCCGTAGAGGCCACCATAACCTGTCGGGTCACCATACCTTAATAGAGGCCACCACAGCCATAGAAGTCCCTGTGGGAGCCTCCTTACTTCGTAGAGGCCATCAGAGCCTGTCGGGTCCACCATACCTTGTAGGGCCCACCACACCCGTAGGAACTACTGTTGAGGCGACCGGGACTGAATATAGAGGGGTGTGGGTCCTTCATAACATGTATAGTTAAGTTATGGGGGCATCATATAGTATATAGGGAGCACTGGAGACATCTAATGCGCAAGGGTAGCTGTGAGGGCACTCTACTGTACATGGGGGAGCTGTCTGGGGACTTGACTGTAAGTTAGGGAGGAATCGGGGGACTGAGTTATAGGAGTCGTCTGGTACCTAAAATGTCCTTTCAAAATTTATCCAATTCTTACACCCTAATCTAGTCAGGGGAGAAGAGATTTGCAAAGAGCTGGTGACGACTCTTGCAAATATTGTTATCAGGCCACAAGGGGCCAATGGCTGAATAGTGCGATTACTGGTCTGAGAAACCTTTTACCCGCAACACCTGTATTATTAAACCGATTTTTGGCATATCCAGAAATAAATAAGAACAACAAAATCAGGGGTTTTAGGAAGGGAATGAAGGTAGAAATAAACTCATTGTGGCGGTTTTATGAGGCAGGGAAGTTGTCAGAGATTACGAGGAATCCAGAAAACAAGATCTCAGCACAAAAATTCCACCATAGTGTTGAACAAGGTGGAAGGTGAAGACCACGTGGCCGCCCTACAAATTTTTCTAGAGAGGCGTCAGCCCTCTCTGCCCGGAAATGTGGAAACGCCCTTGCAGTGCTGTTAAATTATCGAGGTGTGGGCGGGGGTGAGAAGCCTCCTGACTGTAGGTCAGAGAAACCCTGTTCTTACAATCTCGCTACCTGGCCTCTTCTCGGAACCTGAAACCAAACAAATAGGGAGTAAACTTTCTGGACTCTACGGTTGACTCTAAATATTGTAGGAGACATTTCCTAACATCTAGGGTGTGAAATTTTCCACCTCGCTTTAGGGTCATCACAAACTGATGGCAGAACTGTCTCCTGGGATTTGTGAAAGGTTGATACAACCTTTGGGGAGAAGGTTGGATCTGGATGGAGTATGACCTACTGTTAGAAACTGATGTAAAAGGGTGGATTTACTGACAGGGCATGTAGTTCACTAATCCTCCTAGCCAGTGGCATAACTACAAAGTTATTGGCCCCAGTGCGAACTTTCAAATGGGGCCCCCCATGCCAAAAAATTTTCCACCCAAATTCACATTTTCCCTATTCATTTCGCACACTATAGTTTTGTTGCAATGTTGCTTTAGTCTGACCTAATACTGTCCTGTAATCGCTGAGAAAAAATGATTTTATAACTTCCATGTCCCTATGCTAATTAGGGTGATGTCTTCGGAAATACAGACACTCTGGGCGTTCATGTCCCCCCTCGCTCCAATTCCAAGCGCACTCCCGGAGTTTGACATCTGTGTGCTGTTTCTTCCGGGCATAACGCTGCAGCGCGTCTTTTTCCGTCCTGTGCAGTGTGGGTGTATTGGGTGTACTGGTCGGCTCCGGAGCATGCGCACTGCACATTCTGAAGCTGGCGAGTACACCCAATACTCACCCACAATGCACGGACCAGAAATGACGCGGACGCGCGTCATGCCAGGAAGAAACAGCACACAGATTTCAAACGCCAGGAGTGCGCTTGGAATTGGAGCGAGGGAGGACATGAACGCCCCAAAACTGAGCGCAGAGGTGTATCTAGGTTTCTAGCACCCGGGTAAGAAGTCAGTTTGGCGCCCCCGCTCCAAGGACATATGCGATTTGTACACTTAGTCATGTAGCGACGAGCTGCCCCTCCCTAATGCTCTCAATGTTCAGTGAAAAACTGAGAGTAGCAGAAGAGAAGCCGATGTCACAGTGTTAGGGTTTTGCGGAACGCACCAAATATATGAGGTAGAGAGGGGCGTTCGCAGCCCGGGTCCACCCTGCAGGCGGAACCTGCTGCTAGTAAAATGGCGAAAGTAGCGAACTCTGTTATCCCGCAGAGTCGCTAAAATAAACGCCGTAGCGCGTTGTGGCAGTAAGTGCGAACTCTGTTAATACCCAGAGCCGCTAACGGAAATGCCACAGCGCTATAATGGCGATAGGTGCGAACTCACTTAGCTTCTGTGAGCTGCAAAGTAAAACGCTAGGCGCTGTCTAGCGCGAAGCAAACCCTGTTACGTCACAGGGCCGCTGAGGAAAAGTGCTGTGTCCTGTCAGGCTCTCAGTACACAGTTAAGTGCTAAGCGTACATAACACTTATCATGTGCTAATGTCCTCGAGAGTCACCCGCAATCTATGGCGTCTGAAACGCCAGACCCTGAATACGGCAATCAAAACTCCTCACGGTTACACCGGTAATCTAGGGCATCTAGGACACCGACCTGACCAGCTTGCACACCAAACTCCTCACGATTAAGTCGGTATTCTAGTGGCTTATCTCAGCCGGGTCCCTAACCACACATACGCATGATCTTTTTTTTTATTTTTTTTCCCTCAGATGGGAAGTTCCACAGTCAGATACCAAACTATAAGGAACTCGTCTCCCAAACAGGGGTACACTTACATAATGCAGCAGGCTGTTTCCCATCATCATCGGAAAAACCAACTTTATTTACAAGCAAAAAAAACACAAAACTAAGACACATTAACAAGATGTTTCCACTTTTTAAACTTTCCAAATTCCCTCTGCGTCCTCCTCCCCCCTCTTTCTCTTATCACACACAAAACAAAAATACAATTTTCCCAAAACAATTTTTAAACAATTTTTAAACCCCAATCTCCTTCCCTTTAAACACATACACGTTCCTCACATCCCCAAACTCTTTTATACATGCAAGCATCAACCACAACACTCTCTCCTTTTCTCCACACTACCCAACCCAAACATAAATAACTCAAACGTCAAAAAATTCACATCACACAACTCCTTACACAACGGGCCCAAACCTGAAATCACAAATTTCTAGCAACTGACAATTCCAAAACAAATGCACCACACTCTCTCTCCCACCACATCCCCTCCTCGGACACATCTCACTCCTCACTAAACCCCGGTGTTCTCTGGAAGTCTCTCACCGGTAACCCTCATGCAATGACTGCACACAATCTCGCTCTGTCTATTTGTCATACCATCCATACGTACCTTCTTCCATACCTTCTGCACATCACTTCCTCCTCACCATATAGATACCCACATTCCATCTCTCTACACTCAATCATCCTATATACCGCTTTCTTTCTTCTCTAACCAACCTCCACATCCACACACCACAGTTCATACTTCACCAAAAATTTGTAAACCCACAATACCACACAGGCACCTCAAAAGCCACTGGACCTTAATCCCTTTTTCCCGCCACTTCAAAAGGAACAGAAAACTTCCAAACAAATACCCCCAAATACATGCACACTTCCCACCACCTAATCACACCCAATACAAACACCATAATATTCAAGCCAAAAAATACATTCAAATTTGGGAATCCCACCCTCCCTTATCCATTTTCTTCAACAACCTCTCTCCTTGAGCCCTTCTTGAACGCCAAAAAAAATACAAACAAAACCCTATTTAATCTTCTAACACAATATAACCTGGGGGAAAAAAAACCCCACCGAAACAAAAAAATGGAAACCACCACTTTAATACAAAATTTTACCAAAAAACATCAATCCTCATCTCCAAAAATTTAATTGCCCCCCACTCTCTCTCTCACATCACCCAACTTTCCTCTCCTCCAATTCTCTGAAAATTTCACACCCAGACCTTTATCGGTCCACTCACCACATTCACCCCAATATCATTGCTCAAGTCCTCCCACCAAAATTACATTCTCTTCCCCCAAAATTTCCTTTAAAACGCAGACGCCCAAAAAAAAAAAAAAACGCTTTGCAGGCGGCGACTTGCCTTCCCTCCGCTTCTTCTCCCCTCCCCCTCTTAACCTCCTCCTCTCTCTTCCTTTCTTCCTCCCCCTCCGCCCTCCCACGTCTCTTTCTTTCCTCATCCTCCTGTTGACCTCCTCGGCACACCAAACGGGCAGTCTCTTACAGGTGCTCTGAACTCCCAACTGTCAATTCACGGCATCGGACCCCCTAGCCGCCACATGACCCTCTGCTTCAATTACGGCAAACCAACTCTTTCTACAATGTTTAGAGGTGCCCGAAAATGAAAGCACCTCCTGCTATAGTGGCTGCCCTGGGGTTTTTTACAAAGGGAAACCCCTAGACCCGCCACTGAAAAGTTCGTGGTGGTGGGTGAAAACCTCCCAAACAACCTGGGGTCCTTCTTCAATTTCACCCGAAAACATACTGCGTTGGGGGAAAATGCCCAAGACTTTTTTGCTTTCTCCCCTCCCTTCAGATTCACAGTACCCGCTCCAGGAACTGCCCCCAGTAAGCTTCTTCTTATAGGGGGTTGTACACGTCACAGTCCCACTTTTTCCATGGCCCAAACAGGGGCTCCACCCGCACTCCCTCCAGGCATGGATCCCTTCTTACTTTGAGCCATCAAAGACGGTCAAACAGCATCCCTCATTCAAAAGGTTACATCATAGTACCTGACCCGGAATTTTATTGACCTGTAGATATCCGACGAGGGCTCCAGCCTTTTTTCCCCCCAAAGGTCACGAAACGAGTACACCAGGTTTTTTTTTCTCACCCCCTTCCACCACCATACGGATCGTTTTTATGAACATCCTCAGTCCAGTTGCCGATACGGTACCGCAGTAGAAAATAGCACACGCTGCCAGCAAACCCCTGGATCCTCCCAGAAAAAACCCCCCCTCTGACCCCGGGCACACATCGCGCCAAAAGGCCGAGACCACACTGGCGCATACATACAATGGGTTGAATTAGGCATGGCGCCCGCCATGCTACCCTTTTATAGCAACGCTACAGACCTTCCAGGAACAAGGCCAATGAAAGCGTTACAAAACACCGGCTAATGACCTTCCGGGGACCAATAGGACCCAGACCTAAATTGACCCCTGATTCCTCCAATGAAGATCTCCTCTGGAACATCTAGAGGGAAAACGCAGGACTTTCCAAAGACGGCTGCTCCAGCACTGGCTATAATAGCAATCCAGGAAAGGCAGCCGCAAGTCACTGCACATAGAGGAGGGGGGCAAGACCCTGGACCGACTCCTGCGGCAGCTCAACGTGGCCGGAGATGAATGGGAGACCGCAGCGGGCGGGTTCGAGACTCCCCTTTGCAGCCGCTGGAACTTGAACCCTAACCACAGACCATAAGTATGAAAACCGCATGGGTGTATGTCCATGTGAGGCTGGGCCTGCAGAGCTGAATCCGCATTGCAGCTTCTGAATTTCCAAACGAATGCACTGCAAATTTTTAGGATTCTCCCGCCGATGGACGGTTATTCAGCACAAGCATGTGTTTTTAACTTCTGGCCACATTCTGGCTAGACGTGCCCGCCCGCCCTCCGTTTCCTTTTCTTGAGTGAGGCCACACAATTTCAATGTGACCGCAGTATGTAAATCACCGCAGAGAGAATCCTGACAGGTCCAGTGGCACTGTGAGAATTCAAAGTTGCAGACATAGAATGACTGCAGACCATCACAACCCGGAAACCGCTCAAGCTAACAAATAAATCATGAAATGAGTAAGTATCAAAATAAAATTTACACCAGGTACCTCATAGAGACGTCGTTTGGAGTTTTTCTCTTCTTTTTTTCACTTTTCAGACCCCCTTGGTTTTTTCCAATCTCGTCTCTGCAGACCTCCATCTTCTCCATCTTTTCTGCAGCTAATCAACGAACAATGCCTTAAAGATAAAAGTGTCATTATAACCTCCTAATAAAATATCGCCCTAACTTACCAGTGAAAAATAATTGTCCCTCAATAATTTTTCACAACATAGACCCCACTGCCCTCTTATAGTACATGTCTTCACACTGACCTCTCCTTTTCACACGTCCTCTACATTTGTTCCCCCCCTATAGGGCCCGTCTCAAAATTTACTCTTCACCACTCCCCCCCCTTTGATATACTGTCCCCTCCTGGCTGTCCCTTACACTGCCCCCTCCATCTATCCCCCACTATCATTTTCTATTCTTTTCCCACTCCTTTTTCCCCCCCTACCCCCCCCACACTATTTCCGTTCCTCCTTATACTGTCACCTCTCACATAACCTGTTCACCAACTGTTCCTCATAATTTACCCCCTCACTCACATATGCCTCTCACACATACCCCCATGGTCTGCAACAATCCTATCACCCTTTTCCCATACTGTGTCCACATAAATTTTTCACACGCTACTCACCTGTGTCCCATTATTCCCCCGTTCGCCCCCACTGTGAAGTCGCACGCCAGGGCCTGTGGGGTACTCGCACCGAGCCCGTTCACTTCTATGGGGAAGTCACGGCGACATAGCTCGGTCCGTGGCCCTGGGGCTCACTGAAAAGGGGGAATATTTCAGGGGATTAAAGTGTTTGAGGATTTCGTGACGCCACCTTGGTCTGGTCGGGTGACCAGCGTGCTTGCAGATCCGCTGAATGGTTGGTGTTGGGCAGCAAGGTGTTAAAGTCTTCCACAGGCAATGGGTCCTTAGGGTAACGATTTTAGGGGTGCGGATGGAGGAGGGAGTTCAGCGCAAGGGTAATAAGGTAGACACACACAAAATTCTTTCTGCCTTTACGAGGTAGTTGCAGGCAGTCCCGGGGTGCTGGCAGGGTGAGGATGCATGTCCAGTTCTTCTATAGTAGGTGTAGGGCCTCCTTACTTCTGTAATGTTGTCTCTACCTTATGAAACGGCCTAACTCTGTCTTCAAATTTAGACCCGGCTGACTTTGGTAGGGCCCTTCTATTGGAAAGAACACAGTCTCTAATGGTTGCGCCGACCAACTCCTGTCTTCCGACCCGTTACGTATCAACCTCATGGGTTTGGAACTTGAAGTACTCCAGGAGTCCGGTATCTCCTGCACTGAAAATCCAGCAAGCTCGGACCTGTGTCCGGTTAATAAGAGTAAGGTAACTTCAATGCTATTTCCACCTCTGGCACTCCTTATTCTCTTTCCCCCGCCTTTCGTCCTACTCGACCCCACATAAGCAAACTCTGGCAAAAGGTACTGCTTCTTCCCTTTTTTCTTCAAAACCGCTTCAAAGCGCGCACCCTTGCTCACTTAAACTAACTCGGTTGACCACTTCTGACTAGGTGAAGTGGTTCTTTCCATTTACAGCCTTCCCAAGTTTGAACTAAGCTTGGAGCGCGATTTCAGGTTCTTTCTACAATGGTTCTCTCTCTCTTCTTTTTTCTTCCAAGCTCTGCCGGAAATGGCTACAGTCTTCACTGTTGACCCTGCACCTGGCTTTGCAACTAACTGATCTGTGCCGCTTAGAGCTAACTCTCTACTCGCTTCTCTCCAAGAGAACTAACAACCTTCTCTCATTCTCATACTGACTACTTCCCACGGGCCAGGACTAGACGCCTAACCTCGTGTCCCTTCACCACCTTATATACCTAAAAAAGGCCCCCGGTGGCTCTAGGGATTGGGAAGATGTGTGTACATATGGGTCCTCTAGTGGTCAACCTTCGGTCTCCCTCTGGAAATGAGATTCCAAGCGCAGCTGGGACCAATCTGCACCCATCCCCATCCCATACTGTGTCTGCCCCTTCCTGTTAGTTTCAAAGCGAGGAGTGCAGGAAAAAAGGCAATACACCAGAGCGCTGGAATCTATGAGATTGCAGTACCCTACAACCACCAAACTAGAGGCAGCCCGTGGAGCGCTCCTCGTTGGCCTAGACCCCTCGTCACACCTGAAAAATAACTACACCCAAAATAGAAATAGGAAAGCTATCTGCCCCGAGCAGACCCCCCAAAAACAATAAAAGCCCCCCAAAATTAATGGCGGTTAACAAGATGAAAACGAACAGAAAGAAATAGTTGACAAAGCTGGGCCCAAACAACTAAACAGAAAAGGACAGGAAGGGTACTCCTGCTTCCCGAAAACCCGAAAGGCAACCAACTCTACTAATTTCAAAAACCCTGAGATCACACACCTCTTCCCCCAACATTCTTGGTGTAACAAAACAAAACAGCAGCCACGAAAAACTGGAAAAAGAAAAGTACAAAACACAGGGGGCTAACAAAACTGAGAGGGCAAAGCCCCCGGAGGGACCCAGAAGGCCCCACAGAAGGCAGGGGCAAAATGCAAAAAATATGCACAAACACAAAAGAAGAAAAAGTCCCTATCTGTTCAGGAATGCAGACACGACCAGCGGTAAAGGGAAACTGGAAATAAAGGATTCAGACCAGAACAATTGATCACCGGCAACCCTGATGGAAGGTGACTCCCTTATATAAGACCAGTCAGTAACACTGATTCCCAGTCCTCACAATCTTCACTGGACAGACTAGCACTGCTTGTAACCACCAGAGGGAGCCTCTGCTCAGAACTCATCTCAAACCCATTCACAACACCTTCCCCCCATACTGTTTTCTCATACATACTCCTCATTCCCCCATACTGTTTCCTGGTACATGCCCCCATTCCCCCTGTACTGTTTCCTCATACATGCCTTGCATCTTCCCCTTTGCTCCTTATTTTGTGTCCTTACATTTCTCACCACACATTAAATCCCCCATCCCCACTCCAAATCTCTTCACTCACATTAAATCCACGATCCCCCTCCAAATCTACACACACACACATACACAATAAATCCCCCCATTCCACTCAAATCCCCCCCAAATCTCTCCCACCCATGCACTTAATCTTCGGTGTGTTCAGCTCCACTGGAGCACTTACCACCTATCTGCGTCTTTGCAGCGCTGGTGAGTGACATCAGCAGCATTATCACATGATCTGATCACGCTGCTGGCGTCGCTCTGACCCGGTATTCAAAGTTTCAATTGTACTCGTGTCTATAAGATGCGAGTACAATTAATCACTGGAGCTGGCGCGATGCAGAATACAGCCGCCAGGGAAGACACTGAGGACCGAAGCATTAGGTGGCCCGACTGTGTCCTCTGCCGGCTGCGCCCGAGGCACATGCCCCGGCTTCCCCCCCTAGATACGCCTCTGGCTGAGTGGGCCCCTAAAGACTCCGGGCCCCGTCGCAAGTTGCGACCCCTCCGACCTCGGTAGTTACCCCCTGCTACTAGCCATTTAAGGGGCCACCAGAAGGGCAGTTTTCAGTGTCAAGTGCTAATTGTGCATTATAACAAAAGTTTGAATGAGGCTCTGGTTAAGGTTTAAGGACCATTTTTAGGTCTCAAGAAGGCTGTGGAGATATACCGGAACTTCCAATTGCTTTGAAATATCTTACTAGGGGGAAATCAGCAACTTTTCAGTCAAAAAGGGGCTCCTAGCGCAACAGTGTGAACTTTTAGGGTACTCTTTTTCAGACCTTCCTCCCACCTTCTTTGTAAAAATTCTAGTATAGACACCCAAGGCAATGAAAAGGAATTTTTCCACATACTCTAGCATAAATATCAGGTGTGATTAATTTCCTGGAGTTCATCAGTGTGGAGATTAGATTTTTTGAGCATCCCCTGGCCTCTTGAAGGTTCCGCTCAAACGCCACGCTGTTAAATGAAGACCCTTCACGTTGGGATGTAATATGGTCCCCTGGAATAGTAACTCTGGGATTTCCTGAAGCACCCATGAATCTCCCATGGCTAACGGCGTAGACAGGTGAACCATGTTCTCCTTTACCAAAAGAGGGCTATTAGTATCACTCTGGCCCAATCTGTCTTTAATTCCAGTAGGGCTGAGGAAATGCATAAACTAGTTCTACGGGCCATCTGTGGAGAAGGGCATCAACTCCATGGGGAAGGTCCCTTGGATCTACAGAGAAAAGTTTTCAGATTTGTTTGCTTGCTTTGCATGCAAAATAAGTATTTGCGGTCTCCTCCCGCGATCGGTGATCTTTTGGTATACCCCCGTGTTTAGGGACCACTTATCTTGGTCTATTATTAGGTGATGACTGAGGTAATCTGCCTCAGAGTTCTCTTCTCCTTTTAGGCAGCTTGCCGATAACTTAAGATTACTATCTCGATGTAAGGTTCTTTGTCTCTGTTGACATGTTCCTTGAAACTCAGTTTTTCCGTCGGCCATTTTGCTTTCTGTCTTTCTGCAGCTCTTGCCCTCAGTTAATATGGAGTTTCCAGTTTTCATGTTCCGCCCTGATTCTTCCCTCTTGCTTCTTAAGCAGCCTCAGCTGAACAATCAGTGCTCCTGAATCAAGCCTCAGTCAGTCTGTGACCTGACTTCTGGAAACCTTGGACTTGTACTCCAGCTATTCCCTACTGAGGAGCCTTGGAACACTTTTGGACTCTGGAAACCTGCTGTTTGGTGAATCCATGTTTGCAGAGGAATTACGGTACAGAGAAGAGATCCTGAACCTCTTTGGAGATTTATTGTAGTGCTTGAAGTTACTCTGGCCTGCTGTGTCTCCTGTCGCTGTTCCTGCAAACTGTGTGAACTTTTCAGCATGCTTGTATGAAGTAATACAAGTCATTTCATATCAACCTGTGTCTCCTGTGTTTTCCTCGCACCCAAGCACAAGACGCTATAGGAACTGTACACTATACATGACAAGATTCAGGAGCCAATGTTTAGTGTCTGCTGGGTCTGGGAAAGCCGTGTCTGCTGTGACTGTGGATATCAGATGTCCGTTTAATACCTTATGTGATGACAGTGGTTGTGACTTCTCACAACCATTCCAGGTGAGCGCATTCCCTTAAAATTTTACTCTGGAGTGTTACCACAGGTAAACACTATTTTTTTTTCCTTTCCTCTTCTCCTTCCAGCACTTCTGCCTTAAAAGATCTGGAAGATGGAGGCCCGCATAAAGGAACTTTGCGGAGTGACTGATACAATCCTTTCAGATGTACAGACTTTAAAAACCCGTTTTGCAAGCCTACAGGACCTCACTAATCATAATTTGCAAGTGTTTGGACAGACTACCCAGGAATTGCGAGCCAGATTGAGGCTCTAGAGGAACGAGACCAGGCTCCTGCCATAACCCCGAGTTCTGGGATCCCCAAATTACCTCCTTTTCGTTTTGGCGGTGAACGTGAGAAATCAGGGGATTTATTAATCAATGCAATTTATTTTTCTCTGCACATGCTTCACAATTTCCCACTGAACGATCCAAAGTGCTTACTATAATCATGTTGCTACCAATAAGGCTTTGATGTGGGCAAACCCTCTGATTGAGACTGAGGATGATTGTTTGAATCACCTTGATGCTTTTATTTCAGCCATGGGCAGGTGTTTGATGACCCCAATCGAGGTGCAACAGCTGAAGCAGCCATTGTTAACTTTGCGCCAAGGTAAGCGTTCAGTAAACCGAATATGCCCTGGATTTCAGGAGATGGGCTCTTGATACCACTTGGGACACTTCCACTAAAAAATCTATTTTTCGGAAAGGGTTGTCTCCACTGATTAAGGATGAACTTGCTCGTGCCGACCCTCCCACTGCGTTAGGTGACTTTATTAACTATTGTATCCGTATTGATGCTCGTCTGACTGAACGCAGACAAGAGAGATGGTTCGAAAATAATCGCACTAACCTTTTACTACCTCCCTCCTCAGCTAAGGAACCTTTGAGTAGGATCACAAGGGAACCAGAACCTGAACCCATGCAGGTGGACTCTTTACAAAGACGGTTAGTGATGCACGCAAAGAACATCGTATAAAGGAAAATCTATGTTTCTACTGTGGTAAGTCAGGGCACTTCATTATAAACTGCCCCAGCCGTTCTCGTAAGACTACTGCAGCAGTCATTCACTGTGAGTGTTGCGAGAGGAGCTCTGTCATGTCCGAGCCTCAGGCTCCAGAGAGATCTGCTGCAAGAGATCTTGATTTCTCGGACTTAAACTCTGTTAGTTCTGGGGACGATGACGGTATAAACGCTGCAATTTTTCAAGTTTCCTCAGCGGTGTCCCAGCTGAGTTGTAAAAGAAACAGTTCTCATTGCTTCCTTTCCATCAAACTCTGGGTTGACTCAGTCTGGGTGTCTAGCTCTGCTATGATCGACTCAGGAGCAAGTGGAAATTTTATGGATATCTCCTTTGCTCTGAAACAGGGGATACGTTCAGTGAAGAAGGCTACTCCAGTACAGATGGAGACTGTGGATGGCTCTCTACTGACTTCTGGACCAGTGGATCAAGAAACAGAGCCTTTGAGGGTCCTTATGGGTAAAGATCATCAGGAGAAAATGTCTTTTTTGCTTATCTCTTCTCCCCACTTTCCCATTATTCTAGGGCTACCATGGCTGCAGGCGCAGAATCCTACGATTAACTGGGAGACCAAGGAATTACACTTTCCGGAGAAACAGATGAGTCAAGGAGTTTCAGCTTGCTCTGTTCCTAAAGGAACCATGTCAGTCCCTGAACTACCAGCTGTATACCAGGACTATGTGGATTTATGTGACAAGAAGAACGCTGATCAGCTTCCTCCTCACCGTCCATATGATTGTCCAATTGAATTATTGCCTGGAGCCAAGATACCTTTTGGTAAGATCTACCCCCTAGTGGGGCCCGAGCTAAAAGCTTTGAAGGATTATATAGACGAAAATTTAGCCAAGGGCTTCATACGCCCCTCTTCATCTCCCGCAGGTGCACCCATCTTCTTTGTGAAGAAGAAAGATGGATCTCTGAGACCCTGCATAGACTATAGGGAACTCAATAAGGTTACTATTAGAAACCGTTATCCATTGCCTTTAATCCCTGAGTTGTTGGAGAGAGTGCGGCATGCCAAAATTTTCTCTAAACTGGATCTCCGTGGGGCCTATAACTTGGTCCGTATTAGACCTGGGGATGAATGGAAGACTGCTTTCAGGTCACGCTATGGACACTTTCAATATCTAGTTATGCCTTTTGGTCTGAGTACCACCCCAGCCACTTTCCAACACTTCATGAATGATATCTTCAGGGATCTCCTAGATACATTTGTGGTGATTTATCTGGATGATATTCTAATTTTTTCTAACTCCACAGAGGAACATCATGGACATGTGAGAATGGTCTTAGAACGCCTAAGACAAAACCATCTCTACATCAAACTTGAAAAATGTGAATTCCATAGGACCGAAATTCAATTTCTGGGGTATGTACTATCTACGCAAGGGATTAGTATGGATGGAAGCAAGACCCAAGCCATCAAGGATTGGCCAATTCCTAGAAATGTGAAGGAGGTGCAGCGTTTCATCGGGTTTGCCAACTTCTATAGACGTTTCATTAAGAATTTTTCTGAGGTAGTGTCACCTATCACCCAACTTACCCGGAAACAGTCTAGGTTCTCCTGGACCCCGCAAGCTCAGGAAGCATTTTCCTGTTTAAAGGATAAATTTACCACCGCACCTATCTTAGTACATCCCAACCCCGAGCTTGCCTTCATAATAGAGGTGGATGCTTCAGACTGTGCCGTTGGAGCTATACTCTCTCAGAGAACAGGTGAGAAGAATGTCTTGCATCCCTGTGCCTTCTTTTCCCAGCAGTTGTCTTCGGCTGAGAGGAACTACGATGTGGGCAATAGAGAATTGTTGGCCATTATTGCCGCCTTCAAGGAATGGAGACATCTTCTTCAGGGTGCTGCACAGCAAATAGTCGTCCTGACAGACCATCGTAACCTTGAATTTATCAGGTCGGCTAAATGCCTGACTCGTCGCCAGGCTCGCTGGAATCTTTTCCTAAACCAATTTAATTTTGTCATTTCTTATAGACCAGGATCGCGCAATGGAAAGGCTGATGCACTCTCTAGGATTCATTCAGCAGAGACACGTCCACTTACTCCTCCTAAGACTATTCTTCCTGACTCTAGATTCCTGGGAGTGATTCATAATCAAGACCTACTTAAGGACATCAAGGAAGCAAACCATGCGGATTCTTTGTTGGCTCAACCCCCAAGGGACGTAAGTCTTGTCTTTAAGAATGGTGTGTGGATTCAGGGACAACGTCTGTATATACCTGAAACAGTCAGATTGAGAGTATTGCAACTCATCCACGATTCCAAGATAGCCGGGCATAGGGGAATTCTAAAGACACAAGAATTTCTTTCTCGTTTCTTTTGGTGGCCCACTTACAGGAAAGATGTCTTAAACTATGTCACTTCATGTGAAGTCTGTGCAAGATGCAAAACACCTCGCTCCTCACCAACTGGTCTGTTACAACCTCTTCCCACCCCGTCCCGCCCGTGGGGATCCATTTCTATGGACTTCATTGTGGAGTTACCAACCTCTCAAGGGAAGAACACCATTCTAGTGGTGGTTGACCGTCTAACAAAGGCAGCTCATTTTATCCCTTGTGTCGGCTTACCCACTGCAAAACAGACATCAGACTTGATGATTAAGAATGTGTTTCGCTTACATGGAGTACCGGATGAGGTTATTTCGGATCGAGGGGTGCAATTCACTTCTAGGTTTTGGCAAAATTTCTGTGCAGCATTGGACATTAAAGTAAACCTTTCTTCTGCTTTTCATCCCCAGACTAATGGACAGACAGAACGAACCAATCAGACCCTGGAGCAGTATCTCCGCTGTTTTATCTGCCACCTACAGGATGATTGGGTGGATCTACTTCCACTGGCTGAGTTCTCTTATAACAACTCTCAGAGCGCCTCCACTAAGCAGTCTCCTTTTTACTCTAATCTAGGTTATCATCCTAACATTCTACCACGATTTCCCATAGATACGCCCTTGCCGGCAGTGGCTGAAAGAATCACTTCTTTGCAAAAGAATATGGATCTTCTAAAGGAAAATCTAGAATTGGCTCAGGAAAGGTACAAGAAAGCAGCAGATAAATTTCGTAAACCTGCACCAGCTTTCAAGGTAGGAGATTTGGTCTGGCTGTCAACCAGAAATCTTAAATTAAAGATTCCATCATCTAAATTGGGACATAAGTACATTGGACCTTATAAGATCAATAAGATTATAAGTGCTGTTGCTTGTCGTCTTCAACTGCCCAGAACTATGAGAATCCACTCTGTCTTTCATGTATCCCTACTAAAGGCTGCAACACCCAATACGTTTCCTGGACGTTCTTCTCCTTGCCCTGACCCAGTGCTGGTCGATGGTCAGGAAGAATTTATGGTGGAAAGGATTCTAGATTCCAGGTTGTACGGAAATAGGTTGCAATATTTGATTAAATGGCAGGGCTACCCAGTGGAGGACAACTCATGGGAACCAGTCAATAATGTAAATGCTCCTCGCCTGCTCCGCCAGTTTCATCAGAGGTACCCTGACAAGCCTGGTCTGAGGTCATCCGGAGGTTGTCCCTAAGGGGGGAGTAATGTAAGGTTCTTTGTCTCTGTTGACATGTTCCTTGAAACTCAGTTTTCCGTCGGCCATTTTGCTTTCTGTCTTTCTGCAGCTCTTGCCCTCAGTTAATATGGAGTTTCCAGTTTTCATGTTCCCGCCCTGATTCTTCCCTCTTGCTTCTTAAGCAGCCTCAGCTGAACAATCAGTGCTCCTGAATCAAGCCTCAGTCAGTCTGTGACCTGACTTCTGGAAACCTTGGGCTTGTACTCCAGCTATTCCCTACTGAGGAGCCTTGGAACACTTTTGGACTCTGGAAACCTGCTGTTTGGTGAATCCATGTTTGCAGAGGAATTACGGTACAGAGAAGAGATCCTGAACCTGCTTTGGAGATTTATTGTAGTGCTTGAAGTTACTCTGGCCTGCTGTGTCTCCTGTCGCTGTTCCTGCAAACTGTGTGAACTTTTCAGCATGCTTGTATGAAGTAATACAAGTCATTTCATATCAACCTGTGTCTCCTGTGTTTTCCTCGCACCCAAGCACAAGACGCTATAGGAACTGTACACTATACATGACACTCGATTGCTTCTATCGTGAGATCTCTGGACCTCGTGCCTCCTTGTTTGTTTAGGTATGCCATTGCTGTCATGTTGTCAAACAGAACTTTCACATGGTAGCTTCTTATGTCTGGCAGGATTTCTAATGGCAAGCCTGGGCAAGAAACAGGTGACTGTAGAACCCCTAGTCTTCTACCACACAAATCAGTACCCCTTTTCTATAAAAGGGATACTACTTCCTGTTATAGGGATCTTTGACCTGCCCCTCAGTGCTGATCTTTAGTAATCACAACATTTTTTGGGGAAGAGTACAAAATTCTAGTTTTAACCCTTTTCCTATAGTATCTAATATCCATGGACTTGGGGAACTTCTTTCCCAAGCAGGAAGAAACAGTTTCAGCCTTCCACCTACCTATGCCTGGTGTCATTGTCTTCCTGGCTTTTTAGGGAACACAGAAACTTTCCCCTTGAGAGGTCTTCATTTTGTTCCTGGACCCCTTCCACTTTGGCTCCCTTTGCCTTAGAACCATATCTTCTATGTTCCTTCTAAATACACATAAAGGTCTTTTATGTTTTGGGGCAACCTTTTTTTTAATCTGAGGCTTTAGAATGGAAGTACCCAGTCCAATTCTTCAGCCAAAGAGCCCTTCTGGCTGAATTTGAGAAGGCACATATGCGTGCTGTCAATCGGATTGTATCAGCAGAAGTATAATCAAGGAATACGCTGCCTTTGCTATTTTTGGAAGGCTGGCTTACAACTGACCCCTTGGGTATTTGTTTCTCATTTGTGCCTCCGGTTGGCTAAGCCACATGCTCAGAGATATCACAGTGCGCGTAGCTGTTAGATTAGATTTAAAGGCTGCCACCCCAGATTCCCATGCTTTTTTCAGAAACCTGTCTGCCTTTATACCATGTGGGTCCTTTAAAAAGGCCTACTGTAACAGAGTGACTGACCCAGTGTGACATGACCCAAAAGTAGGTCGGTCACCAAACGGCACAACAAACAAGGTAACACCAGGGACACAATAACAATGGTGGGCCCTGTCGCTAGGGAAAGAGGGAATGGACACCTCCTGCACTCACCTGAGGATGTACCCTGATCTCACTATCGTCCCTATATGGGTTCTTTCACCTCTTAGCCGAGTAGGATACCTAATCCCTTACTTGCCCTGCTCTTATCCCTAAGTAGGGAACTGGCAGGTGAGAGCACTGGTCCCACAGCTGCACTAATACAACAAAAGCAATGGAAAGAGACACCAAAGGGACGGGGTAACAAAAATACAACATTTATAGCTGCAAAGCACCATACAGCAGGATAGACACCAGATCAATGTATTCAGCTGAAGCACCACTGCACCCAGGAAGCTCCTGTCTCCAGCCTGGTCACTGTAGATTACTCTAACACCAACAATCAGCTGATGCAACAGGTGACTTCTTGAAGGATGGTGGGAGTGGTCACCACCCACATCAGCTGACCCAGCAGCAAAGCAATTACACCAGCAGGGCAGCGAAGAAAAAACTGGCATTAACCCCAAATGGCCTGAAAGGAAAAAAGTTTTAATTTGAGAAGCCAGATCTGCCACAGATCCAAAAATGGATCGTGACATCTAAGTCGTCGAAGGGGAGTGCTGTATTACAGGACACCTTGCATACAGCTAACTCTATTTTGGCCTCTTTGTCCCAGGTTTCTGAATCCTCAGTCTTTTGATAACAGTTGCATTTATCGTGGCTCCGCAGGTCCCGTTGGTAGTAGAACACCGGTGGGGGTCGGTATAGCGTCTTCAGGTGTCCCTGCCCAACACACGGTCCTGCTTCTGGTGGCAGCGGGCGGTCTCCGGTTTTGCCCACTGAGCCTAGTCCATGTAACTGCGGAGCGATAAGATAGAGCTCTCCGCAAGGTTCCACTCGGCGTGTGCCTCTCTGAGCAGCCACCGTCACCCGAATGGCTGCGTTGCATGTTCTGCCCGACGTGTGGCCTCCCTGGATGTCAGCTGACACCCGGACGTCCGTACTATGATGCTCTGTCTGTCGCACGTTCCCCTGCGCACCCACTGGTATCGCTGAGTATTTCACGTTGCCGCCCTGTCTCTGCACGCTGTGGACTATTGCTCTCCTCACTGCGGCTGCGATCTGCACCTACTCAGCGTTCTGGTGAGAAGCCCCCCTCCATTCTCGCACAGCCCCTTTTAGATTACTACACCCCGGTCACGCCCCCTCCACCCAGGTTACTGGCTCGCTCCGGCTGCAATTGCATTCCCTCCAGCAACAGGAGGTGCGGCCCCAGTAGTTCCAGACCCAGCACTTCAACAACCCTGGCAGCCCGGTCCTCCCTTCTACACTGTCATGGGGAATGGGAAAAAACAACTTGCCGTGTGAAGTCTCAGTCTTTTTGAGCTTCTTTTAAACGCTTCAGGTTTTTGAAAGCAGTGAAGAGCAGCTAAAAGAAGCAGAGTCCCCGAGGCGAGTGCTCAATGTAGAGCGGAGCATAACTGATCATTATTGCAATTTTAGGGGAGGCAGAAACAACAAAAACAGCAGTCCAAGAACTGCTGTTTGTATATTTTCATGCCATTTATCATGCGGTATAAGAGCTAACACAGATTTAGTCTTCAGAGCAGTATGATTACAGAAATCTACATTTTTATTTAGTTTATGCTTTGCTATATTTGGACACTGAAATTTTTTATTTTTTTTATAAGTTCGTGATAGCCAAATGGAGTTTTGAGAAATCTCGGCCATTAACTCTGTCATTTCACATAGTTACTTAGGTTGAAAGAATACCTAGGTCCATCAAGTTCAACCTTTCTCCTCCAATTGTTCATTTTGTCACTAAATTAACTATAACCTACAATGTTATGTGTATAGAGGAAATCATCCGGCCCTTTATTAAAAGCTGTCATAGTGTCTGCCATTACTATCGCTTGTGGTCGGCATTCCACATTCTGACTGCTCGAACTGTGAAGAACCCTTTCCTATTCAGCTGTCGGAATCTCTTTTCTTCCTCCCTTGATGAGTGCCCCCTGGTCCTTAGGATGGTGTTCTTGGAAGGAATAAGTTATGCGCCATTCCTTTCTACGGACCACACACATATTTATACTTGTAAATGAGATCCCCTCTGGGGTGTCTTTTTTTCCTAAGTTAAACAAGCCCAACTTTTCCAACCTCCATCCCTTGTAATAATCTAGTTGCCACTTTTGAACTGATTCTAACTTCTGAACATCCTTTTTAAAATGTGGATCCCAAAACTGTATCCAATATTGTAAATGTGGCCTCACCAGAGATTTATAAAGGGGTAACAATACATTGGGATTGCAGGATTTTTTCTCTTTTTATACACCCTAAAATCTTGTTTGCTTTTGCAGCTGCTGCTTGACATTGAGTGCTGCTGATCAGCTTACTTGTAACGAGAATACCCAAGTCCTTCTCCTGATCTGTAATACCACGTATTCTCCCATCTAATGTATATGCAGCAATAAGATTGCTCCGTCCTCGGAGCATTACTCTACATTTATCTACATCAAACCTCATTTGCCAAGTGTTTGCCCATTCAGTCATCTTATCCAGATCATCTTGCAATGTTGTACTGTCCTGGTCAGATTTTAGTGTCCAGATACAAAATGAGACACCTGCACTAAAAGCCTTCAGAGAAGCCCAGCCTATGGCAGAAAACAAAAGCTGCCATCAGGTATGTTACTACACATCCTGTCAAACGTGCGCAAACTTAAAGAAGATACACTCAAGTCACCATAAAAAGATAGCGCTAGCATGTTCGTCCCATGAACATGTAGGACCCACAGCAAGTGTGCCAAATTGCAAAAAAATGTATGTCTTTATGTATACATCAACAGCACAATAAGTACATATGTAAATGAACACCAATAAAAAGCGGGGTAGTATGTGTGCGCTGTACACTGAATTGCAAGCTTTGGGGTAGTGACAAACCAGGCTGCAAATAGGTGATTTATAAAAAATGTAAGTATGGAGATCAGCTTAATTTAGTGTATGTGTCAATATGTATCCAGTTAAAAGTTAAAAAAAACTCAACAAACATAGTGAAAACACGATACAGCAATGCAGTAGGTTAGGGTTAGGGTTATTCACCGCTATGCAGTCCAGCAAAGATCTCAGTTGCATCCACTTGAATAAAAGAGCCGCGCTCGGTGAGTGTGCGGAGGTCCTTGGCGGAATTAAAAAGTAGAGTTGCAATATAGCGAACAGACAGCCCTGGCCGGTGTAAGAGAAGAGCCCATTTAATATTTCAGCCTTTTCTTTGTCCTCTATAATTATCTTATCATCTTTTATTTATCAAATACTTTTTATTAACCCCTTCATGACCCAGCCTATTTTGACCTTAAAGACCTTGCCATTTTTTGCAATTCTGACCAGTGTCCCTTTATGAGGTAATAACTCAGGAACGCTTCAACGGATCCTAGCGATTCTGAATTTGTTTTTTCGTGACATATTGGGCTTCATGTTAGTGGTAAATTAAGGTCGATAATTTTTGCGTTTATTTGTGAAAAAAATGGAAATTTGGCGAAAATTCTGAAAATTTTGTAATTTTCAAATTTTTAATTTTTATTCTATTAAACCAGAGAGTTATGTGGCACAAAATAGTTAATAAATAACATTTCCCACATGTCTACTTTACATCAGCACAATTTTGGGAACAACATTTTTTTTTGTTAGGAAGTTATAAGGGTTAAAAGTTGACCAGCGATTTCTCCTTTTTACATCAAAATTTACAAAACCATTTTTTTTAGGGACCACCTCACATTTGAAGTCACTTTGAGGGGTCTATATGGCAGAAAATACCCAAAAGTGACACCTTTATAAAAACTGCACCCCTCAAGCTACTCAAAACTACATTCAAGAAGATTATTAACCCTTCAGGTGCTTCACAGGAACTAAAGCAACGTGGAAGGAAAAAATGGACATTTTAATTTTTCCAACAAAAATTTTCTTTTAGCATCAATTTTTTCATTTTTACATGGGCATCAGGATAAAATGGATCCTAAAATTTGTTGGGCAATTTCTCCTGAGTACACAGATACCTCATATGTGGTCATAAACCACTGTATGGGCGCACAGCAGGGCTCAGAAGGGAAGGAGCGCCATTTGACTTTTTGAATAGAAAATATGCTGGAATATTTAGCGGTTGCCATGTCACATTTGGAGAGTCCCTGTGTGCCTAAACATGGAGCTCCCCCACAAGTGACCCCATTTTGGAAACTAGACCTCTTAAGGAACTTATCTAGATGCATAGTGATCACTTTGAACCCCAAGGTGCTTCACAAATTGATCTGTAAAAAAAAGAAAGTACTTTTTTTTCACAAAAATTTTCTTTTAGCCTCAGTTTTTTTCATTTTCACATGGCAACAGTATAAATTGGATCCTAAAATTTGTTGGGCAATTTCTCCTGAGTACACAGATACCTCATATGTGGTCATAAACCACTGTTTGGGCGCACGGCAGGGCTCAGAAGGGAAGGAGCGCCATTTGACTTTTTGAATGGAAAATATGCTGGAATATTTAGCGGTTGCCATGTCGCATTTGGAGAGTCCCTGTGTGCCTAAACATTGGAGCTCCCCCACAAGTGACCCCATTTTGGAAACTAGACCCCCTAAGGAACTTATCTAGATGCATAGTGAGCACTTTGAACCCCCAGTTGCTTCACAAATTGATCCGTAAAAAAAAGAAAGTACTTTTTTTTTCACAAAAATTTCTTTTAGCCTCAGTTTTTTTCATTTTCACATGGGCAACAGTATAAATTGGATCCTAAAATTTGTTGGGCAATTTCTCCTGAGTTCACAGATACCTCATATGTGGTCATAAACCACTGTTTGGGCGCACGGCAGGGCTCAGAAGGGAAGGAGCGCCATTTGACTTTTTGAATGGAAAATATGCTGGAATATTTAGCGGTTGCCATGTCGCATTTGGAGAGTCCCTGTGTGCCTAAACATTGGAGCTCCCCCACAAGTGACCCCATTTTGGAAACTAGACCCCCTAAGGAACTTATCTAGATGCATAGTGAGCACTTTGAACCTCCAGGTGCTTCACAAATTGATCCGTAAAAAAAGAAAGTACTTTTTTTTCACAAAAATTTTCTTTTAGCCTCAGTTTTTTTCATTTTGACATGGGCAACAGTATAAATTGGATCCTAAAATTTGTTGGGCAATTTCTCCTGAGTACATAAATACCTCATATGTGGTCATAAACCACTGTTTGGGCGCACGGCAGGGCTCAGAAGGGAAGGAGCGCCATTTGACTTTTTGAATGGAAAATATGCTGGAATATTTAGCGGTTGCCATTTCGCATTTGGAGAGTCCCTGTGTGCCTAAACATTGGAGCTCCCCCACAAGTGACCCCATTTTGGAAACTAGACCCCCTAAGGAACTTATCTAGATGCATAGTGAGCACTTTGAACCTCCAGGTGCTTCACAAATTGATCCGTAAAAAAAAGAAAGTACTTTTTTTTCACAAAAATTTTCTTTTAGCCTCAGTTTTTTTCATTTTCACATGGGCAACAGTATAAATTGGATCCTAAAATTTGTTGGGCAATTTCTCCTGAGTACACAGATACCTCATATGTGGTCATAAACCACTGTTTGGGCGCACGGTAGGGCTCAGAAGGGAAGGAGCGCCATTTGACTTTTTGAATGGAAAATATGCTGGAATATTTAGCGATTGCCATGTCGCATTTGGAGAGTCCCTGTGTGCCTAAACATTGGAGCTCCCCCACAAGTGACCCCATTTTGGAAACTAGACGCCCTAAGGAACTTATCTAGATGCATAGTGAGAACTTTGAACCCCCAGGTGCTTCACAGAAGTTTATAACGCAGAGCTGTGAAAATAAAAAATCATTTTTTTTCTCAAAAAATGATTTTTTAGCCCACTATTTCTTATTTCCACAATGGTTACAGGTGAAATTGGACCCCAAAAGTTGTTGTCCAGTTTGTCCTGAGTACGCTAGTACCCCATATGTGGGGGGGAACCACTGTTTGGGCACACGTCAGGGCTCGGAAGGGATGTGGTGACGCTTTGAAATGCCGACTTGATGGAATGGTCTGCGGGCATCTTGTTACGTTTGCAGAGCCCCTGATGTGCCTAAACAGTAGAAACTCCCCACAAGTGACCCCATTTAGGAAACTAGACCCTGCAAAGAACTTATCTAGATGTGTGGTGAGCACTTTGAACCCCCAAGGGCTACACAGAAGTTTATAACGCCCGGGCATGAAAATAAAAAAATCATAATTTTTCCACAATCAGGATCTTTTAGTCCCCAATTTTTTTATTTTCCCAAGGGTAACATGAGAAATTAGACCCCAAAAGTTGTTGTCCAATTTGTCCTGAGTATGCTGATATCCCATATGTGGGAGAAAACTACTGTATGGGCACACGTCGGGGCTCGGATGGGAAGTAGTGACGTTTTGAAATGCCCACTTGATGGAATGGTCTTCGGGCGTCATGTTACGTTTGCAGAGTCCCTGATGTGCCTAAACAGTAGAAACTCCCCAAAAGTGACCCCATTTTGGAAACTAGATCCCCCAAGCAACTCCTATAGATGTGTGATAAGCACTTTGAATCTCCAAGTCCTTCACAGAAGTTTATAACGCAGAGCCGTGAAAATATAAAATCATTTTTTTTCCACAAAAATAATTTTTAGTCCCCAATTTTTTTCCCAATGTTAACAGGAGAAATTAGAACCCCCAAAGTTGTTGTGCAATTTTTCCCGAGTACGCAGATACCTCATATGTGGGGATAAACCACTGTTTGGGCATACGTCGGGGCTTGGAATAAAGGGAGCACTGTTTGACTTTTTGAACGCAAAATTTGCAGGAATCAATGGTGGCTCCATGTCGCGTATGGAGACCCCCTGATGTGCCTAAATAGTGGAAACCCCTCAATTCTAACTCCAACACTAATCCCAACACACCCCTAACCCCAACCCTAACCCCTACACACACCTAACCCTAATACAAACCCTAATCATAACCCTAACCCCAACACACCCCTAACCCTAATCCCAACTCTAACCATAAACCTAACTACAAGCCTAACCCTAATTCTAACCCTAATTCCAACCCCAACTCAAATTCCAACCCTAACCGTAATTCTAACCTTAACCCTAATGCTAACCCTAACCCTAGTTCTAACCCTAAGGCTGGGTTCACATTGCGTTTTACCAGCCCGTTCAACACGTAGCGTTGACCGGCTGGTAACGGTATAGCATAACGCGATCGCGTTATGCTATACCCGCTAGCGCAGATGAATCAGCAGATAATCAGCCGCGATCCGCAGCAAAATCAGTCGCGGATCAGCAACAAAATCCGCCGCGGATCAGCAGCAAAATCCGCCGCGGATCAGCGGCGAAATCAGCCGCGGATCTGCGGCGAAATCCGCCGCGGATCAGCGGCGAAATCCGCCGCGGATCAGCAGCGTTCCGCAGTGGATCAGCAGCGAAATCCGCCGCGGATCAGCAGCGAAATCAGCCGCGGATCAACAGCGAAATCAGCCGCGGATCAGCAGCGAAATCAGCCGCGGATCAGCAGCGAAATCAGCCGCGGATCAGCAGCGAAATCCGCCGCGGATCCGCAGCGAATCAGCAGCAAAATCAGTCGCGGATCAGCAGCAAAATCCGCCGCGGATCCGCAGCGAAATCCGCCGCGGATCCGCAGCGAAATCAGTCGCGGATCCACAGCGAAATCAGCGGATCCGCAGCGAAATCAGTAGCGGATCCGCAGCGAAATCCGCTAGGAAAAAAAAAAAAAATTCTTTTTTTTATTATTTGTCCCTACCTATGACAGGGGGGGTTCATTTACTTTTTTTTTATTTTGATCACTGTGACAGTTTATCACAGTGATCAAAATAATTTTTTTTACAATGGAGGGCGCACTGCGCATGCGCCGGCTGGCGGGCGCACTGCGCATGCGCCCGCCATTTTCCAAGATGGCGGCGCCCATGAAGAATCCCGGGCAGCCGCCGGGACGGATCCAGGGACATCGGTGGACCGGGAGAGGTGAGTAGGGGACGTCGGAAGGTGAGGGGGGGGATCGGAAGGGGAGGGGGGTGATCGCAGGAGCAGGGGAGCAGACAGCGACGGCGGTGTCATGTGTGCATCGCCACGAAGATCGTCGCGGTTGCACATTCTGACTTCTCACAGCTGAGTTGCTGTTTCTTTGTGTTTGGCAGTTAGGGAGTTAATTCTGTCTGTGCTCAGTTCTGGGACTGGGTGCAGTTTCTCCCGGCTGCAATTAATTATTTGTTGATTGGTTTCCTTTAAATCTCTGGTGGTCTGTTTTGGGAGTTGCCAGTGAAATTCTTCATGCAGACCACAGATAGGATTGTATCTGTATAGACTTAAGTTAAAGAGCTCCTTAGTTGTTTTAAGCTCACCTTGCTTAGAGTTTAATATCCCAGATCATTTATGTTCCTTCTGTGTTTGAGTGTGTATGCAAGTCTGTGTTTTCTCCAGTCTGTCTTATATTGCTAATCTGTGTATTTAGCAGAGATCAGCCCATATCCCTTTGGTGGTAATCAGAATCCTTCTTAGGACTGATTACAGGGTTCAGGGACTGATAGGAGACAGGGTTAGGCTGGAGACTTGGACCTCTGAACCATTATCAGTACCTCCAGGGTGAGGGATTGGTTGGGACCCCAGTTTAGGGTCAGGTTAGACCCCCGGTCCTCTTCTTTCCTGTTACAATGTATCAAGTCCTCAAGATTAATCCTGAGTTCAACGGATATCGTGTCAGGTAAATCTATTCTATATTTACATGCTGATGTTGCTAATCTATATGTTGTATAGAGTGTTGTTCTTTAATGAATAGTTTACTGACATCGTACACATATCATAAGACCGCGTGACATTTTCACTGGCCAATAAAATTATTCCCAGTTGCCATGGATCCAGTAGCCCAGCTGGCTCTGCAGTTGCAGGGATTATCCATGGAGCTGACGGACATTAAGTCCAAAGTTTTGTCTCCCTCCGAGCAAACCAGATTTGAACCTAAAGTAGCTCTCCCGGACAGGTTCACTGGTGGGCGAGACAAATTTTTTACCTTCAGGGAAGCATGTAAATTGTATTTTCGGCTTCGGCCTCGATCATCAGGGAGTGAAGAGCAGAGAGTGGGAATTGTTATCTCGCTCCTACAAGGGGACCCTCAATCCTGGGCATTTTCCCTTCCTCCGGGATCCCCGGCTCTACAGTCAGTAGATCGATTTTTTACTGCCCTGGGTTTGGTATATGATGACCCAGATCGGGTCTCTCTTGCTGAGACAAAATTACGTAAGATACAGCAGGGGGATCGTCCGGCGGAGGAATTTGCTTCTGAGTTCCGTAGATGGGCCACAGATACTCAGTGGAATGACCCAGCTCTTAGGAGCCAGTTTTGTCATGGGCTTTCTGACAAATTAAAGGACGTTTTGGCTCAGTATGATTCTCCTCCATCACTGGAGGCTGCTATGGCCCTGGATATCCGTACTGATAGACGGCTCCGGGAGAGGTGCGAGGTAACTCCGCCCCCTGTTGTTACTCCACCTACTACTAAAGTCCCTTATGTTGAGGTTCCCCTTGTCTGTTCGGAGGAGCCTATGCAGTTGGGAGGGACATCATTTCGTAGGAGGGGATTGGCGGTACGCCGCAGGACTAGAAGGTGTTTCTTCTGCGGGAAAGAGGGACATTTTGTTGGGGGATGTCCGTCCCGTGCCTTGTTGAGCAAGAAGTCGCCGGAAAACTGTTAATCCCAGGTTGTGTGGTGGACGACAACCTGGGAGTATGTATTTCGTCCGCTAGTTCTTCTCAGTTCCTTGTACCAGTGGAGGTGGTGGTTGGTACGAGAGTGGAGAGATTTTCTGTTCTTCTTGATAGTGGGTCCGGGGCTAATCTGGTTGACGCTCAGTTTGCTCAGGCTCAAGGTATGCATCTGAGTGTATTGGTCAAACCGATCCCTATATTCTCCATTGACGCCAGGCCTCTCGGCCAAGGTAGCTTTGTTCATGAGGTTCATAACATTGACCTTCGGGTAGGGGCAATACATAGGGAACTATTATCTTGTTATGTGTTGGAGGGTCTACCTACTCCTATTGTGTTGGGACTTCCTTGGTTGGTTAAACATAACCCTGTGATTAATTGGCAGTCCAGAGAGATAAGCCAATGGGGTGAGTTTTGCAAAAGTAACTGCATGAACACAGTCATCAGTGCGGTCGTGCCTAGTACTTTGCCTCCTTTTTTGGAGGACTTTGGGGATGTGTTCTCTGAGGAGGGGTGTCAGGAGTTGCCTCCTCATCGCGTATATGACTGTTCTATTAATTTACTTCCTGATGCTAAGTTACCTAAAGCTAGGTTATATAACCTTTCTGGTCCTGAGAGGCAGGCTATGAAAGATTATATTTCGGAAAGTCTGGCCAAAGGGCATATTAGACCTTCATCTTCCCCAGTGGCCGCGGGGTTCTTCTTTGTGAAGAAAAAAGATGGAGGCCTACGCCCTTGCTTGGATTTCCGCGAACTTAATCGGATTACTGTTCGAGATCCGTATCCACTCCCTCTGATTCCTGATCTCTTCAATCAAATTGTTGGCGCCAAATGGTTCTCTAAATTGGATCTCAGGGGGGCGTATAATCTGATTAGGATAAAAGAGGGGGATGAGTGGAAAACGGCGTTTAACACGCCGGAGGGACATTATGAGAACCTTGTCATGCCTTTTGGTCTGACTACTGCACCAGCAGTATTCCAACATTTTGTTAATGACATTTTTCGTCATCTGGTGGGGCTGTTTGTGGTCGTATATTTGGATGACATTTTAATTTACTCGCCAGATCTTGTGTCTCACCAGGAGCATGTGAGACAGGTGTTGCAGATCTTGCGAGACAATAAACTATACGCCAAACTGGAAAAGTGTGTATTCGCCGTACAGGAACTTCAGTTTTTGGGTTTCTTGGTATCAGCCTCCGGTTTCCGTATGGACCCTGAAAAGGTGAGAGCAGTGCTTGAATGGGATCAGCCAGAGGATCTTAAGGCTCTGCAGCGTTTTCTGGGGTTTGCTAACTACTACCGGAAATTTATTTGTAATTTCTCATCTGTTGTCAAACCTCTCACTGACATGACAAGAAAAGGGACGGATTTTTCTAAATGGTCGGACAAAGCTTGCCAAGCTTTTTCCTCTTTGAAAAAATGTTTTGCTTCGGCACCCGTTCTCATCCAACCAGATGCATCACAGCCGTTCGTTGTGGAGGTGGACGCGTCTGACGTAGGGGTGGGTGCAATATTGTCCCAGGGTCCGTCCCCTGGTAAATGGCATCCGTGCGCTTTCTTTTCTAAGAAATTGTCGTCCGCCGAAAGGAATTATGATATCGGCAATAGGGAACTTTTGGCCATTAAGTTGGCTTTTGAAGAATGGCGTCACTTTTTGGAGGGGGCAGTCCACCCGGTCACCGTCATTACTGATCACAAGAACCTGCTGTATTTGGAATCTGCTAAGCGTCTGAATTCCAGACAAGCTCGATGGTCGTTGTTTTTTACCAGGTTTAATTTTGTTGTCACTTATCGCCCTGGATCTAAGAATGTTAAGGCGGATGCCTTGTCTCGCAGTTTCCCAGGGGCCGGGAAAACGGATGACCCGATTCCTATCCTTCAGGAGGGGGTGGTAGTGTCGGCTGTATGTTCTGAGCTTGAGGAGGAGGTATTAGAGGCTCAGGGGGACGCCCCTGCAGGACTCCAGGGAGACTGTTTGTCCCAAATCAGTTGAGACAAAAGGTTATTGAGGCACATCATAATTCTGCTTTAGCAGGACATCCAGGGAGTAAGGCTACTTTAGATCTCCTTTCTCGCCGGTTTTGGTGGCCTAACGTTAATAAAGATGTTTTAACTTTTGTCGCGTCCTGTGGGGTTTGTGCTCGCTCTAAGACCCCTCATACCCGTCCATCTGGGACCCTCTTACCCTTGAAACTTCCGGAGCGTCCATGGACTCATTTGTCTATGGACTTCATCACGGACCTTCCTCAGTCGTCAGGGAAGACTGTCATACTGGTGGTTGTTGACAGGTTCAGTAAGATGGCACATTTCATTGCTCTTCCTGCCCTCCCTAATGCTAAAACTCTGGCGCAGGTGTTCATTGGGGAGATTGTGAGACTTCATGGGTTGCCTTCTGATGTGGTGTCAGATAGGGGGTCTCAGTTTGTGTCCAAGTTTTGGAGGGCATTTTGTTTATGTCGGGGGATGCAATTGTCATTTTCCTCGGCTTTTCATCCGCAGACCAATGGTCAGACAGAGCGTCTGAATCAAAGCCTAGAGACTTATCTTCGGTGTTTTGTCTCAGAGAACCAGGAGGACTGGTCTTCTTTCTTGCCTCTGGCAGAGTTCGCTCTTAACAACAGGCGGAGCGAGTCCACTGGTAAATCCCCGTTTTTTGGGGCATATGGTTTTCATCCCCAGTTTTGTACTTTCAATGGGGGGGGCCCTTCTGGGGTTCCTGAGGAGGAGCGTTTCTCGTCGTCACTTGCTTCAGTGTGGAGAGGTGTATTGAATAATCTGAGTGCTATGGGGAACCGTTATAAACGTATGGCTGATAGGAGGAGAGTTTCTGGTCCAGATCTTAATGTGAACGATCTGGTATGGTTGTCTACCAGGAATATAAAACTTAAAGTTCCCTCCTGGAAGCTGGGCCCCAGATTCATCGGGCCGTACAGGATCAGTTCCATAATTAATCCTGTGGCATTTCGTCTGGACCTCCCTCCTACGTTTAAAATTCATAATGTGTTCCACAAGTCATTACTTAAGAGGTACGTGGCACCAGTCATACCATCACCTCTACCTCCTCCTCCAGTGGTGGTCAATGGTAATTTGGAGTTTCAAGTGTCAAAGATCATTGACTCACGTCTGAATCGCCGGTCCCTTCAGTACTTGGTGCATTGGAAGGGGTATGGTCCAGAGGAGAGGACGTGGGTTCCTGCGTCTGACATTAACGCAGATCGTTTGGTGCGGACCTTCCACAGAACTCACCCGGGCAAACCTGGCCCTGAGGGTCCGGAGGCCCCTCGTAGAAGGGGGGGTACTGTCATGTGTGCATCGCCACGAAGATCGTCGCGGTTGCACATTCTGACTTCTCACAGCTGAGTTGCTGTTTCTTTGTGTTTGGCAGTTAGGGAGTTAATTCTGTCTGTGCTCAGTTCTGGGACTGGGTGCAGTTTCTCCCGGCTGCAATTAATTATTTGTTGATTGGTTTCCTTTAAATCTCTGGTGGTCTGTTTTGGGAGTTGCCAGTGAAATTCTTCATGCAGACCACAGATAGGATTGTATCTGTATAGACTTAAGTTAAAGAGCTCCTTAGTTGTTTTAAGCTCACCTTGCTTAGAGTTTAATATCCCAGATCATTTATGTTCCTTCTGTGTTTCAGTGTGTATGCAAGTCTGTGTTTTCTCCAGTCTGTCTTATATTGCTAATCTGTGTATTTAGCAGAGATCAGCCCATATCCCTTTGGTGGTAATCAGAATCCTTCTTAGGACTGATTACAGGGTTCAGGGACTGATAGGAGACAGGGTTAGGCTGGAGACTTGGACCTCTGAACCATTATCAGTACCTCCAGGGTGAGGGATTGGTTGGGACCCCAGTTTAGGGTCAGGTTAGACCCCCGGTCCTCTTCTTTCCTGTTACAATGTATCAAGTCCTCAAGATTAATCCTGAGTTCAACGGATATCGTGTCAGGTAAATCTATTCTATATTTACATGCTGATGTTGCTAATCTATATGTTGTATAGAGTGTTGTTCTTTAATGAATAGTTTACTGACATCGTACACATATCATAAGACCGCGTGACAGGCGGTGACCGATCGCTGCCATCTTTCGATGGCGGCGGCCGATCACCGCCGTGACATGGTGTGGGGGGGTCTGATCGCGGTCTCCAGCCATGGCAGATGCTATTGCAGCATCGGCCATGGCTGGATTGTAATATTTCACCAGTTTCATTGGTGAAATATTACAAATCGCTCTGATTGGCAGTTTCACTTTTAACAGCCAATCAGAGCGATCGTGGCCACGTGGGGGTTAAGCCAACCCCCCTGTGGTGATGCAGTAAGGGTCCTGTTACTGCGGGTCGGGTGACCTTTCAGTGACCCCGGACCCCCGACCCGCAGTAACATGATTTATAGCATGACGCCTACGTCGGCGTCATGGGTCGGGATGGCACAGGTTTTCATGACGCCGACGTCGGCGTCATGGGTCGGGAAGGGGTTAAGGCATATAGCAAAAATGTAGTACAGTCTGACACGAACTTCAGACAGATACCAAAATTACAAAGCAGATGGAAACATTTTCATTTAACATGAACTTTACCCAATACCCCACCTCCCCCCCAAACCCCATCCCAATATCCTTTATTATCAAACTGGTACATGTCCTCTTGATAAATTTATACACCACTTCACAAAAGCTCAGCCGCACAAGTACAGTTACTACAGAGGTAATGAGCCGACTCCCAGCCTACTCTGCAACAACTCAGCCGACGCCACACCCGGACAATCCATCCATCCGCCCCACACATTTTCACATTTTTTATGTTGACCTCTCTTAGTGTAAATATTCTTTTCCATGAGGACAACAAAGTTTATTTTATTCACAAACTCTTTTTTGACTGGTGGTTTTTCATCTAATCAATGCATCGCAATAAGCTTCCTAGCAGCATAAAGCAATCTTACAAATAAAGGGGCATGTAGAGGCGCTAGTGCCCATATACTCCAATAAGCTGCCAGTATAATGAGCCTTCCACCACAAAGAAGGTATGGAGAGAAATAATCACATACAAGCGATACTCGCGCTATAATTGGAGCATATTATCATTACTGATAAACCCTTACCTTGGTACAGGTAGAAATAGTAGGGAAGCGGAGGTGTAAATAATGGTAGACGTTCCAGGTAGGAATGCGCCTTTTTCAAAAATCGGCCGGATTCCTTCCTCAGGGATGGCTCTTCTGGTAACATTTGTCTCTTTATATCCTCAGTCAATCAGGTTCCAGTGGTTCAATCAAATGCAAACAATTCGATGTCAGTATTCAGCCCTTAGGCTTTAGAGCATCTAATTGAAAGATGCAGCGTGTCTCTTCCCTGGACATCTGTTTAATAAATCGCCCTTTCGCCAGTCTCTTTTAACTCTTTTTATGCCTGTAACCCTGACACCTTTTAATGATCCCTTATGGACCATTTTAAAGTGCCTGGATAAAGGGTGGTTATCAAAGCTGTTTCTGATATTACGGAGGTGTTCCCCGATTCGTTTGCAAAGGGGGCGTATTGTGCGACCCACATATATCTTTTGGCACGGACATTCGATAGTGTAGATGTGTAGCCCAGCTGTGACTGGAGCCACATGTTACCCAGGAGGATGCACGGAAAGGTAAATCCATGATAACCTATAAGCACACAACATTTCACATTTTCCCTGGTGCCACCAGAGGGAGCCCTTGAGATGACAGCAGTGAGATGAAGGCAGTCTAGCTGCGAGTTAGCTAGTTATTGGTTTTACCTCAGAACAGAGAACACCTCAGAGAGTGAGAGGAGAGAGACGTTCCTGTCAGACGAGACGGAAGAAAACGAGCTAGTTACCTCAGACATGCTGAGAGGGAACTCTAGCCAGAAAGAAAGACTTATCTGAAAGCCTGAGGACTTCAGCAAACACTCAGCTTATATAGTGGAGTCCAGTGTAGTGGAAAGGATTGCCACTTGGTCTGGTCAAGGTTGAGTCCACTGAGATTCCAACAGTGAGCATTTTAGTAAATAAGCGTGCCGACGCTTGGAGAGCGGTGAAGAGAAGAAAGCTGACATCTGCTGCTAGTTTGTACTTATGATAGTGGTGAGAGTAGGACGACAGGCAAGTGGAAAAGGGAAAGAGAGTGACCGAGGTCAACCAGCATTGATAGCTTACCTCGACTCTGCACCACCGGACACCGGGTCCGCGCTTACCAGCATCTGCACGACTGGTAGGAGACACCGGAGACCCTGCTGGACTACAAGTCACAGAGGGGCCCTTCAGTGCTGATACGTAACCGGGGTCAGGAAGAACAAGAGTCTAGCAGGGCCCTGCATTTAGAGACTAGTTCTGTCCAAAAGAAGGCTCCACCACAAGATCAGCCGGGCGTAGCAAAGAGAACGGAGTTAAACTTTGTTTTATGCAAGTTAGAAACTCACACTCAAAAAGACGTAAGGAGGCCCTACACCTACTCAGTGGATTACTGGACGTGCATCCTCCACCCTGAGCAGCTTCCCGGGACGTGCCTGCAAATATCACCAGTAAAGGTACAGAAAAGAGACTTTATTGTGTGTGTCTGCATTATTGCCCTGCACCCCTACATCGCCATATACCTCGAGGGATCAGTCTCGCCTGTGGGGGACTTAACACCTTGCTGCCCAATAACAACCCCTCAGAGGATTCACCCTGCAGCGCTGGTCACTCTGATCAGGAACCACAGGTGGCGTCACGAACATTCTATCATCCCCTGTAAATATCCCCCTTTAGTGAGCGCCCAGGGCAACGGACCGAGCTGCGCTACCCGTGACATCCCCCAGTGAAGTGAACGGGCTGGGTGCCGAGTACCCCAAAGCCCTGGTACGTGCGACTCATATATTATTCCAGTGGAATTGCAACTGATAAATAGGGGAAAAAAAACACAGATGATGTCAGCTTACCCCAATGTTCGTGATGCACATAAGTATCCTCACTCCTCGCACGGATGTGGCAGAGCAACCATAGCAAGCAAAAAAAAAAGGAAAAATCCAGCGTAGAGCAGAGATGATTAAAAATAAAATTCTTTAATGAGATTGGTTAAAAATAGACAGCAATATCAAGCAGTACAGACCCACAGAAATATGGCAGAACGATCTACGCGTTTCGACGTGTGTCTTTCTCAAGATCTAGTTCTGACTGAAGCAAAACGTTATTTATGGTGGTAACAATCTGCACCTGGGCAAAAGCTTCTGGTGCAATACCCATATGTGGGGAATTAGAGATAATTGCAGAAATGACTACATAAGAAATTACAAAAAAAAAATATATAAATTACCAACATAACTAGTTTATAACACCAAAAAACATATGTGAAAAATAAAAATATAAAAAGAAAAGAAAGAAAGAAAAAAAAAAAAAAAAAAAAAAAAGAAAGAAGAAGAAAGAAGAAAGAAAAAAGAAAGAAAAAAATAAAAAATAAAAAAGAATAGAAAAAAAGAATAATATATATAACCTTTCTTTTTTATTTTTTTTCACATATTGTTTTTTGGTGTTATAAACTAGTTATGTTGGTAATTTATATAGATCTTGAGAAAGACACACGTCGAAACGCGTAGATCGTTCTGCCATATTTCTGTGGGTCTGTACTGCTTGATATTGCTGTCTATTTTTAACCAATCTCATTAAAGAATTTTTATTTTAATCATCTCTGCTCTACGCTGGATTTTTCCTTTTTTTTTGCTTGCAACTGATAAAGTCCCTAATAGGGAATTCCGTTCCATTTCGGGTTTTAATCAATTTTTGTTTTGTGAGTTTTGCATTTTTTACAGGGGTGGAAGCCTGTTATTACTGTTCTAAAGGGGTCCGTCGGTTGATCCTGAGTGCTAGGTTGCTTGAAATTACGTACAGTCGGTGCAATAATGTGGCCTATATTTCTGGCCTTTCTGAAAATGAATTTCGGTGTTTAGTAATTTTGTTCCCAATTATTTTATCATCTTTCAATAATTCCCAATGCTTCTTCACCATGCGTTTATAAATATGTCCATTGGAGTTATATTGGGTGATGAAGGGGACAGAGATGGTATTCAGAGTGCAGAATCTTGTATTGCTTCACAGTCATTATCCTGCAGTAATTCATCTCTGGGTAGATTTCTAACATTGTCTCTAATTTCCAGTAAGTAGTCGTGGTCGTGTCTCGACCACGCACCACAATTGTGGGTTTCCAGGGATATGGGGTACTCGGAGCCGAGCCCGTAGATTTCTATAGGGAATGTCACTGGTAGCTTGGCTCGGTCCGTGTCCCTGGCGGTCAGGCGTTAAAGGGTTTATTTACAGGGGATTTGGTAGATAACAGTTCGTGACGCCACCTGTAGTTGTCTGATCACTAAGACCAGCGCTGCAGTAGATCTCTGAGGGGATGTTGTGGCAGCTAGATGACGGGTCCCCCACAGGTGGGACTGGTCCCTCAAAGTCTATGGTATTAATGATGTAGGGTGCAGATAAATGAATCAGTCTCACACCATCCAGCGTCTTTCCATACCTTTTACTTGTCAGATGTTTAGGCAGGTCCCGGGGAGCTGGTCGGGGTGAAGAATGTGCTTCGAGATAACAGCTGAACAGGTTAGAGGCCTCCTTTACTTCCAATATGATGAGTCCAACTTGCTTGAAGCTAAGTTAACTCCGAATACTCCAGCTAACTCCATAGCTGTACTGCCCGGTCAGCATTGTGGTGGAGCCTTCCAGTGATGAAACTAGGTTCTTCTATGCTTGGCCTAGCTCAAAGTCCCTATTCCACCTGACTCCGGTTACGTACCGACACTTCAAGGGCTGCTTTCTGCGACCTAAGGTCCAGTAAGACTCTGGTTGTTCCGTTACTATGCGTGAAGCGATAGCAACACTTCGGTCCCCAGTGACCGGGTAAATTGTGCAGGTAATCCTATACCTAATGCACTGCTCTAACTCCTTCCACTGCGCCCTTCGCCCTGTTCGCGCTCTTAACATAAGCACTCCACACTTCCTATGGTAGTACAAGTCAATCCTTTCTTACTTCTTCCTTGGAGCTCGCTGACAGATTCTCAGTATTCTCCTAGTTCAGGAACACATCAACTGAACTTCACTGTCCTTGGGACAGGCGACTGAAGTTTCTGCTGCAAACTTCCCTTTCTCCAAAGCTGTCTCTGTCTGTCTGACTTTAGCTCACACAGAGCTCTGACAGGAAATGCAATCTGATCTCCTCTCCTCCTGCACAAGACTGCACACTGGTGGGATGACTCACTCCTGAGCCACCCGAGCTAGACTCGACTTCTTCCTCCCTCCAAGTCCAGATTAGACTCCCTCTGTCCGAAGACAGGAAACAGACTCGCTCTGCTGCATGTCACTACCTTATATACCCTATGGGTGTGTCCAAGTGTGTGATGGAGTGAATGGATATCAAGCATTAAACTGTTACCTCTCCGCACATCCTCCAGGGTTTTATGTGTGCCTTACACACCAGGGCTACACATCCCCCCTTGGTAAAACACAGCACTCCCGGGCTGTAAAATACAAAAAGAAAGACATTTTGTTTTGCATTTAAACAATAACATGAAACTCATCCCATCCAGGAGGTACGAAATCTTAAACGTTGCAATATGTACAGTAAGAAAATACAAAAGTATCAGAACATCAAGACACTCAATAAATATTCATAGTATTCTTGTGAAGGACCCGCACCAAACCTTCAACGTGGGTCCTGGGTGGGCTGCAGGACATCTGACTGCAGACCTCGCTCAGTGCCACACCATACGGGTTTTATGTTCAGAGGTAAGTTCAAGGCTTCATGTGAAACCAAGACAAGGCACCGTAGTGCAACTATTTACAGGATACAGTTTTTGAGCTGGCTCAGTCCTCAGCCACGCAGTCCATTATAAGACATTTTCAAGTAATTCACATTATATCACAATACTTTAAATTCCTTTTACCCAGCCGGGTATTTTACTCAATATATATAAAACTATGTAAACACTATACATAGCAATAAAGTGCAAAACAGCAATTATTTCTTTTATCAAAAACTTTTTACATTTTCTTAGTTGCGGTAAACCCCTGTCTGGGTCCTACCGGTCTTCACATTTTCTTGCTGACTTCAATGACATTTTCCACCCGGGGGCTGGAACAATGCGATGCTCCTTAGAGCACATGACAAACAGGTCGTGACCTGCTATCAGGGTTTGGGTCGCTACAGTTCTTGTGCGAACCGCTTGGGGCACGCCGGGTGCTTTCTCCTTGTGAGACGCCGATTGCGTCTCAATTTGCGTTGCAGGTAGCGATTCAAATTTAACCGCAGTTTGCGATACAAAGGAAGACTTGGGTGAAGAGATGCGAGCAGGTAGCGATGCCGACCGCGTCGTAGATTGCGATGGGCCTGCAGGGGGCGATGCTGAAGTACGGCCTGGTGCTATTTGAGCTTGAGACGGGGACGCTGCGGTAGTGGTGACGTTACCTGCGTCGGGGACGGGGTCACAGATGATTTCCACATTAAGGGCATACCATCCCTTCAGGCCCCAATGACGTGTATAAGTGACAATGTCCCCATTAATCAGGTCCCTTCCCGGATGACCTTGTGGTAGGTGGGACTCTACATCGCGACGGCTCACGAAAACCCTTGATAAAGTCCTGGCTCGCGGATGAATCCCCAGCCCTTGCGAAGCTGAAACTCCACTACGCACCCTGACGCCGTGGTTCCCTCCGGGTACCTTTATCACGGCGAACGGTTTCCTTGTCTGCGATGAGCTCTGCATGCTGTCGCTGCCGGTTCTGCTGCACCTCCCGCTCTTTCTCCTGCCGGCGTCGCTGCTCTTCTTCACGACACTGCATCTCTCTTTCCCACTGGACAGCGTACATGACGTCATCAATCCGCTCCATTGCATCCCAGTCGACGTCTGGCAACGATGGGCAGGACCCCTCCGGTGTCCCTGCCGGGGAACGGTAATCCGCTGCGGCTCTCTGACCTGGCTGGCATTCCGGAACGGGCAGGACCTCCTCAGCCTCCTTCGCCTCCACCGCTCCTTCGGTGGGATCAGGTACAGCATATCTGGTGTCCGCCTCCAGTCGCTCCGCAGCCTTTTTCATCAGGGCCTTTGGATAATCCAGTGATAGTGGGGTATCAAGAGACGGTATTTCACTTGCGGGAGAGAACATGGCGTCCCACAGCAGCCGCTGTGTTTGGGTGTGCCAGCGTCTCTCCGTCTCTTGTCGAATTGCACGATTCTGCAGCTTCTTCTTCAGCTCTGCGTTCTCCTTCCGCAGCTCCATCATGGCGGGGTCGGTGTCCCGATCTGGGGACAGCTCCGGCACAGGCAGACAGTCCTCTGGTAATGGGCACTGATTCTCCTGTCCTTCCGCCATCTCGGTCCAGGTATCTCTGTGGTATCCAACAGGAACATTCTGGTCCTTTCCGTGGAGGCGGGATTTGCGTCTCCTCCTCTTCGCATAGAGGATGAAGAGGAGGCGTATTTCTTTAGCAGTGGGGCTGGATCTCACATTGTAATAAGCCTTGGAGAGGGCGGCCATAACTTTTTGCGCTTCAGGGGGGTACACGCCCACGAAGGTACGCCCACCTTCTTCACCAGCGCCTCAGGGCGCGAATATGGCGGCAAATATGGCGGTATTTGGCCCAAACAACAGCAACAGTCTTTTTCACCAAAACACTCCACAGGCACACAGGGCTCGCAATTCTGCAAGTTTCGGATTCTGTTCGTGACGCCAAGTTTTTTGTCTCGACCACGCACCACAATTGTGGGTTTCCAGGGATATGGGGTACTCGGAGCCGAGCCCGTAGATTTCTATAGGGAATGTCACTGGTAGCTTGGCTCGGTCCGTGTCCCTGGCGGTCAGGCGTTAAAGGGTTTATTTACAGGGGATTTGGTAGATAACAGTTCGTGACGCCACCTGTAGTTGTCTGATCACTAAGACCAGCGCTGCAGTAGATCTCTGAGGGGATGTTGTGGCAGCTAGATGACGGGTCCCCCACAGGTGGGACTGGTCCCTCAAAGTCTATGGTATTAATGATGTAGGGTGCAGATAAATGAATCAGTCTCACACCATCCAGCGTCTTTCCATACCTTTTACTTGTCAGATGTTTAGGCAGGTCCCGGGGAGCTGGTCGGGGTGAAGAATGTGCTTCGAGATAACAGCTGAACAGGTTAGAGGCCTCCTTTACTTCCAATATGATGAGTCCAACTTGCTTGAAGCTAAGTTAACTCCGAATACTCCAGCTAACTCCATAGCTGTACTGCCCGGTCAGCATTGTGGTGGAGCCTTCCAGTGATGAAACTAGGTTCTTCTATGCTTGGCCTAGCTCAAAGTCCCTATTCCACCTGACTCCGGTTACGTACCGACACTTCAAGGGCTGCTTTCTGCGACCTAAGGTCCAGTAAGACTCTGGTTGTTCCGTTACTATGCGTGAAGCGATAGCAACACTTCGGTCCCCAGTGACCGGGTAAATTGTGCAGGTAATCCTATACCTAATGCACTGCTCTAACTCCTTCCACTGCGCCCTTCGCCCTGTTCGCGCTCTTAACATAAGCACTCCACACTTCCTATGGTAGTACAAGTCAATCCTTTCTTACTTCTTCCTTGGAGCTCGCTGACAGATTCTCAGTATTCTCCTAGTTCAGGAACACATCAACTGAACTTCACTGTCCTTGGGACAGGCGACTGAAGTTTCTGCTGCAAACTTCCCTTTCTCCAAAGCTGTCTCTGTCTGTCTGACTTTAGCTCACACAGAGCTCTGACAGGAAATGCAATCTGATCTCCTCTCCTCCTGCACAGACTGCACACTGGTGGGATGACTCACTCCTGAGCCACCCGAGCTAGACTCGACTTCTTCCTCCCTCCAAGTCCAGATTAGACTCCCTCTGTCCGAAGACAGGAAACAGACTCGCTCTGCTGCATGTCACTACCTTATATACCCTATGGGTGTGTCCAAGTGTGTGATGGAGTGAATGGATATCAAGCATTAAACTGTTACCTCTCCGCACATCCTCCAGGGTTTTATGTGTGCCTTACACACCAGGGCTACACAGTCGTACCCCTTATTTAAAAATTTAGTGATGAGTGTATCTTTTATCTTATAAGTGGGCAATAAATGTTTTTTGTGGGCTAACCTCATTAATGTCACTCATATGACAGCATGAACAGGATTATAGGCTGCTATAAGGACCCACTGGAACGTCTTCATTGAATTGTGTGATGTCCATGATTGAGAGCAGTATAAATATATCAATGAAGCTATTAATATCCCCCCAAAACGGCCCTGCTGCAAAATGCCTACTTGGCATTGCTACATACCCTCCCCCTCTGCCCAAAGCCTTGGGCTCCTCACCAATTGCCTACACACGGTGCCTTCAAGGGGCCAGTTTACCAAAACTGACTTTGTGAGGGGCTACGGCCAGGTCTCTATTGGAAAACAAGGACAAAAAGGTCATCACACTATATAGGGATCAACCTAAGGCATGGAAAACTGAACATGAAGACACAAGAAAAGAGACATGCCATACAAAAGGGATCACCTTAAACTTTTAAATATTTGTTGAAATGGTAGGAACCAAACAATTAAAACACTTAAAAAAAAGCCAGTTGGCACAATACATGAACCAAATCAACCCACAATGGAGCTGAATCCCACCCTGCCTATTCACTAAATATGCAAATATTTGAGATACAGATATGGATGCGCCAAAAAATAACCACACAAAATAATACAGAGCACCCACATATACTGCCAGTAAAAAGATTAAGTAAAAAATATAATAGAGCATGCTATAGAGCAGAATAGTACATAGTGAAAGCAGATTAGAACGGTTATAAGGTGCATAAGATGCAGAAGTAAAAGGCAAATCCTAATAACTGTGACAATAACCCATAGAACAACAGTGAGAGATGGAGAGAGTAAGAGCCAACTGTCAGGGATTTGGGGGTAAAGTTGTCAGGAATTTATATCTTACTAGCTGAAGAGCCCGGCAATGCCCGGACATAGTAACTAACTAAGGTTATAGCAAATTATAATATATATATCTCTATATATAAAGCTGAGTGTATAGCCCCGCCCACTCCGCATAGCCACACCCACTATAATATCCCACACAATCCCGTCAGCCACACCTACCGTACTACTACCCCTAATATCCCACATCATCCCATCAGCCAGAGCCACCGAACTACTACCCCTAATATCCCACATCATCCCGTCAGCCAGAGCTACCGGACTACTACCCCTAATATCCCACATCATCCTGTCAGCCAGAGCCACTGGACTACTACCCCTAATATCCCACATCGTCCCGTCAGCCTGGGGTCAGCACCAGAGCGCTGAGTGGATTCGCCCTGACTTCCATACCAATGATCCCTTTAACAGAATCCTGGGGTCCGAACCAAAGCGCTGAAAAAATGCCTGATCCAAGTACCTCTGTAAAATGAATAGGAAAAGTGCTGTTGAGGAGTACAATGCTTTACACCACGGATGTGCATCTCTACACCCACTGATCATGAATAATATCAGTGCACAATATGTCTGCTGTATGTGATTAACATTGCAGCTAGATAGAAGACGCTTTCTTATTTATTTAGTTTCTCATCAATGAATAACACTGATGGTAAAAGCTGACACACGAATCAAACACTAATGAAACTCAAATTCATAATAGTGATGAACAGCTAGCCGTGTTTTTGAGTAAGAAAAAAATCACGGACTAAATGAGGCCTCACATTGACAGGCTGAACAATGCTCTACACTACATAAGTAGTGCAGGGTGCTATCGATGCAATCAATGAATCCTGTTTTCAAGTCCATTTATGGAACTAATAAATATTGTAAAAATGTTTTCAGGCATTTTAAAACCCACAGGACAGACACATTACCAACCAAGCTTACTACATAGATACAGGAACTAGAACCAACTTACTACATAGATAAGGAACAGAACAAGCTTACTACATAGATACAGGAACAGAACAAGCTTATTGTTAGGAACAGAACCAAGCTTACTACATAGATACAGGAACAGAACCAAGCTTACTACATAGATACAGGAACAGAACAAAGCTTACTACATAGATACAGGAACAGAACAAAGCTTATTGGGTGGTTATGGGAACAGAACCAAACTTACTACATAGATAAGAGAACAGAACCAAGTTTACTACATAGATACAGGAACAGAATCCAAGCTTACTACATAGATACAGGAACAGAACAAAGCTTATTGGGTGGTTATGGGAACAGAACCAAACTTACTACATAGATAAGAGAACAGAACCAAGCTTACTACATAGATACAGGAACAGAACCAAGCTTACTACATAATATGGTAACAGAACCCAGTTTACTTCATAGATGTGGGAACTAAACTGAGCTTGCTACATACAGTAGATACAATATCTGAAACAAACTTACTACATAGATAAGAGAACAGAACCAAGCTTATTACATAGATACCGGAAAAGGACTAAGCTTAGTATAAAGATGCTAAAACAGAACCAAGCTTACTTCATAGATACAGGAACAAATCCAAACTTACTACATAGATACGGGAACAGAACCAAGCTTACTACATAGATACAGGAACAAATCCAAGTTTACTACTTAGATAAGAGAACAGAATTGACTTTACTACATACAGCAGATACGAGAACACCCTGAATGAAGCTCAATTTATGACAAAAATAAATACAATAAAAATGTGTCGTACATGATGAACACTGCAAAAAAGTACACAAAAATTGCTATTTTTTTCATTCCACCTAACATAAAAAATATGAAAAAAAAGACATGTACTTCAAATTGGAACAAATATGATATACAGCTCATTACATAAGAAATCGGTAAATAAAAAAGCTCTAGCTTTCAGAATATAATGCAAATATTTTTTAATTTTTAACGTGATTTTCTTGTGAAAAAGTAATAAAACATACAAAAAAGTTTTAAATTGGGTATCAGTGTAATTGCATCAACCAGTACTATAAAACTGAACCATTAGTTGTTATCCTACACAGAGTATGCAATAAAAAAAATAGTGAATGAAAAAAACACACTCCACACATAATCCTGTACACATCTGCACCATAAAAATTTTTTCATGCTGCTTTTTGATGTTAGTTTGATGTTAGCCTGGAAAATCCACCTAAAAAAGTCTCTGTGTGAATGTGAGCCGCCCGCCAGGGCCTTGGGGTACCTAGCCCGTTGATTTCTATGGGGGATGTCACAGTAGCTGCAGCTCGGTCCGTGGCCCTGGGCGCTCACTGATAAAGGGGATATTTACAGGGAATTGAATGTTAGTATGGGGATTCGTGACGCCACCTGTGGTACCTGGTCAGGGTGACCAGCGCTGCTATGCAGATCCACTGAAGGGTTGGTATTGTGCAGCTAGATGTTAGGCCTCCCACAGGTGAGGCTGAGTCCTTCAGGGCAGATAAATGTGTAGGGATGCAGGACAGACGGGGACTCGGCAGTTAGGGGTAATAAGGTAGACACACACACAAGTCACTTTGGGTACCTTTACTGAAGATGTTGCAGGCACATCCCGGAGCACTGTAGGGTGAAGGGTGCACATCCAGAGTCCCCACTGAGTAGGTGTGTGTGGCCTCCTGTTCCTTGCCTTTCTGCAATGAAGTCCTGGCCTGCATGTAGCTGGGCCTAACTTAGTCTCCGTCTTGTACCTGGCTGATCTTGTGATTGGACCTTCTCTGAAAGGACAGGGTCACTGATGGCGGATCCTGCCGGACTCCGTCCTCCTGATCTTGCTACGTATCAGCTCTGTGGTACTCCAGGGACTTGTAGTCCTCCAGGAACTTCAGTGTTCTCCTAATGGGTCGTGGAGATCAATATACGCTCGGATCCCGGCGTCCGGTAAATACTTGCTGAGGTGAGCTATGAAGGCTCCTCTGCCTCATTCACTTCTCTTTCCACTCGCCTTCGGCCTACCCGGGCCCTCACACGATCACACACTGGCAGTTGGTGGGCTGCCTCTTCGCCGCTCTCTAAGCGTCGGCACGCTTTCTCACTGAGCTGCACTCACTCGTTTCAGCTCTGACTAGACTGGAGTGGTTTCAGTTCCACTTTACTAGCCTCCACTCTATTGAACTGAACTGCTCTGCAGTCTCCCTAATCTCAGCTCTGCAGACTGCAGCCTTCAGACTGACTGCTCTTTCCTGTCTTCACCCTCCTTTTATATCACTATCGGAGCTCCCTCTGGTGGTTTTAGGGATGGGTGAAGGTGTGTGAATATATATAGTGACCTCTAGTGGTGAATTCCTTCTGTGCACCCTTCTGGGAGATATGAATCCAGACACAGCTGGGCTCCACAAATGTAACGCTACCTAACACACAGACAAGCCTGGCTTTACTATATGTCTCTTAGGGCTGGGATGAAGATGTTGTAGCTTTAAAGCAATAGTGGCATTGAGTGAAAAAAATGATAAAAAGAAATAAAAATCCTTAAAAAGCTATTACTGGTCAATTTGTCGCTCGTGACTGCAGCGGACTTAGAATCTATTTGCAATACAGAATAAATTAGATTCAAAGGGCAGAAGATCTGAGGACTGAATGCTCCATAAAGTCTGCTGTAAATGCAAAACATCCATCCAAGATATAATCACAGATAATAAAACCCTAAAAATGGTTCGCCTAGCGGAGATCAGCGGCACCAGTCAGCAACTTATTTAACTTCCTGCGTGCACAGCGCACATACCCTGCCTTGTAAAAAGAATGAGTTTTCCAATTACTTTATTGCAGTGATTCTGATGTGATTTGGGGGTCCGTGGTCACATAAAAGTGTGTCAATTTGCTCTGAAATTAATGCCAACTTCTGGCGAAAATTCTTCTAAAGTTAGTAAAAGTAAAAAAATTGTACTAAAGTGTGAGGCGCCCGCTATTGGTAAACCAAGGCTGCTTTCCAAAAAACAAAACCGAGCTTTATTTACAAATTATCTGGTAGTAAAACCAAGCTCTATTCTGGATACAGAACATAACCAAGTTACTATATACAGGTTTCTAGGAACAACCAAGCTTACTATATGGATACAGGAAGAAAACCAAGCTTACTATATGGATACAGGAAGACAAACCAAGCTTACTATATGGATACAGGAACAAAACCAAGCTTACTATATGGATACAGGAACAAAACCAAGCTTACTATATGGATAAGGAACAAACCACTTACTATATGATACAGGAACAAAACCAAGCTTACTATATGGATACAGGAACAGAACCAAGCTTACTATATGGATACAGGAACAAAACCAAGCTTACTATATGGATACAGGAACAGAACCAACTTACTATATGGATACAGGAACAAAACCAAGCTTACTATATGGATACAGGAACAAAACCAAGCTTACTGTATAGATAAAGGAACAGAACCAAGCTTACTATATGGATACAGGAACAGAACCAAGCTTACTATATGGATACAGAACAAACCAAGCTTACTATATGGATACAGGAACAAAACCAAGCTTACTATATGGATACAGGAACAAAACCAAGCTTACTATATGGGTACAGGAACAAACCAAGCTAACTATATGGATACAGGAACACAGCATATATGGAACAGACAACAAGCTTACTATATGGAAACAGGAACAAAACCAAGCTTACTATATGGAAACAGGAACAAAACCAAGCTTACTAACAGACCTACTTCACCACCCTGATCTCCTCACTAGCCAACAACCCCAATAAACTTTTTGACACTTTTCACTCCCTCCTCAGGCCAAAAGTACAAGCCCCTATCACAGACATTTGTGCTGACGACCTGGCCTCCCACTTTATAGAAAAAATAGATACTATCTGTCAGGAAATCTGCTCTCAACCACCAAGTGCTGTGACTCCCATCCCACTCTGCATTTCCCCTGGCTCACTTTCCACATTTGATCCCATCACAGAAGAAGTCTCCAGACTCCTCTCTTCCTCTCGTCCGACTACATGTACTACCGACCCCATTCCCGCACATCTCCTCCAGTCTCTCTCTCCAGTTGTCACAACTCAACTAACTACAATCTTTAATCTCTCCTTCTCCTCTGGCATTTTCCCATCTTCCTTCAAACACTCCATCATTACTCCACTACTAAAGAAACCCATTGTCGACCCTTCCTGCACAAACAACTACAACTCCCCTGCTGAAGGAGAAAAAAAAAAAAATCTCTCTTTAAATCTTCTGCTTCAGCGAGTGTGAGCGAGCTGAGTGTGACCGGTGCGCAAGTGTGAACGGTGGTAAGTGTGACTTGAGATTCAGTGAAGAAGTATTTGAAAAACCTTTAATCAAATACCTGTGTGAATTGGTGTGAGTGGCTGAATTGTGGATTGCTGAGTGCCTTTCTACCTGTTCTATCTTTTGGGGGCTTTTTTAACCTATTTTTTCTCTCTAAAGGATTAATCTCTTATTTTACTATCTGTGTGTTTAAAGGTTTAAAGGTTAACTATATTGCATTTAAATCTTGGTGTAGCTATATTCACAAGGGGTTAATTAAGGGTGGGGGTTCATAATTAAGGGTTTATAAGGGCCAGCTGGTTGGGACTCAAGTCTTTTTGGAAGTGCATTTGAGCAGCAGGGTGATTTGCTGCTGAAGGAGAAAAAAAAATAAAAATCTCTCTTTAAATCTTCTGCTTCAGCGAGTGTGAGCGAGCTGAGTGTGACCGGTGCGCAAGTGTGAACGGTGGTAAGTGTGACTTGAGATTCAGTGACTTTGGATTCAGGGAGTTTCCAAGGGAGGAATTACTGAATTGCTGTTACTGTATATTTTATTAATACTTTTTATTTATTTTTACTTATCTTTGCTGTCTGGTGAAATCCCCATTAGATATGTGCTCCACTATTGCCAATGCCATCCAGTGTACATCTTGCCACATGTATGCAGTCCTTGAACAGCCGGTCGAGGGTGCATACTGCTGTGTGAGATGTGAGCACGTTGTGCATTTGGAAGCCCAAATTCTGGATCTAAATGTGCAGCTGGCAACACTGAGATCCATAGACAATATGGAAAGGAGTCTTCTGCTCACTGAGCAGACGCTCAATGGGATAGATGAGGGGGGGATGCTAGGATGGAGCTGCAGGACACTGAAGTAGGAAGCTGGGTGACAGTTAGAAAGCGGGGTAGAGGGAAGAGCGCCAGGGAGGCTAGTCCTGATCTGGCACACCCCAATAAGTTTGCAAAGTTGGCAGATGAGGGGGTTGTCAGTACAGGGGTAGCACTGCTGCAGCCAGGCATGTCCTCTGAAAGCCGGGGGAGTGTCTGCTCCAGTAAGGGGGGAATTAGGAGAGCAGGGCAGGCCAGACAGGTGCTGGTAGTGGGGGACTCAATTATTAAGGGAACAGATAGGGCAATCTGTCACAAAGACAGGGATCGTCGAACAGTGTGCTGCCTACCTGGCGCTCGAGTCCGACACATCGCTGATCGGGTTGACAGATTACTGGGAGGGGCTGGTGAGGACCCAGCGGTCATGGTGCACATTGGCACAAATGACAGAGTTAGAGGTAGGTGGAAGGTCCTTAAAGATGATTTCAGGGAATTAGGCTGCAAGCTTAAAGCAAGGACCTCCAACGTGGTATTTTCTGAAATACTGCCGGTACCACGTGCCACACCAGAGAGGCAACGGGAGATTAGGGAGGTTAATAAGTGGCTCAAGAATTGGTGTAGGAAGGAGGGGTTTGGGTTCCTGGAGAAACTGGGCCGACTTCTCAGTTGGCTACAGGTTCTATGCTAGGGACGGGCTGCACCTCAATGGGGAGGGTGCAGCTGTGCTGGGGGAGAAAATGGCTAGAAGGTTGGAGGAGTCTTTAAACTAGGGACTAGGGGGATGGTATTCATTTTATAGGAGGGGAAGGCAGTACAGATAGAGACCTGGGCACAAATAATGAAATTGGGGGTGGGGTTAGAACAGTTAATAATTTAAGAAAGAATAGAGGTTCAGAGAGATACATAAAGTGCATGTATACTAATGCTAGAAGCCTCACCAACAAAATGGCGGAATTAGAATTAATTTTGTTGGAACATAATTATGACATGGTGGGGATATCTGAGACTTGGCTGGATGAGAGCCACGACTGGGCGGTTAATTTACAGGGCTATAGTCTGTTTAGAAATGACCGTAAAAATAAGCGAGGTGGGGGTGTGTGTTTATATGTAAAATCATCCTTAAAACCCATCCTGCGTGATATCTGTGAATCTAATGAAGATGTAGAGTCTCTGTGGGTGGAGATTAGGGGAGGGGGAAAAATAATAAATTATTGATAGGGGTTTGTTATAAGTCTCCTAAAATAATGGAAGCAACAGAGAATATCCTCGTAAAGCAAATAGATGAAGCAGCAACTCAAGGAGAAGTCATTATTATGGGGGACTTCAACTACCCTGAAATACATTGGGGAACAGAAACCTGCAGTTCCAGCAAAGGTAATAAGTTTTTGGCAACTATGAGAGACAATTACCATTCACAACTAGTTCAGGACCCAACAAGAGGGGGGGCACTGCTAGACCTAATATTATCCAACAGGCCAGACCGCATATCAAATATAAGGGTTGGGGGTCACTTGGGTAATAGTGATCACAAAATAATAAGCTTTCATGTATCCTTTAATAAGATGTGTAGTCGAGGGGTTACAAGGACACTAAACTTCAGGAAGGCAAATTTCCAACGGATGAGAGATGATCTTGGTGCAATAAACTGGGACGATACCTGAGACATAAAAATACACAAAGAAAATGGGAGACGTTTATTAGTATCCTGAATAGGACCTGTGCACAGTATATACCCTATGGGAATAAACATGCTAGAATTAGGAGGAAACCACTATGGCTAAATAGAGCTGTAAGGGGCGCAATAAGGGACAAAAAGAAAGCGTTTAGGGAATTAAAGCAAGTAGGTAGTGAAGAGGCATTAAATAAATACAGAAGACTGAATAAATTCTGTAAAAAGCAAATCAAGACAGCAAAGATTGAGGCAGAGAGACTCATTGCCAGAGAAAGTAAAAATAATCCCAAAATATTCTTTAACTACATAAATAGCAAGAAACTAAAAAATGATAGTGTTGGTCCCCTTAAAAATAGTCTGGGTGAAATGGTGGATGAGGATGAGGAAAAAGCCAATATGCTAAATGACTTTTTTTCAACTGTATTTACACAAGAAAATCCCATGACAGATAACATGATCATAGATAAAAAAATTTCTCCATTAAATGTCACATGCTTAACCCAGCAGGAAGTACTACGGCGGCTAAAAATCACTAAAGTTGACAAATCCCCGGGTCCGGATGGGATACACACCCCGAGTACTGCAGGAATTAAGTACAGTTATAGATAGACCATTATTTTTAATCTTTAAAGATTCCATAATAACTGGGTCTGTACCACAGGACTGGCGTATAGCAAATGTGGTGCCAATATTCAAAAAGGGGGCAAAAACTGAACCTGGAAATTATAGGCCAGTGAGCTTAACATCTACTGTGGGTAAAATCCTGGAGGGTTTTTTAAGGGATACTATATTGGAGTATCTGAAGCTGAATAACCTCATGACACAGTATCAGCATGGGTTTACGAGGGACCGTTCTTGTCAGACTAATCTGATAAGCTTTTATGAAGGGGTAAGTTCAGGACTGGACCAAGGGAATGCAGTGGATGTGGTGTTCATGGACTTCTCAAAAGCTTTTGATACAGTGCCACACAAAAGGTTGATACATAAAATGAGAACAATGGGGATAGGGGAAAATATGTGTAAGTGGGTTAAGAACTGGCTCATGGATAGGAAACAAAGGGTGGTTATTAATGGAGCACACTCGGACTGGGTCACGGTTAGCAGTGGGGTACCACAGGGGTCAGTATTGGGGCCGCTTCTCTTTAACATATTTATTAATGACCTTGTAGGGGGCATACAGAGTAGTATTTCAATATTTGCAGATGACACTAAACTCTGCAGGGTAATAAATACAGAGGAGGATAATTTTATATTACAGGAGGATTTATGTAAACTAGAAGCTTGGGCTGATAAATGGCAAATGAGCTTTAATGGGGATAAATGTAAGGTCATGCACTTGGGTAGAACAAATAAGATGTATAATTATGTGCTTAATTGTAAAACACTGGGCAAAGCTGTCACTGAAAAAGACTTGGGTGTATGGGTGGACGACAAACTCACATTTAGTGGCCAATGTCAGGCAGCTGCTGCCAAGGCAAATAAAATAATGGGATGCATTAGACGAGGCATAGATGCTCATGAGGAGAACATAATTTTACCTCTATACAAGTCACTGGTGCGACCACACTTAGAATACTGTGTGCAGTTCTGGTCTCCGGTGTATAAGAAAGACATAGCTGAACTGGAGCGGGTGCAGAGAAGAGCGACCAAGGTTATTAGAGAACTGGGGGGTCTGCAATACCAAGACAGGTTATTACACTTGGGGTTATTTAGTTTGGAGAAACGAAGGCTTAGGGGTGATCTTATTACAATGTATAAATATATGAGGGGACAGTACAAAGACCTTTCTAATGATCTTTTTACTCTTAGACCTGTGACGGGGACGAGGGGGCATCCTCTACGTCTGGAGGAAAGAAGGTTTAGCCATAATCACAGACGCAGATTCTTTACTGTAAGAGCAGTGAGACTATGGAACTCTCTGCAGTCTAATGTTGTAATGAGTGATTCCTTACTAAAATTTAAGAGGGGACTGGATGCCTTTCTTGAAAAGTATAATATTACAGGCTATATTCACTAGTTTCCTAGATACAGCGTTGATCCAGGGAGCTAGTCTGATTGCCGTATGTGGAGTCGGGAAGGAATTTTTTTCCCCAATGTGAAGCTTACTGTTTGCCACTTGGGGTTTTTTTGCCTTCCTCTGGATCAACATGTTAGGGCAGGTTAGGATAGGATATGGGTTGAACTAGATGGACTTAAAGTCTTCCTTCAACCTTAATAACTATGTTACTATGTTACTATCTCTAAACTTTTGGAGCGCCTAGTCTACTCCCGCCTCACCTGTTACCTCTCCACTTACACCCTTCTAGACCCTTCACAGTCCGGCTTCCACCCCCTAAATTTGACTGAAACTGCACTCATCAAAGTGACCAATGACCTTCTGACAGCAAAACGTGACAGCGGCCTCTCTCTGCTCATTCTTCTCGACCTTTCTGCAGCTTTCGACACAGTTGACCACCGTCTCCTACTGTCTAGGCTCCAGTCACTAGGTATTAAGGACACTGTTCTCTCCTGGTTCTCCTCCTATCTTTCTGACCGCTCCTTCAGTGTTTTGTTCTCTCGCTCCACGTCATCTCCTCTTCCTCTCACTGCGGTGTACCCCAGGGCTCAGTCCTTGGCCCCCTTCTCTTCTCTCTCTACACGGCCCCAATTGGACAGACCATCAGCAGATTTGGCTTTCAGGACCATCTTTATGCTGATGACACACAACTATACACGTCATCCTCTGACCTTACCCCCGCTGTTCTACAGAACGCCACCGACTGTCTGTCCACAGTCTCCAACATCATGTCCGCTCTCTATCTGAAACTTAACCTCTCCAAAACTGAACTTCTTCTGCTCCCGCCGTCTACTAACCTCCCTAAATCTGACATTTCGGTCTCCGTGGGCGGCACCATAATAACACCCCGGCAGCAGGCTCTCTGTCTGGGTGTTATGCTTGACACCAATCTCTCCTTCACCTCCCATATACAATTTCTTGCCCGCTCTTGCCGCCTACACCTAAAGAACATCTCTAGAATCCGTCCTTTTCTCACCATGGAAACAACAAAAACCCTCACTGTAGCATTGATCCACTCCCGCCTGGACTACTGCAACGCTCTATTAATTGGACTCCCCATTACTCGACTATCCTCTCCAGTCCATCCTTAATGCAGCAACCAGGGTCATCCATCTGGCTAATCGGTACTCGGACGTGTCCGCTCTTCGCCAGTCCTTACACTGGCTGCCCATTCATTATAGGATCTGAGTCGCACGTACCAGGGCTTTGGGGTACTCGGCACCGAGCCTGTTCACTTTACTGGGGATGTCACGGGTAGCGCAGCTCGGTCCGTTGCCCTGGGCGCTCACTAAAGGGGGATATTTACAGGGGATTGTAGAAATGTTCGTGACGCCACCTGTGGTTCCTGGTCAGGGTGACCAGCGCTGCAATGTAGATCCTCTGAGGGTTTGGGGCAGCAAGGTGTTAAGTCTCCCACAGGCGAGACTGATCCCTCGGAGTATATGGCGGTGCAGGGGTGAAGGAGCAATAATGCAGACACACACAAGACAGTCTCTTTCTGTACCTTTACTGGTGATGAAGTTGCAGGCACGTCCCGGGAGGCCGTCAGGGTGGAGGATGCACGTCCAGTAATCACTGAGTAGGTGTAGGGCCTCCTAACGTCTATATGTGTGTGAGTTTCTAACTTGCATGAAACAAAGTTTAACTCCGTTCTCTTTGCTACGCCCGGCTGATCTTGTGGTGGAGCCTTCTCTTGGACAGAACTAAGTCTCCAATGGTTGCGCTGACCAGACTCCTGTTCTTCCTGACCCCGGTTACGTATCAGCACTGTTGGGCCCCTCTGTGACCTGAAGTCCAGCAGGGTCTCCGGTTTTTCCCACTAGCCGTGAAGGTTCTAGCAAGCTCAGACCCGGTGTCCGGTAGTGCAGAGTGGAGGTAAGCCATCATTGCTATTCATCCTCAGTCACTCTCTCTTTCCCTTTTTCCACTTGCCTGTCGTCCTACTCACACCTTTAACATAAGCACAAGCAGCAGTAGATGTCAGCTTCCTTCTCTTCATCGCTCTCCAAGCGTCGGCACGCTCGCTCTCTAAGAATACCTCAGTTGACTCGGTCTTACAAATACTGCAGTTCCCTTTCCTTCACTTCCTTCTTAGGCTCTGTCCGAAGTAGCTATCAGGACCTTCCGTCAGACTGATCTATGCTCACTTCGAGAGTCACTTTCCACTTCCCTAGGGAACTAACAGTCCGCACGTTCTGAGGTAACTTTCCTCTCCAACACGCTCTGACACAGACTAGTGTAATCTGAGCTCTGACAGGAATCCTCTCACTCCGGTGTTCTGAGGAGATCTGATCTGTCTGAGGTACAACCAACAACTAGCTAACATTCAGCTAGACTGTCTTCATCTCACTGCTCTATCTCTCCACACCCTTATATACCTGCGTATTCTAAAGGGCTCCCTCTGGTGGTACCAGGGAAATGTGAAGTGTGAATGAATATCAGGTGATTGTGAATTACCTTTCATGCATCCTCCTGGGTAACATGTGGCACCAAGCGCAGCTGGGCTACACAGATCCAATTCAAAGTACTGGTTCTCACCCACAAAGCTCTCCACAGTGCAGCACCCCCTACATCTCCTCCCTCATTTCTATCTATCACCCTGCCTGTCCTCTCCACAGTGCAGCACCCCCCTACATCTCCTCCCTCATTTCTATCTATCACCCTGCCTGTCCTCTCCACAGTGCAGCACCCCCCTACATCTCCTCCCTCATTTCTATCTATCACCCTGCCTGTCCTCTCAACAGTGCAGCACCCCCCTACATCTCCTCCCTCATTTCTATCTATCACCCTGCCCGTCCTCTCCACAGTGCAGCACCCCCCTACATCTCCTCCCTCATTTCTATCACCTGCCTGTCCTCTCCACAGTGCAGCACCCCCCTACATCTCCTCCCTCATTTCTATCTATCACCTGCCGTCCTCTCCACAGTGCAGCACCCCTACATCTCCTCCCTCATTTCTATCACCTGCCGTCCTCTCCACAGTGCAGCACCCCCTACATCTCCTCCCTCATTTCTATCATCACCTGCCCGTCCTCTCCACAGTGCAGCACCCCTACATCTCCTCCCTCATTTTCTATCACCTGCCCGTCCTCTCCACAGTGCAGCACCCCTCCTACATCTCCTCCCTCATTTCTATCTATCCCTGCCGTCCTCTCCACAGTGCAGCACCCCTACATCTCCTCCCTCATTTCTATCTATCACTGCCCGTCCTCTCCACAGTGCAGCACCCCTACATCTCCTCCTCATTTCTATCACCTGCCGTCCTCTCCACAGTGCAGCACCCCTACATCTCCTCCTCATTTCTATCTATCACCTGCCGTCCTCTCCACAGTGCAGCACCCCCCTACATCTCCTCCCTCATTTCTATCTATCACCTGCCGTCCTCTCCACAGTGCAGCACCCCCTACATCTCCTCCCTCATTCTATCTATCACCTGCCGTCCTCTCATCAGCACTACATTCTCTATCAAACCTGCGTCCTCCCACAGTGCAGCACCCTCACTCCCCTCATTTCTATCTATCACCTGCCGTCCTCTCCACAGTGCAGCACCCCCTACATCTCCTCCCTCTTCTATTCTATCACCCTGCCTGTCCTCTCCACAGTGCAGCACCCCCCTACATCTCCTCCCTCATTCTACTATCACCTGCCTGTCCTCTCCACAGTGCAGCACCCCCCTACATCTCCTCCCTCATTTTATCTATCCACCTGCCTGTCCTCTCCACAGTGCAGCACCCCCTACATCTCCTCCCTCATTTCTATCTATCACCTGCCTGTCCTCTCCACAGTGCAGCCCTACATCTCTCCTCTTTCTATCATGCTGTCCTCTCCACGTGCAGCACCCTACATCTCTCTCTTTCTATACACCTGCCGTCCTCTCCACAGTGCAGCACCCCCCTACATCTCCTCCCTCATTTCTATCTATCGGCCTAACCGACTAGCTGCGCTCTGCAAACGACTTTCGACTAACCTCTGCACTAATCCGTACCTCCCACTCCCGACTCCAAGACTTCTCCCGCACTGCGCCAATCCTCTAGAATGCTCTACGCCAAGAAATTAGGACTATCCACAATTTGCATGGTTTCAGGCGCTCACTCAAAACACATTTGTTCAGAGCGGCCTATCACATTCACTAATCAAAGTCGTTCTATGTGTAAGTGTGTGTGTGTGTGTGTGTAGCCCATTCACTATCTCCATCCATCCCTCACTCCCTCAAGATGGCTGGACCATCATTGTAAATGCACCATTGTATATACACACCTGTACTTTGTATCTCCCCCACCTCATTGTAGATTGTAAGCTCTCACGAGCAGGGGCGGCTTATTCTGCTTTAATTATTGTATTGTTAACGTTGTTACTTATGACTTGTGTTTTGAAACTGTTAAACTGTAAAGCGCTGCGGAATATGATGGCGCTATATAAATAAAGATTATTATTATTATTATATTGATACCTGAACAGAACGGAATTGTTGACACCAATGCATTTCAGAAATTCCCCACATTTCCTCCTTCATCAGGAATGATACAATGTATAAATCCATTTATTACACAAACTGACTGAACCAGAAACCACTGGAGATTAAGTATCAACAGAGAGTGGAAAAACCTAAATCCCGAGATACAGAACACATTGTCACCAAACCCTGAGATCAACTGGTCTCCCACGTTTTTTAGGAAGAAGCTTCTTTTTATGTGACACTTCCTCTAATCATTGACTCCATTGTTGGTGTAACATGTAAGTAATCAGGACGGGGACAATCCTCTCCGGTGTCACCTTTACTACTTCCCCATTAAACACACAGGGAAGTTTACAGGGTTTTCCGGGACTTTGGATCGATGTCCAATTCTGAGTGATTATAGGGGTCTTCACCTTTAGTGAGGGGGATGAGGCACAGGGTCTCCTCCCTCGTACTGATGTGTGGGGATTCTGCAGTTTAATCCCTTAGATGCCACAGTCAACAGCAAAAGCAGCATCTAAGCAGTTGGACACTAATTCTTGTACCGTAATCGTACTGATGCTCAAAATAAAGTTATTACATCACTAAAACCACAAGGTGAACGCTGCAAAAAAATAAAAAAAATTAAAAAACAAAAAATGTGCACAATTTTGTTACATTCCGTTTTTAAAACGAAATACCAAAACCCAAATATGGAGGCATTAAAAAATACACCCTACAAATACCAATCCGTAACATGAAGCCGTTATGACTCCAGTAACCCAGTAATAAAAAGAAATTGCTAATTGACAAATTGTCCAATGTTGCCCCCTACCTCCATTACATGGGGAAATCGGCGATGCTGCGCGCTATGGAACGATCGTTAGTGCAATCGATTGATTTTTGTTTTTTAAATTCCAATATTCTCGGCAGCACATTTCTGTTTTCATGAGGGGGACGTGCTTCCTCCAGGACGGGTGCACACGGTCCAATGGTGGGTGGGAAAGTGGACCGTCCCTTTAACTCCTCATCAACATTACTACATCATGCACATGCGCCGTCTGGGCTTCACAGGAGACCATGATTTTATATATATACTGCAGGCACGTGATCGCAGGTTAACCCCTCTGTGACATTAGACGTACTATCCGTCCATGTGCCCTGGGCCTGTCTGACCATGGATGTAGATGATTGGTAATTTCCTAATGATATCATTGCATTACATATTTAGGATCGGTGGAATCTAATATATTATATTTCTTTATATCTTTTATTCAGATTTTAGGAACAAATGTGCTGGCAAATCCTGATAATGAAAAATCGTAGACCCCGGAGATCCATGAATCTGTGAGTGTAAGTATCACACATGGAGATGTCTGTATACCATCAGATGAGCGTGGATGAATTACACGTCCAATATGACTCCCATATAACTATTGATATGTCTTTTATTAAGGGAAATGTTTATTATTGGGAGAATATCTTTACGTGACTAGCGCCAGTTTTATGCCGTAAAAATGTGATAATTTGAGCAATAATTTGTGACTTTTTTTGCTTCTTTATTAAAATTTTCAATGGAGTTTAGCGGAAATGACCGCGCGCTACCAACTAAAACACATTTGGAAATGTATTACTTTATTCATACCAATAATTTGTACATTTGAGTCTTGTTTTTTACCTGATAGGGTAAGAAATATCAACTTGTACTTGTATTTTTATATAATCATCAACATTAACAGAAATAAAAAATATTGCTGGGCAGTGAAGATTCTATCACAAGATTCCGTGATGACATCGCTGGAGATTCTCAGCCGTGATGACATCGCGGTGTCTGGTGTACTGTGGAGATTCTCAGCCGTGATGACATCGCTGGATGATTCTCAGCCGTGATAACATCGCTGGGATTCTCAGCCGTGATGACATCGCTGGAGATTCTCAGCCGTGATGACATCGCTGGTGATTCTCAGCCGTGATGACATCGCTGGGATTCTCAGCGTGATGACCGCTGGGATTCAGCATGACATCGCTGGTGATTCTCAGCCGTGATGACATCGCTGGTGATTCTCAGCCGTGATGACATCGCTGTGATTCTCAGCCGTGATGACATCGCTGGTGATTCTCATCCATTATGACATCACAGCTCAGTCCCTACTTCTAGAATGTACACACGGTCCCGGCGCCATTTTTGGTTCTATAGTGACTGAGAGCATTTGCAATTTCTCACTATGGCTAGATTACGCCTGAAAAATTTTCAGGTGCTATCACTATTGAAGATTCTTACCACCAATCACCCTAACAATGTGGTTCAACCACCCGATGGCATCCTCGGCTTCACTCACCGGCTGGTGGTGAACCTAGCGATGGATTGCCTGACCAAAAACACACAAGGTCAACTAACGTCAGAGTATCTGACAGATTTATGTCACAACATCAGGACATCACTACACCAGGTAAATGGCGGACGCTCCGCACAAAACTTCTCTGTAATAATAGATAATGGTGGGATAGAAGCTTCTTCTTTCCTCCCATATAAAACACGACGAGTCCCCAGATATGGAGTCATTGTATGTGCAGAGAGAGGAGCAGATGACACATACAATGGCCGCCTCCATTGTTTCCTTTCTCATCTCAGAATTTTCCTTTTTGTGTCTTTTCTTCTTTATAGGCTGAAAATAGATTTCAATATGGAGATCTGGCTTTTGTTAAAGAACTGGCCCAAGAAGTCCTGCGTCTATTGGAAGGTCTTGCCCGCCCGTCGGAACGCCCGGTAAGGAGCCGTCTTCTTCTCTATCACACGTCCTTGTTTTCTGATCTTCTCCAGATCACCAGTCAGATATCAGAAGATCTGGTGTCAGATCTTACAGGCCTCCCTGTCAGGCCCCGGCAGGCACAGGAGGTTTTATGGCCGCCTGTCTGTGCTGCAGCTGAGATAATAGACCTCATGACAGAAATGTGCATACAAGTCCCTTAGGCCTCTTTCACACTTCAGTCGTGCGACGTCAGTCAAAATCCGTCAAAATGTGGAAAAAACGGATCCGCCATTTTGACTTGCATTAGTGACGGATTTTGATGGTTGGTCGTCCGTTAGGTCCGTTTTTTGACGGATACGCCAAAAATTTGGCGTCAGCCGTTTTATAAAAAGTCCAATGCAACGTTTTTTTGGTCAGCTAAAATGGCGGACTATGGCGTATCCGCCGCATACGCCATTTTGTATAATGGCCGCCTATGGGTGGCGGATCCACTGGTATCCGTCTTTGATGGAATCCGCCAGCGGATCCGTCGCTTCCATAGAAAAAAATACAAAATCATGAAACACTGTCCGGGGTGTCTCTCTCTCCTCCGTGGCAGACATGCGTACCTGCATTTTCCGGCCAGAGGATTTCTTTTTCCAGGTTGAAAAGTTCATGACGGATCCATCAGAAAAGTGATCCGCTTGCATCCGTTTTTGCACTTTTCTGGCTGATCCGCCATTTTCACTCTTTGGCGGACATCACATGACTGAAGTGTGAAAGAGGCCTTATACAGTAAATTAATGTGGGCTTGTGGAGAGGAGCTGCAGTGTAAAGCAATTCTACCCAATAATGTAATGAATGAAGTACAAGATGTACCCATGGTGTAAAGAACGCGGATAACGCAGCTCTGGGATATCACGGTGCATAAAATAAAATCTGACACCGAACGTGAGAATTTTCAATGTTAACTCATCTTAATTCCACATAAGTGAGAGAAGTTTCTGAGAAAAGTTCTCATGATGGTGCGGGATTTGTAGAGTTACAATTGCTGCATCTGTAAATGTTGGTTTAGTCCTTCCTGATTTACAGTACAGACCAAAAGTTTGGACACACCTTCTCATTTAAAGATTTTTCTGTATTTTCATGACTATGAAAATTGTACATTCACACTGAAGGCATCAAAACTATGAATTATCACATGTGGAATTATACATTACACTTTACAAAAAAGTGTGAAACAGCTGAAAATATGTCTATATATTCTAGGTTCTTCACAGTAGCCACCTTTTGCTTTGATGACTGCTTTTTTGCACACTCTTGGCATTCTCTTCATGAGCTTCAAGAGATAGTCACCGGAAGTGAAAATTATTTCCGGTGACTTCCTCTTGAAGCTCATCAAGAGAATGCCAAGAGTGTGCAAAAAAGCAGTCATCAAAGCAAAAGGTGGCTACTGTGAAGAACCTAGAATATAAGACATATTGTCAGTTGTTACACACTTTTTTGTTAAGTATATAATTCCACATGTGATAATTCATAGTTTTGATGCCTTCAGTGTGAATGTACAATTTCATAGTCATGAAAATACAGAAAAATCTTAGTGAAATCTTCCATATATTAATTATCTGTATTATATCTATCAGGAAACACCAGAAGGCGACGACAAATATGGGGAGAATGTGACCCCAGAAACCCCTGACCCTAATAGGAGTCAGCCGGGGCCGAGCAGCGATCTGATTACAGGTGAGCTGATTACACAACCTTCTACAAGGAATATCCGGATATTACACAGCAGGGAATAATGGCAGATTTACTCTCTACTCCATGTAATGGGACCTGTCAGCACATGTTACATATAGGAGTGGTGGGATGACGGTGTAGGACGTTCCCCCTATTATATCCAGATATTACACAGCAGGGAATAATGGCAGATTTACTCTCTGCTCCATGTAATGGGACCTGTCAGCACATGTTACATATAGGAGTGGTGGGATGACGGTGTAGGACGTTCCCCTATTATATCCAGATATTACACAGCAGGGAATAATGGCAGATTTACCTCTCTCCATGTAATGGGACCTGTCAGCACATGTTACATATAGGAGTGGTGGGATGACGGTGTAGGACGTTCCCCTATTATATCCAGATATTACACAGCAGGGAATAATGGCAGATTTACTCTACTCCATGTAATGGACCTGTCAGCAATGTTACATATAGGAGTGGTGGGATGACGTGTAGGACGTTCCCCTATTATATCCAGATATTACACAGCAGGGAATAATGGCAGATTTACTCTCTACTCCATGTAATGGGACCTGTCAGCACATGTTACATATAGGATGTGGGATGACGGTGTAGGACGTTCCCCCTATTATATCCAATATTACACAGCAGGGAATAATGGCAGATTTACTCTCTGCTCCATGTAAATGGGACTGTCAGCACATGTTACATATAGAGTGGTGGGATGACGGTGTAGGACGTTCCCTATTATATCAGATATTACACAGCAGGAATAATGCAGATTACTCTATCCATGTAATGGGACCTGTCAGCACATGTTACATATAGAGTGGTGGGATGACGGTGTAGGACGTTCCCCCTATTATATCCAGTATTGCACAGCAGGGAATAATGGCAGATTTACTCTACTCCATGTAATGGGACCTGTCAGCACATGTTACATATAGGAGTGGTGGGATGACGGTGTAGGACGTTCCTCTATTATATCCAGATATTACACAGCAGGGAATAATGGCAGATTTACTCTACTCCATGTAATGGGACCTGTCAGCACATGTTACATATAGGAGTGGTGGGATGACGGTGTAGGACGTTCCCCCTATTATATCCAGATATTACACAGCAGGGAATAATGGCAGATTTACTCTCTGCTCCATGTAATGGGACCTGTCAGCACATGTTACATATAGGAGTGGTGGGATGACGGTGTAGGACGTTCCCCTATTATATCCAGATATTACACAGCAGGGAATAATGGCAGATTTACTCTCTACTCCATGTAATGGAACCTGTCAGCACATGTTACATATAGGAGTGGTGGGATGATGGTGTAGGACGTTCCCCTATTATATCCAGATATTACACAGCAGGGAATAATGGCAGATTTACTCTCTACTCCATGTAATGGGACCTGTCAGCACATGTTACATATAGGAGTGGTGGGATGACGGTGTAGGACGTTCCCCTATTATATCCAGATATTACACAGCAGGGAATAATGGCAGATTTACTCTCTTCCATGTAATATGGACCTGTCAGCACATGTTACATATAGGAGTGGTGGGATGACGGTGTAGGATGTTCCCCTATTATATCCAGATATTACACAGCAGGGAATAATGGCAGATTTACTCTATTCCATGTAATGGGACCTGTCAGCACGTTACATATAGGAGTGGTGGGATGACGGTGTAGGACGTTCCCCTATTATATCCAGATATTACACAGCAGGGAATAATGGCAGATTTACTCTACTCCATGTAATGGAACCTGTCAGCACATGTTACATATAGGAGTGGTGGGATGACGGTGTAGGACGTTCCCCCTATTATATCCAGATATTACACAGCAGGGAATAATGGCAGATTTACTCTCTACTCCATGTAATGGGACCTGTCAGCACATGTTACATATAGGAGTGGTGGGATGACGGTGTAGGACGTTCCCCCTATTATATCCAGATATTACACAGCAGGGAATAATGGCAGATTTACTCTACTCCATGTAATGACCTGTCAGCACATGTCACATATAGGAGTGGTGGGATGACGGTGTAGGACGTTCCCCCTATTATATCCAGATATTACACAGCAGGGAATAATGGCAGATTTACCCTACTCCATGTAATGGACCTGTCAGCACATGTTACATATAGGAGTGGTGGGATGACGGTGTAGGACGTTCCCCTATTATATCCAGATATTACACAGCAGGGAATAATGGCAGATTTACTCTACTCCATGTAATGGGACCTGTCAGCACATGTTACATATAGGAGTGGTGGGATGACGGTGTAGGACGTTCCCCTATTATATCCAGATATTACACAGCAGGGAATAATGGCAGATTTACTCTCTACTCCATGTAATGGGACCTGTCAGCACATGTTACATATAGGAGTGGTGGGATGACGGTGTAGGATGTTCCCCTATTATATCCAGATATTACACAGCAGGGAATAATGGCAGATTTACTCTCTACTCCATGTAATGGGACCTGTCAGCACATGTCACATATAGGAGTGGTGGGATGACGGTGTAGGACTTTCCCCTATTAATAAATATAGTTGTTGCTGATATCCATGTGCCTTCAGAGAATTAATATAATGTATGAAAAAAAAAAAAAAAAAAAAAAAAAAAAAAAAAAAAAAAAAAAAAAAAAAAAAAAAAAAAAAAAAAAAAAAAAAAAAAAAAAAAAAATATCCAGATATTACACAGCAGGAATAATGGCAGATTTACTCTACTCATGTAATGGACCTGTCAGCACATGTTAATATAGGAGTGTGGGATGACGGTGTAGGACGTTCCCCTATTATATCCAGATATTACACAGCAGGGAATAATGGCAGATTTACTCTACTCCATGTAATGGGACCTGTCAGCACATGTTACATATAGAGTGGTGGATGACGGTGTAGGACGTTCCCCTATTATATCCAGATATTACACAGCAGGGAATAATGGCAGATTTACTCTACTCCATGTAATGGGACTGTCAGCACATGTTACATATAGGAGTGGTGGGATGACGGTGTAGGACGTTCCCCTATTATCCAGATATTACACAGCAGGGAATAATGGCAGATTTACTCTACTCCATGTAATGGGACCTGTCAGCACATGTTACATATAGGAGTGGTGGGATGACGGTGTAGGACGTTCCCTATTATCCAGATATTACACAGCAGGAATAATGGCAGATTTACTCTACTCCATGTAATGGGACCTGTCAGCACATGTTACATATAGGAGTGTGGGATGACGGTGTAGGACGTTCCCTATTATATCCAGATATTACACAGCAGGGATAATGGCAGATTTACTCTCTACTCCATGTAATGGGACCTGTCAGCACATGTTACATATAGGAGTGGTGGGATGACGGTGTAGGACGTTCCCCTATTATATCCAGATATTACACAGCAGGGAATAATGGCAGATTTACTCTATCCATGTAATGGGACCTGTCAGCACATGTTACATTAGGAGTGGTGGGATGACGGTGTAGGACGTTCCCCTATTATATCCAGATATTACACAGCAGGAATAATGGCAGATTTACTCTACTCCATGTAATGGACCTGTCAGCACATGTTACATATAGGAGTGGTGGGATGACGGTGTAGGACGTTCCCCTATTATATCCAGATATTACACAGCAGGGAATAATGGCAGATTTACTCTACTCCATGTAATGGGACCTGTCAGCACATGTTACATATAGGAGTGGTGGGATGACGGTGTAGGACGTTCCCCTATTATATCCAGATATTACACAGCAGGGAATAATGGCAGATTTACTCTACTCCATGTAATGGGACCTGTCAGCACATGTTACATATAGGAGTGGTGGGATGACGGTGTAGGACGTTCCCCTATTATATCCAGATATTACACAGCAGGGAATAATGGCAGATTTACTCTACTCCATGTAATGGACCTGTCAGCACATGTTACATATAGGAGTGGTGGGATGACGGTGTAGGACGTTCCCCTATTATATCCAGATATTACACAGCAGGATAAATGGCAGATTTACTCTACTCCATGTAATGGGACCTGTCAGCACATGTTACATATAGGAGTGGTGGGATGACGGTGTAGGACGTTCCCCTATTATATCCAGATATTACACAGCAGGGAATAATGGCAGATTTACTCTACTCCATGTAATGGGACCTGTCAGCACATGTTACATATAGGAGTGGTGGGATGACGGTGTAGGACGTTCCCCTATTATATCCAGATATTACACAGCAGGGAATAATGGCAGATTTACTCTACTCCATGTAATGGGACTGTCAGCACATGTTACATATAGGAGTGGTGGGATGACGGTGTAGGACGTTCCCCTATTATATCCAGATATTACACAGCAGGGAATAATGGCAGATTTACTCTACTCCATGTAATGGGACCTGTCAGCACATGTACATATAGGAGTGGTGGGATGACGGTGTAGGACGTTCCCCCTATTATATCCAGATATTACAGCAGGAATAATGGCAGATTTACTCTACTCCATGTAATGGGACTGTCAGCACATGTACATATAGGAGTGGTGGGATGACGGTGTAGGACGTTCCCCTATTATATCCAGATATTACACAGCAGGGAATAATGGCAGATTTACTCTCTACTCCATGTAATGGACCTGTCAGCACATGTTACATATAGGAGTGGTGGGATGACGGTGTAGGACGTTCCCCCTATTATATCCAGATATTACACAGCAGGGAATAATGGCAGATTTACTCTACTCCATGTAATGGGCCCTGTCAGCACATGTTACATATAGGAGTGGTGGGATGACGGTGTAGGACGTTCCCCTATTATATCCAGATATTACACAGCAGGAATAATGGCAGATTTACTCTACTCCATGTAATGGGACTGTCAGCACATGTTACATATAGGAGTGGTGGGATGACGGTGTAGGACGTTCCCCCTATTATATCCAGATATTACACAGCAGGGAATAATGGCAGATTTACTCTACTCCATGTAATGGACCTGTCAGCACATGTTACATATAGGAGTGGTGGGATGACGGTGTAGGACGTTCCCCTATTATATCCAGATATTACACAGCAGGGAATAATGGCAGATTTACTCTCTACTCCATGTAATGGGACCTGTCAGCACATGTTACATATAGGAGTGGTGGGATGATGGTGTAGGACGTTCCCCCTATTATATCCAGATATTACACAGCAGAAAATAATGGCAGATTTACTCTACTCCATGTAATGGGACCTGTCAGCACATGTTACATATAGGAGTGGTGGGATGACGGTGTAGGACGTTCCCCCTATTATATCCAGATTTTTCACAGCAGGGAATAATGGCAGATTTACTCTACTCCATGTAATAGGACCTGTCAGCACATGTTACATATAGGAGTGGTGGGATGACGGTGTAGGACGTTCCCCCTATTATATCCAGATATTACACAGCAGGGAATAATGGCAGATTTACTCTACTCCATGTAATGGGACCTGTCAGCACATGTTACATATAGGAGTGGTGGGATGACGGTGTAGGACGTTCCCCTATTATATCCAGATATTACACAGCAGGGAATAATGGCAGATTTACTCTACTCCATGTAATGGGACCTGTCAGCATGTTACATATAGGAGTGGTGGGATGACGGTGTAGGACGTTCCCCCTATTATATCCAGATATTACACAGCAGGGAATAATGGCAGATTTACTCTACTCCATGTAATCGGGACCTGTCAGCACATGTCACATATAGGAGTGGTGGGATGACGGTGTAGGACGTTCCACCCTATTAAAAAATATGTGTTTGCTGAAATCCAATGTGCCAGTCAGGAGAAATATATAATGTAGAAGCCACATGTAAATCAGGATGGAAGTGCACAGGGGGCGTGGAAGAAGAAAACTGAGTGCAGTGCGCCCCCAGTGCATTTCCAGGCTAGTTTGCATATGGCTGCTATGCTTCATCTCTCACATGAGCAGCGAGGGTCGGGGGCTCCTCATTCATGTGGTGAAAGGGGGTCCTCAAACATTTACCTATGGATGTGCTGTACGTTCTCATATGTAGACTCCCCATATAACGAATATTAATCCCATTTACAGACTCTTGTCATTTCTCCCTTATATTGCGGGATTATGTATGTAGGACTGATATGGACTAATACATTTTATTTCTTCATCACTTTATCACTATTTTAGTACCATCAGCGCTGGCGAATCCCGAAAGTGGAATTTGTGAGATCCCGGAGATCCAAGAATCCGCCGGTGTAAGTATTATAGAGATATAAGGGGTGTCTCTGTATCACCAGATCATGGGGTGTGAGTGACCCATCTAGTATTATCCCCCATATAATCATGGGACGTCTCTGTTTTAAGTGTAGATGACACTATGGTGTTAGAGAATAGCATTTATATTAAATGGAATCTGTCACCAGGTTTATGCTGTAGCATAATGTAGGGACTGAGACCCTGATTCCAGCGATATATCATTTACTTTACTGGGGGCAGCAGATATGATGATATCCCTGTTTTCTCTGTTGCAAATCTAGCAGATCTCTGAATGCTGAGCTTTGTATAACACCGCCCACACCACTGATTGACAGCTTTCTGTGTACACTGTGCATAGGCAGAAAGCTGCTATTCAGTGGTGGTGCTGGGTTTACAGGGAAATTAGACTACATGGCACGAGACACTTAACCCTCCAGTGATAATCTCCTGCTGATCAAACACTGATCTTATTAAAACAACAGCACAAAGCCTAGTAAGTAACACATTGCTGGAATCAGGGTCTCTGCCTCTAAATCATAACTACTCCCAGATTACGTAGCACAAACCTGCTGACAGATTCCCTGTAAGTTGTCAGGTGTGTGATCTCCCATATTATCCAGCACTTTACAATAATACCGGTATATAGAGGGATCCCCCTTATATCACATCCGTGTCTGCGGAGCGTCGGCTCGTATCGTCCCTACATCGGATCAGTGTAAATCAGCTGGGACATAATAGGAGAAGTTTTTACATCCTGAGATGTTTTCCTGCAGCTTCGATATCTTAGTATTATTTCTTATTTTTCTTTAGGAAGTCGATCAGATCATTGATCCCGGCAGGAGAGCCGCGTATGAGCGACTATGAGACATCTAAACTGATCGGCAGTGGATCTTTTGGGTGAGATTTCTGTTCCCATAATCCCCATTTCTCAGGGTTCCCTATGACAATGCTTCTGCCTCTGTGCTCTGCCATTCAGTGTTATCATAGGGAAACGATCGGAGTCCACATCTCCATGTCACTATTCAGCTCAGTTATATACAGCTGAGCGACCTGATCTGTAACCAATCAGTCTGTAAGGAGAGGGAGGATAGAATCCACCCACCGCTCCTAGACTTCCTCTGTTCTTATGCTGCCGCCTCCACCTCAGCTTCTCCGTCCCCTGCACCCATCTTCGTTTTTTTAGGAGCTCCATTAGGGAGCTGGTAATAGTGATTGGCTGCACACGGTCACGTGAGGGGTGACACGATACTGACGCCAATGACATCTGCACCTCCACCATGACCATGTGAGTCCGATCACTGGCCTTAGAAGGGAGAACAGCCATAGAACGGCACAGAGGACGGCAGACGGCAGTGATGGACGGGGAGGGACGAGGACACGTGGGTATAATGTGTTTCATTACATTTTAACCTCTTCCCGCCGCTCCATTTATTCCGCCTTGGGCTCTGGAGAAAGCCTAAAAAACATCTTCTTACAACAAATGGAGCATTTTCAATTTTGACAAATTTTTATTCTTACTGAATGGTATCTACTGGTCGGGTATCGGGAATCTGCCCACGATGAATTTCGGTAGATTCTCTCATCTATAATGTGACCTGGTGAGGGCAGACGGGCGCGGTGCAGACCTCCCATCATCTATGTAACGTTATTTCATGGATTTCTAGATGTGGATTCCTAGCTGGTAACATTAGTACAGAAGATCATGTAATGACTTGTGTATACAGACTGTTAATAAGGATTCATTATAAACCATGGCTTCTCCTTCTCTCCAGGGACGTCTACCTAGTGCGTCACAAAGAATCACAACAGATCTTTGCTATGAAGAGAATTTCCAAGAGGAACCTGAAAACTCGGGAAGATGTGGCACGAGCCTTTCTGGAGAGGGACATCCTGACATTCGCAGATTGTCCCTTTGTGACCTCCATGCTCTGCTCCTTCCCTACGAGATCTCACCTGTGTATGGTCATGGAGCATGTAGGAGGTAGGACACGTACAGTGTATTATATTCACCCACGTCTGCTGACATCTTATCACCTCAAACATCATTAAGACTTGTCCCCGAGGACGTTACATCCCCACTGAGCATTTACTATAGGTGATCTATTACCATGGTGCCCAGAAAGTCATTGATGTGTGTGATCTCCCTGTATGTCCACACTGAGCACGTCAGTGTCTCCAGCTGTAGACCAGATGTGACATCACTTTATGTCATTAGATACTTGGATGACAATTTCATCATGACCCCAGACTAATATTATGTACATTATATCTTTATATATTGCCTCCTGCCCCGACGTTTCCGCTCACTTCTCATTATACATCATGGTGGTCTGCTGTATAAACCCCTCACCGGTCATATTTCCTTTCTTCTATAGGTGGAGACTGTGCGACCCTTCTAAGCACCATGGGTCATTTCTCTGTCCCGTTGGCCCGCCTGTACTTTGCAGAAGCGGTCCTTGGCGTGGAATATCTGCATAGTTACGGTGTTGTGCACAGAGACCTGAAGCCGCAGAAGTAAGTGCATACCTGTAGTATAAGAAAGGGGGGAAGTTATCCTTTATTATCTCACGGTCTATGAAGCTAAATCATCTTCTCCTTCACAGCCTCCTGATAACATCTGCCGGACATATTAAAGTTGCCGACTTTGGACTTTCAAAGTTGGTGTGATGATACCAAGCACCAACATCTACAAGCGATCAGCGAAGGACATCTCCAAAGAGTTCCTGGACCGTGAGGTCAGCATTGCCTACAGGAACTTACCTTGTTCTGTACAAATCTCATAACTATTTTCTCCTCCCCAATGTTCTTCATTTTTGGAGAGCTTTTCCACTGATATTTTATCTTCTCTAATTCTGTTTTTTTTGTCAAGATCTTGTCATAATAATCGTTTCATTGATTCTCATCTCTATCTTCTGTTGGTTTCCAGGATTGTGGCACCCTGTGTTACATAGCCCCTGAGGTCATCCTGAAGAAAGGCTATGGAAGACCTATTGACTGGTGGTCAATGGGGATAATCCTGCATAAATTTCTGCTGGGATATCGACCATTTCGCGAAAATTCCCCAACTGAACTGAAACACAATATTGTCGGTGGTAAGTAGAATAATCCCATCATTGTTTTGCCTGGTTACATGGCTTTAGTTATTTCCTTTGCTTTACCTTACAGCCAATACAGAGGTTTTATTTTCTGTAATTTTCTATATAACAGGAGATATAATTTGGAATAGTCATCAAACTACTCCACCCGATGCTCAGGACATCATCACTCAGCTACTCAGAAAAAATCCTGTGGATAGACTTGGGACAGGTAACAGATACAATAATATCAATATTCCCTTGTTACACCGAGGACATAACACTCATGTCCATGAGGATCATTACTTCTCTATCAGCTTCTCCATTTATCGTTCTCATTGCTAAGATTTTCATTCTATTTCCTACATGTCTGCTCAGTTGTGTAATTAGTTCTAATTAAGATAAACTGTTCAGATATGAAGCTGTCTCTGACAATGTCTGCATCACTTTTGTTTTCCATTATCCAGGAGGAGCTTTTGAGATTAAGGGTCATCCATTTCTTAGTGACTTAGACTTTGATACTCTTCTAAGTCAAAAGCCAGAGTACGTTCCTCAGCATGCGTCAGATGTGAACACCATCTTATCTATCAGTAAGTAGAAGGAGACGTCATCTAGACTGTGTCTGTTTGTCTCGTCTTCCATATTTTGTGACAAATGGTTCCCATTAATAAATGGTGACTGTTATACTGACAACCTGTAATAACACTTCATTCCCTATGTCTTGCAGACCTTTCTAATCTGGTCTCAGAGGATGAGAAGGGCACAAGTGAGGACAATGAGAGCCTTGACTTCAAAAATTTTACATCATGTTCTGAAAGGCTTTCTAAAGTAAGTATCTGTTTAATAAATCCCAAATATGTATAAAAAAGACCTATAAAGGTAGATATACAATTATTTCATATCTTTTTGCTTCTGCATGTAGCTCTATACCACCGTTACCAGGATGAAGATTAATGAGAATCCCAAGTCTTCTCCAGATTGTACCCAAGAATCCAGCACAAATATCTCAGAAATGTGAGTAGATTATGAGGTCATTACTGGGAGGTCTAGGCTGATATACATGCACAACACCAAATATAGGACATAAATACCATAATATCAAATTCAGCATCCACCATCCCATGGTTAGAGGTCATTGTGCTTTTGGCCTTAGTAACTGCTGGTGATAACAGCCCATAATTGTGGATGGTTATGCATTTTTAATGCTGCTGTCACTATAGAAGAAATATAGTATATGTCAGATATTCCTGGTAGTTGTTTTCTGCTCCGCTCTATAAAAGTTAGTTTTGAGCAGAAGACCTTCCCCGCTATGGCAGTCATATGTCCTATTAGGCCTTATAGTCGGTGTTCTTATAGTGAGACAACCCCTTTTATAATGCGTTTACTTGTGATTTATGTGTTTTTCTTCTTACAAACAGGCTGGAAGAATCTGTCCCTGTATCTTTTGGAGACGTCGTTATTAGCATCATATCATCCTCGTCCCCACTGTCAGGTATGTCCATGTCTACAGCACCAACAATGGGAATGTTGGCTTCAAGGCTCCAATATTTCCACATGGTTTTTCTGTAATAGATCTGTTATGTTTTCCATGTTTCATGTATAAATGGTGACTGTTATACTGACAACCTCTAATAACACTTCATTACCTCTGTCTTGTAGATCATTCTGAGATAAAGGAACATCTGGACTCAGAGGATGAGGTGGATCCCAAGTCCCCTCCAGAGTGTGCTCCAAAATCCAGCACAGACGTCTCAGAACAGTAAGTAGATTATGGGGTCATTACTGGGAGCTCATCACCCGATATAGGACATAAATACAATAATATCACATGGAGCATGCACCGCCCATGGTGAGAGGTCATTGTGCTTTGGACCTTAGTAACTGCTGGTGATAACAGCCCATAATTGTGGATGGTTATGCATTTTTAATGCTGCTGTCACTATAGAAGAAATATAGTATATGTCAGATATTCCTGGTAGTTGTTTTCTGCTCCGCTCTATAAAAGTTAGTTTTGAGCAGAAGACCTTCCCCGCTATGGCAGTCATATGTCCTATTAGGCCTTATAGTCGGTGTTCTTATAGTGAGACAACCCCTTTTATAATGAGTTTACTTGTGATTTACGTGTTTTTCTTCTTACAAACAGGCAGGAAGAATCTGTCCCTGTATCTGTTGGAGACGTCGTTATTAGCATCATATCATCCTCTTCCCCACTGTCAGGTATGTCCATGTCTACAGCACCAACAATGGGAATGTTGGCTTCAAGGCTCCAATATTTCCACATGGTTTTTCTGTAACAGATCTGTTATGTTTTCCATGTTTCATGTATAAATGGTGACTGTTATACTGACAACCTCTAATAACACTTCATTACCTCTGTCTTGTAGATCATTCTGAGATAAAGGAACATCTGGACTCAGAGGATGAGGAGGATCCCAAGTCCCCTCCAGAGTGTGCTCCAGAATCCAGCACAGACGTCTCAGAACAGTAAGTAGATTATGGGGTCATTACTGGGAGCTCATCACCAGATATAGGACATAAATACCATAATATCACATGGAGCATGCACCGCCCATGGTGAGAGGTCATTGTGCTTTGGGCCTTAGTAACTGCTGGTGATAACAGCCCATAATTGTGGATGGTTATGTATTTTTAGTGTTATGTATTTTTAGAAGAGATGTAGTATAAGGCTGGAGTCACACTTAGCTTATCAAAAATCGGTCCAATTTTGACGGCTGAGAATCGCACAAATGTTTCCCGAACAGTGATCCCTGTGTAATCCGTTGGCAATACGAGGATGAGATTTCCTCGCATCTAAGTATCTGTGTGACATCCGTATGGCATCTGTATGGCATGCGTATGCCGTTATTTTCTCACAGACTTGCAAAATAGACATTTAACTAATCCATGGCCTGAAATATTCATCAAAACATTATATATATTATATGTCAGTGAGACACACACACATATATATCTTTATATTTCATAGAGAGATAGATGCAGAATAGCCGTTAATTCATTTGTCGGCTTCTGTAAAGTCATTGCAGAAGCCGACAGGATAGGAGACGTGGTTTACATACAGTAAACCCATGCAGAACAGTTAGATTTATAGATGTCAGTGACTTATACTGTTAGTAGTATGTGTGTGTAAAATTTGGGACCTGTATGTATTAAGTAAAATAATGTATTCACGGAAAAAAATTGCCTGGGCTCCCGCGCACTTTTCTGTGCCAGAGAGGGAAAAACAGTGACTGAGGGTAGATATTAAAAGCCTAGAAAGTGACCATGGTTATTGCTCCCCCACAGCTAAAAATATCTGACCCCAGCCACCCCAGAAAAGGCGCATCTGTAAGATGCGCCAATTCCAGCAATTAGCCTCTCACTTTTCACTGCCCTGTAGCTGTGGCATATGGAGAAATAGGAGGTTAATGTCACCTTTGTATTGTAAGGTGACATTAAGCCTGGCTTAGTAATGACTAGGTGTCAATAAGACACCTATCCATCACTAATCCTAAAGTTTGTAAAGGGTATAAATAAACACACACAGGCAGAATAAAGTATTTGAAAGAAATGAAAGACCACACAGTTTTGCATTTCTTTATTCTTCTGCTAATCCAAACAATGCCCTTGATCTCCTGTAATAAAGAAAAAATAAAAAAACAGCAATATACCATACCTGGGGGATATATAGTTTATAACCGGGAGTGGTGCTAGTGCGACCGCCCCGGCTGTAAACCACTGATGAATGAATGAGAAGCTGCCGGCAGCAGCATCAGTGACTAGTGCTGAGGTTACTGATGCTGCGCAGCCTCACAGCCTGATCCGGGGTGAACTCTTGAGCATGGGAAAATGACAGTTCATTTTCCCAAATTGTCGTTGGCATCTTCTCATTCATTCATCAGTGGTTTACAGCCGGGGCGGTCGCATTAGCACCACTCCCGGTTGTAAACTTTATATCCCACAGATATGGATTACGGCGTGGGACAGATCGCCGGACAGGTATGGTATATTGTTGCTTTTTTTATTATTTCTCACAAGTCACACTGATGGTCCGTGTGGTGTCCGTATTTTTCTCGCCCCCATAGACTTGCATTGGCGAGTCTCGGCCTTTATACGCGTACAATCGCTGCATGCTGTGAGTTCACTCGCTCGTGTAACACAGACGAGAAAAAAAACGGTGATGGGAGCTGCCCCATAGATTAACATTGGTCCGAGTGCTGTGTGATGTTTCCTCGCTTAACACTCGTCCGTATTCCTCTCTAGTGTGACTCCGGCCTAATATGCCAGATATTCCTGGTAGTTGTTTTCTGCTCCGCTCTAGAAAAGTTAGTTTTGAGCAGAAGACCTTCCCCGCTATGGCAGTCATATGTCCTATTAGGCCTTATAGTCGGTGTTCTTATAGTGAGACAACCCCTTTTATACTGGTTTACTTGTGATTTACGTGTTTTTCTTCTTACAAACAGGCAGGAAGAATCTGTCCCTGTATCTGTTGGAGACGTCGTTATTAGCATCATATCATCCTCGTCCCTACTGTCAGGTATGTCCATGTCTACAGCACCAACAATGGGAATGTTGGCTTCAAGGCTCCAATATTTCCACATGGTTTTTCTGTAATAGATCTGTTATGTTTTCCATGTTTCATGTATAAATGGTGACTGTTATACTGACAACCTCTAATAACACTTCATTACCTCTGTCTTGTAGATCATTCTGAGATAAAGGAACATCTGGACTCAGAGGATGAGGAGGATCCCAAGTCCCCTCCAGAGTGTGCTCCAAATCCAGCACAGACGTCTCAGAACAGTAAGTAGATTATGGGGTCATTACTGGGAGCTCATCACCAGATATAGGACATAAATACCATAATATCACATGCAGCATGCGCCGCCCATGGCGAGAGGTCATTGTGCTTTTGGCTTCAGAAACCATTGATGATAATGTTGTGACCCGCACCACAATTGTGGGTTACCAGAGCAATGGGGTACTCAGAGCCGAGCCCATGGAAGTCTATGGGGTTGTCACAGGTAGCGGTGGCTCGGTCTGTGGCCCTGGCGGTCAGGCGTAGGTTGGGGGGAATATTATTTACAGGGGATGGTATATAACAGTTCGTGACGCCACCTGTAGTTTTCTAGTCACTAAGACCAGCGCTGCTGTAGATCTCTGAGGGGATGTTATGGCAGCTAGATGACGGGTCCCCCACAGGTGGGACTGGTCCCTCAAAGTCTATGGAATTAATGATGTAGGGTGCAGATAAATGAATCAGTCTCACACCATCCAGCGTCTTTCCATACCTTTTACTTGTCAGATGATAAGGCAGGTCCCAGGGAGGCTGTTGGGGTGGATGGAGGATGCGTTTTGAGGTAACGGCTGAGCAGGTTAGAGGCCTCCTTAACTTTCCAATATGATGAGTCCAACCTGCATAGAGCTAAGTTCACTCCGATTTCTCCAGCTAACTTCTTAGCTGTACTGCCCGTTCAGCATAGTGGTCGGAGCCTTCCATATAACGTGAGAGAGCTGAGTTCCTACTGTTGTCCTGCAGTGACTCAAGGTTCCACTCTCCCAGACTCCAGTTACGTACCGACACTCCAAGGGCTGCTTTCTGCGACCTAAGGTCCAGTAAGACTCTGGTTTTTCTACCACTACGCCTGAAGCTGTAGTGACACTTCGGTCTCCAGTGACCGGTGACTAATGCAGGATAGTCCAATCCTTAAGGCACTTCTAAATTTCTTTCTACTGCGCCCTTCGCCCTGCTCAACTCTTAATATCAGCACTGACTAGGCTAGGATAATATTCGGTTATCCGTACTAGCCTCCACTTTTGCACTGTCTCTCTGTATTGACAGGAATCTCGGTTCTCCAACAGGCACTAGTCCTGACTCCCTCCACACTCAGGAGAAACCTTCAGACTCTACTGTGCTACAGGACACTCCCCTATACACCCCTGCTGGGTGTGTCTGAAGTGTATGTGAGTGATGTCGAGCCCTTAACCGTTACCTCTCCACTCATCCTCCTGGTATTGTGTGCCTTACATACCAGGGCTACACATTCCCCCATGGTAGAATACAGCACTCCCGGGCTGTGAAATATAAAAAGAAAGACATTTCGTTTTGCATTAACAATAAACATTAACTCATCCCATCCGGGAGGTAAGAAATCTTAAACGTTGCATTTTGTACAGTAGGAAAATACAAAAAGTATTAAAGCATCAAGGCATTCAATAAATACACAGTATTCTTGTGAAGGACCCGCACCAAACCTTCAACGTGGGTCCTGGGTGGGCTGCAGGACTTCCGAATGCAGACCTCACTCAGTGCCACACCACACGGGTTTTATGTTCAGAGGTAATTGTTACAGTTTGATATAGAACCAAGAAAATGCATAAAGTGCAACTATATACATTATCAGTTCTGGGGCTGGCATAGTCCACAGCCTCGAAGTCCATTTTTCCACATATTTAGTAATGCACAATACCATAACAATACTTTTTACAATATTCACATAAGGTAACCTTTTTCTGGGTTAAATTACATTATTTTACTTGAATTACTGTTGATATCGAATAGGTATCTTCCCTTTTGTGGTTCGCTCTGATCTACGTGGAGTAGCTTCAGGTATATTAGTCTGTGATCTACCTGCTCTGCGTAATGGCAAACTATAGAACTGTCTCAATCTTTCTATGGATCTGGCAAGCGTACTGATGGCTGGGCGGTGTGAGTCAGCTTCACCAGGGGATCCCATAGCATGGGGCGCTGCTTCTGATGGTCCTTCTTGAGATTCTGTAGGCTGGGGTGTTACTGGAATAGGTAACTCCTGAACTGGCTCAACTGGCACCATGGGCACAACTGGAGGTAGAACTTCCTCTTGTGGCTGATAAAACTGCAACACCGGAATGATTACAGCATCTCCCAGTCTGGGCCAATCCGCAGGGAAATCCCCCAGATCCGTGTGTATGACCTCTTCTTTTCTTTCTTCTCGATTGACGACAGGGTTCTCTTCACGAAGCTTTAAGGGTTCTGGACACAATTTCAAATGGTCTCTGGACACAGTGGATATTGTTCTTCCTCCGTCCTTACTGATGATACAAACTTTTCTGTTGTCATATTTGGAATCTTGTACGACATAGGGTTCTTGTTCCCACTGGTTATCCAATTTGTGCATCTTCCTTTTTCTTTTCAATACCACTTCTCCAGGCATCAAAGGCTTGCAGGAGCATTCCTGTTGTAAATATCTTCCTGTTTTTCCCGTGCCTTGTTGAGACTTTCTTCTACACAGACTTGCACTCGTCTGTATTGCTCTTGCCGTTTGATGTCCCAGTTTTCAACGGCGTCATCTGCCTCCGGTTCTACCACTCCAAGTTCTAAATCCATTGGTAATCTTCCGGGCCTTGCTCTCATAAGATAGGCTGGAGTGCAGTTAGTGGAACTTACAGGTATATGGTTATACAAGTCAACCAAATCAGGTAGTAAGTCTGGCCACCGATTTCTGTCTTCCAACGGTATAGTCTTCAACAAATCAAGGACAATGTGGTTCATTTTCTCGCAAAGGCCGTTGGTTTGAGGATGGTATGGTGTTGTTCTAATTTTCTTACACCCATACATGTGACAGAATTCCTTGAATAGGTCAGCCTCGAAAGCAGGTCCTTGATCAGTTAATACTTGCTCCGGATACCCATGCGGTCTGCAGAAGCTTGCTTGAAAGGTTCTTGCTGCCGTCACTGCTGTCTGATCCTTAACTGGAACAACCACCAGAAATCTAGAGTAATGGTCCACCATGGTCAAGGCGTATGAGTATCCAGTTCTACTTAGCGACAATTTGACGTGGTCCAGGGCCACAATCTCCAAGGGACGAGTCGTCCGGATAGGCTGCAGGGGTGCCTTCTGACTACCGTAGTCCTTTCTTCTGAGACCACAGGGTCCACAGTTCCGACACCACCTCTCGATGGAGCTGCGCATCCCTACCCAGTAGAACCGGCACCTCAACAGGGTCTCCAGCTTTCTCCAGCCAAAGTGTCCTGCTTGATCGTGGTATGCTTCCAACACCATTTGGACGTCTGCCTTGGGGACCACTATCTGCCAGACCATCTCGTGGGTCCTGGGGTTGACATATCTCCTGCACAACTTCTCACGGTATAGGAACAACCAGCTTCTCTCGTTCCACAGGAGCTTTGCTGACATAGGTGCATCTTTTTCCAAGGAGGAACCTTCCTGTCTTAACAACTCCTTGATACGGCTGACCACTGGATCACTGTCCTGAGTCTCTTTCCAGCTGTGATGGGGTAAGGGATTTAACGTTGCACCATACTGCTTTCTGTAGACTCGCTGTTCATGGACTACCCCATTTCGATGGAACGCGGGTAGCTCAATTTCTTCCAGGTCGTCCGATTCTTCTTCCGTGTCAGATTCATGCGGCATTCGGGACAATGCGTCAGCATTAGCATTCTTTCGGCCTGCCCGGTATTTAATGGTAAACTGGTAATTGGACAACCGAGCCATCCAACGCTGCTCCATGGCGCCCAGCTTGGCTGTTTCCAGGTGCGTTAAGGGGTTGTTGTCTGTAAACGCAGTGAACTGGTTGGAGGCCAGATAGTGCTTAAATCTTTCAGTAATGGCCCAGACCAGCGCCAGAAACTCCAGCTTGAAGCTGCTATAATTTTCCGGATTCCTCTCAGTTGGCCTGAGTTTTCTGCTGGCGTAAGCGATGACTTTTTCTTGGCCATTCTGCTTCTGACTGAGAACTGCTCCTAAACCTTCATTACTTGCATCGGTGTACAGCAGGAACGGTTGGCTGTAATCAGGATAGGTCAAGATCTCATCACCTGTAAGGATCTCTTTCATCTTTTGGAATGCTTCAGCCTGTTCTTTACCCCAATTAAAGGGAGGGTTTCTGCTTTTTAGGGATTGTCCAACTAGGAGGTCCTGTAAAGGGGCTGCCTTCTTCGTGTAATCTTTCACGAACCTTCTGTAGTAACCCGTTAGTCCCAGGAACTGTCGCACTTCCTTGAGGTTCTTCGGCTCCGGCCACTTCTGGATAGCAGTGACTTTCTCTGGGTCCGGCGCTACTCCTTCCGAACTGACGATGTGCCCCAAGTATTGTACCTTCTGTTTGAGTAGATGGCATTTTGAGGGTTTCAACTTCATCCCGTACCTGGACAGGGACTCAAATACTTCTGCCAGGTGCTTCAGATGGTCCTCATATGTCTTGGAATACACGATGACGTCGTCTAGGTATAGCAGCACGGTTTCAAAATTGAGATGTCCCAGGCAGTTCTCCATCACTCTCTGAAATGTTCCTGGGGCACTACTGAGCCCAAACGGCATTCTGTCGAACTCACAGAGCCCCATTGGGGTGGTGAAAGCCGTTTTCTCACGATCCTCCTCAGCCACAGCCACTTGCCAGTACCCACTAGTCAGATCGAGGGTAGAAAAGTAGTTAGCCGTTTTCAGAGCAGCTAATGATTCCTCTATACGTGGTAACGGGTATGCATCTTTATGTGTTATGCGGTTCACCTGCCTGTAATCCACACACATTCTCAAGCTACCATCCTTTTTTCTAACCAGGACTAGAGGTGCTGCCCAGGGACTACAACTATCCCTGATTACTCCGGCTTCTTTCATATCTCGCAACATTTCTTTAGCCTTCTGATAATGGGCTGGGGGTATAGGCCTGTACCGCTCTTTGATGGGAGGATGACTGCCTGTAGGGATATGATGTTGTACTCCCTTTATTATCCCAAAATCAAGTGGGTGCTTGCTAAACACTTGGGCGTACTCTTGGACCACCCGTAATACCCTTGCTTCTGGTGAGCGGGGGTGGTGTCCGTCCCAACATGGAGCTGCTGACACCATTCCGCCACCTGGGTTGCCGGGTCATTGTCCTCCGCTATTTGGCGGGAGTCTAAGGACTCAGCCGGGAGAATAGAATTATTGTCGACAGCATGTAGTTTAGCAATGGTTGCATAACGGGGTAAATTTACCTCATCATCTCCCAGTTGAGAAGCCGTACCGGTACTCTTCCATTCACCACTTCCACTACCCCCCTAGCAGTCATAAGTGTAGGTCTATGTTCTGAATGGTGGGGTTCTACTACAGCTTGGTAGTTCTGTCCTCTCAGACCTATGGCTGCCCTGCACCAGATTATCATTTCACTCATTGGGGGTATCACAATGGGATTCGAGTCAGTGACCCGTACATTACCAATTTCGCCGTCTGTAAGCTTCGCTTGCTGCTGACACACCAGGGCCCGGATCTCTCTTTGGATTACTCCCTTTTGTCTTGGTCTGGCAATTTCAGCGAGCTGTTGGAGTAAGAACACAACTTCTCCCAGACAGTTACTGATAATGTTAGTACCCAAAATTATATTTAAACCGTTCTCCTCATTTACAGTCTTTACTACTAGAAGCCCCTGGTCTTTCAACTCCTCTCTGCCCACTTTCACATCCACACATTTTGTCCCGAGTACTTCTACAGGAAGACCATTAGAAGCATACACGGTAAAGTCAGGGCTCGGGGGTTCAAGACTGTCCATTGACCAGAACTTAGTATATAGGGCATCAGGTATTAGGGTCACCTGAGACCCAGTGTCTAACAATGCCGGAACTGCAATACCATCTAGAATGATAGACAGGTAGGGTCGCCCACCCACATACCTGCGGTTCCAGTCTAGGGGGCCTGACGGGTCTCCTCCTGGGTGTTGGCCCTCGGACCCAGGTTCTGCCCGTTTAAAGGACACTGTGGAGACATATGACCTTTCCGGTTGCAACGATAACAGGTGATCTCCCGACGAGGAGGGTGTTGATCAGAGGTCGCTCCTGGGGGTGGCGTTGTCCTCCTCCAGGGGGGCGACGTCTTCCTTCTTCTCCGGTTCATCCACGGGACGTCTTCTGGGCAGTCAGCTAATAAGATCTTCCCTTCTTCCTCCTTCCGCAGCTGCAGGGCACTCATCACAGCAGCCAGATTTTTAGTTAGCTGGCGCACCTCTGAGCGCAGACAGTCCAATTCACTAGGGGGTGTCACCTGCGTTTTGGTTTCTGCTACTAGCGGGGAAAAGGGGGGTACTGCCGGTTCCGGAGTGACTTCACCCTGGTGATGTTGGGTTGCCACCTCAGGTTTGCCCAGGGGTCGCAGCCCTTTTATTGCCATGTCCTTTAGGGCATCAAAGGTAGCATCAGGATGATCTAAGGACCACCAGTTTACAGTTCTGCGCTCCTCTTGGGATCTCAATCCCTGTATAAATTGTTCTTTCAGCATCTTATTTTCGTCTATAGCATTTATATTATTAATCTGCCTAAGGGCTCTCAGGGCTCCTTGTAGTCGGCAAGCGTAGTCCCTGATGCTGTCACCTGACTGCTGTGAACAGTGGTAGAAGGCCATCCGGAGATCCGTTTCTGTGCGGTCTTCAAACATGGCATGTAGCTTAAGGAGGATCGCAGGTACCGACTCCTGATCAACGGTATCCCAAGTCTCCACTTCCCTCTCAGCAGCGCCAGTTAGCTGCCCTATCAGCACAGCAGCTTTTTGTCTCTCAGGCATGGAGTACATTTCTAGGATGCTGCATAACTTCCGCTTGAATCCTGCTAAGTGCCTGGCTCGCCGCTGTACTGGGGAAGCCATTTCGCCCAGGCATATATGGGAGCGTTAGTGGCATGAGCGGGACTACCGGACTGGGTGCTGGGCCTGCGCCCCCATCTGGCGCTACAACGCCACGCGGTGCGGAGTCGGGGCCTCCGGCTGGGGCCGCACTGTCGGCCGGTTGTTGTGACATATTAGCGCCCCCTTGGTTAAACGGAGCCTACCGGTTTCAGAAGCTGCTATTTCACAGGCACAGCAGTGGGAACAGGACCTTCGTCGCAGGCGCTCTGATGTCAGAGCGTCCACTTCCTGTCGCAGGACCTGCCGCTGAGTCAGAGCCGGGGGCGTGTCCAAGACTTTGCGCGCTCTTTCAGGTACGCCCACCTTCTTCCAGCGCCTTAGGGCGCGAATATGGCGGCAAATATGGCGGTATTTGGCGCCAAACAACAGCAACAGTCTTTTTCACCAAAACACTCCACAGGCACACAGGGCTCGCAATGCTGCAAGTTTCGGATCCTGTTCGTGACGCCAAGTTTTTGTTGTGACCCGCACCACAATTGTGGGTTACCAGAGCAATGGGGTACTCAGAGCCGAGCCCATGGAAGTCTATGGGGTTGTCACAGGTAGCGGTGGCTCGGTCTGTGGCCCTGGCGGTCAGGCGTAGGTTGGGGGGAATATTATTTACAGGGGATTGGTATATAACAGTTCGTGACGCCACCTGTAGTTTTCTAGTCACTAAGACCAGCGCTGCTGTAGATCTCTGAGGGGATGTTATGGCAGCTAGATGACGGGTCCCCCACAGGTGGGACTGGTCCCTCAAAGTCTATGGAATTAATGATGTAGGGTGCAGATAAATGAATCAGTCTCACACCATCCAGCGTCTTTCCATACCTTTTACTTGTCAGATGATAAGGCAGGTCCAGGGAGGCTGTTGGGGTGGATGGAGGATGCGTTTTGAGGTAACGGCTGAGCAGGTTAGAGGCCTCCTTAACTTTCCAATATGATGAGTCCAACCTGCATAGAGCTAAGTTCACTCCGATTTCTCCAGCTAACTTCTTAGCTGTACTGCCGTTCAGCATAGTGGTCGGAGCCTTCCATATAACGTGAGAGAGCTGAGTTCCTACTGTTGTCCTGCAGTGACTCAAGGTTCCACTCTCCCAGACTCCAGTTACGTACCGACACTCCAAGGGCTGCTTTCTGCGACCTAAGGTCCAGTAAGACTCTGGTTTTTCTACCACTACGCCTGAAGCTGTAGTGACACTTCGGTCTCCAGTGACCGGTGACTAATGCAGGATAGTCCAATCCTTAAGGCACTTCTAAATTTCTTTCTACTGCGCCCTTCGCCCTGCTCAACTCTTAATATCAGCACTGACTAGGCTAGGATAATATTCGGTTATCCGTACTAGCCTCCACTTTTGCACTGTCTCTCTGTATTGACAGGAATCTCGGTTCTCCAACAGGCACTAGTCCTGACTCCCTCCACACTCAGGAGAAACCTTCAGACTCTACTGTGCTACAGGACACTCCCTATACACCCCTGCTGGGTGTGTCTGAAGTGTATGTGAGTGATGTCGAGCCCTTAACCGTTACCTCTCCACTCATCCTCCTGGTATTGTGTGCCTTACATACCAGGGCTACACAATAACAGCCCATATCTGTGGCCGGTCATGCATTTTTCGTGCTGCCTACACTGTAGGAGAGATGTAGTATTACATGCCACACATTCTTAGTAGAAGACAGCGTTGAGCAGAAGACCTTCCCGCTATGGCAGTCATATGTCCTATTAGGTCTTATAGTCAGTGTTCTTATAGTCAGACAATCCCTTTTATACTGATTTACTTGTGATTTACGTGTTTTTTTCTTCCAAACAGTGAGAAAGAATCTGTCCCAGTATCTGTTGGAGACATCGCTATTACCATCTTATCATCCTCGTCCCCACTGTCAGGTATGTCCATGTCTACAACACCAACAATGGGAATGTTGGCTTCAAGGCTCCAATATTTCCACATGGTTTTTCTGTAATAGGTCTCCTTTGTTATCGATGTTTCTTGGATCCCAATGATGTTGCCCATGGGCCCATACTGTGTCCCTAGTTCACTAATTTTGCACAGGAGCTTTTTCATGGATTCTGTGAGACACGTTGTGGGATCCAATAACGTCTATCATCATGAGGAGACATGGTCTCCTATAACAGAATACATTATATAGGACGTATTCTGCCCTAATAGGATATAATACCAGATTATCAGGTCTATAGGAGACAGGACTAGAACAATCCTACTATATACAGGAGACAAAGCAGGTCCCATTAGGATTTGTCATTACTGATGTTTTTTTTTTACTTTCTGATCAGAATTTCCAGCTCAGACGGAAAGAATATCTGCAGTAAATCTGAGTAAAGATGAAGAAAAATCAGAAAATGGAAAAAAGGGGAAAAAGAGACGAGGTAAGTGTGAGAATCGGCTCCAATGTTGTGTGATGTCAGTGAGAATCATTCATGTGGAGCAGATGTCATCTGTCAGTGATGGGATTGTCACATGTATGACGGCTGACGATGATCCCTGACCTGTGTGTGATGAGATTCCTCTGCCGTCCGGCCACAGTGACTGCACAGTATTATCATGTCCTATGGCGTCCCATCACTTACATTATATTTACTTCTCTTCTCATAGGTTCCATCTTCCGCCGGATCTTATCATCCTGCCGGCGCGGATTATCCAGGGCTGCTCGAGTATTTTCTTGCTGTCACTGTGTTGACACTGTGCCCTTAGAACCATCTAAAGGACGGAAAACCTAAGCATCCAGCGCCCTGAAGCCCAGCAGATCCACCATCGCTGCTGGAGCTGTATAGAAGGACCTTCACCATCTACCTGTGGCCTTCTGACTCTAAACATCCACCACCCTGAAGCCCAGCAGATCCACCATCGCTGCTGGAGCTGCATAGAAGGACCTTCACCATCTACCTGTGGCCTTCTGACTCTAAACATCCACCACCCTGAAGCCCAGCAGATCCACCATCGCTGCTGGAGCTGTATAGAAGGACCTTCACCATCTACCTGTGGCCTTCTGACTCTAAACATCCACCACCTGAAGCCCAGCAGATCCACCATCGCTGCTGGAGCTGTATAGAAGGACCTTCACCATCTACCTGTGGCCTTCTGACTCTAAACATCCACCACTCTGAAGCCCTGCAGATCCACCATCGCTGCTGGAGCTGTATAGAAGGACCTTCACCATCTACCTGTGGCCTTCTGACTCTTACATCATTTGCCGGACATGATTCAGTGTCACCTCTGTCACCAGGCTCCGTGGTAATCCTACCGCTTACATGACAGGCTTTCTACTGATCACCTGGTATCTGACCCCGGCTGACTCCCTGACTACGATTGTCTATTGATTCTGTTCCTAATTTTACCCCTCCCTTATCCTTTTATCCTATTATTAATTAAAATAAAAAAAAAATAAAAAAACTTTTAGGTTTACTTACATTTTTTTTCACATTTATCAAACTTCGCTATGTATTTTGTTATCTGATAAAATTCAGTACATACAGACGGTGGCCGGTTCATGCAGCTTTAAATGTATATCCTTATTGTAAAGGTGGCCGGACCTTCTACTACAAACACTTATTACCTTTGGTGTCCAACATTTTACTTATGAGTGGTAAATGTTCAAGTTGTAGGAACTGAACTATGTGTTACTTTGTGATCTCTGACATTGTACCTGTAACCTCTGAATGTGAAACATCATGGAATAGTTACCGTATTTTTCAGATTTTAAGACTTTTTTCCACCCAAAATGTGGAGGAAAATGGGGGTGCGTCTTCTAGTCCTGATGTATTGGCTGTGGTGGGCAGGTTGGGGAGCGGTTTCGGCGGAGCAGCGGGTCACAGAGGCAGGAGCCGGCGGCTCTGGCTAACTCCTGTGCCCGCTGCTAAAGAGAAATGAATATGCACTGCATTCTCATGGGCCTGGAGGGCAATGAATATTCGTTTCCTTCTGGCATCCTGGTATGATTGGTCCCATCCTCTCCTGAGATGAATATTCATTTCATGACCGCCGCAGCAGCAGGAAGCTGACGGCTGACACTGCGCGCTACTGAAGAGGAATGAATACTCACCGCTCTCTGCGATGAACAGTCCCAGTGAGTATTCCGGCACCGGAGCAGAACGCTGCGAGGGAGTGGAGGATGGTAAGAGTAATGGTTTGTTCTTTTTAATCTCTTCTGATGGGGACATGTATAACAGGACAAGGATGGGACCATACATACCAGGATAAAGATGGGGCCAATCATACCAGGATAAGTATGGGGCCATGCAAACCAGGATAGGGATGGGGCCATGCATACCAGGATAAGGATGGGGCCATGCATACCAGGATAAGGATGGGGCCAATCATACCAGGATAAGGATGGGATCATACATACCAAGGTAAGGATGGGGCCAATCATACCAGGATAAGGATGGGGCCATGCATACCAGGATAAGGATGGGGCCATGCATACCAGGATAAGGATGGGGCCATGCATACCAGGATAAGGATGGGACCATACAAACCAGGATACAGATGGGACCATGCATACCAGGATAAGGATGGGCCATGCATACCAGGATAAGGATGGGGCCATGCATACCAGGATAAGGATGGGACCATGCATATCAGATAATGATGGGGCCCTGCATACAGGATAAGGATGGGGCCATGCATACCAGGATAAGGATGGGACCATGCATACCAAGATAAGGATGGGACTCTGCATACCAGGATAAGGATGGGGCCATGCATACCAGGATAAGGATGGGGCCATGCATACCAGGATAAGGATGGGGCCATACATACCAGGATAAGGTTGGGGCATGCATACCAGGATAGAGATGGGCCATGCATACCAGGATAGAGATGGGGCCATGCATACCAGGATAAGGATGGGGCCATGCATACCAGGATAAGGTTGGGGCCATGCATACCAGGATAGAGATGGGGTCATGCATACCAGGATGGGGATGGGGCCATGCATACCAGGATAAGGATGGGGCCATGCATACAGGATAGAGATGGGGCCATGCATACGTAGATGAGATGGAGACCCTGCATACCAGTATAGGGATGAGGGCGACCATTCCTACCAGGATAGGGATTAGGGGGCCATGCATACAAGGATAGGGATGAGGGAGCCACGCATACAAGGATAGGATGAGTGAGTCACGTATACAAGGATAGGGATGAGGGGGCCATGCATACCATGATAGGGGATATTAAACACAGAATTTACATTTTTGCTTCCGTTTTTTTTTTCATAAAACTTAGGTGCATCTTATAGTCCAAAAGATATGGGTACATAATTTTATTATTACGGTATTTTTATTATATAAAATAGCTAATATTTTTAGATAGTATGATATTGATCAATTAAAATGTTTTTAGTCCGTTTTTCCTCGGTTTTTTTTTCAATGACTCTCCATAGAGTGTGGTCATTATGTGGATATAATTGGTAGTTAAAAAGAAAAAAACATTGCTCACATACTGCCAGCTGTGATTTTTTTTATAGCACTACCAAAACATACAATGCAAAAGTGTCCTCTGCCAATCTGACTCTGTCAGGTTCGTCATAGATGAGGCCAAGAGCCTCAAAGAACATGTCCACTGACATTTTCTCAGGGGAGGTCGGGGTTAAGGAAAAAGCCCAAGACTGCGGACCCTCCCTCTGTAAAGATATAATTATCCCCACCAGCTGACTCTCATCCCTGAAGACCGGGGTCTAAGGGAAAATAATAGTTTGCACCATCCCTGAACATGCGGAACTTATCTTTCTCGACAGAAAAGGTGTCAGGGAGTTTCATCGAAGGTTCAGGAGAGTGTAGAGACACGTCAGTCACCTCACCAGACTTACTGACAGAAGGAGTCCCCCGGGTTATCTTAACTGTCTCAGCCATCTCCCTCTTCACCTGCTTCTGAGAAGTAACCAAGGCCCTGTGCTCCACAGATATCTCCTGCATCATCTGCATGAGGTTGGCCACTTGGTCCACCAGAGTACGGAGTGGATCCATACCAGAGAGAGAGAAGAAAAAAAGAGTGCAAAATCCCCTTTAAATATAGTGGGTCAGTGATAATGTAATGCAACTTCGGAGCAGTTGCACATAACCTCCTCCAGGAGGCGCCGGTGAGGGGAAAACGGGTTGCACTCACCGTGTAGCACCACAGTGCAGACATGTAGGCCACCACTAGGAGGTGGCAGAGTAGTCAGCTAGGCCGGGTCAGCAACAAACAGGAAGTCGAAGTACCAAAGGTCACAGTAAGGCCGGTGTCACACTTGCGAGTTGGATGCGAGAATCTCGAACGAGTTTCTCGCATCAACACCCGGCACGGCCGACTGCTCTCAGGCCCGAGTGTGCGGCTGCATGTATTTCTATGCAGCCGCACACTCGGGTCTGACAGCGGGAGGCCATGCCGGGTGTTGATGCGAGAAACTCGAGCGAGTTTCTCGCATCAAACTCGCAAGTGTGACGCCGGCCCAATGCACGTAGTCAGAGACAAGCCAGAAGTCAGAGAGCCATACGGGAAAGCGGTATCCAAAATGTGACACGGACAGCGGAGTCAAGGTACAAGCCACTGAGTCAAAAGCTGGTCGGTAACGAAGTATGGGAGACAGAAAAGCGGGAGGTGGGGTTCATATTTCAAGCCGAGTCATACACTGTAGGGAAACAACCAAATGTACACAAAGTCAGGGATAGGGAACGGGTCAGACACAAACACGGGAAGTTAGAGGCAGAAGGATCACTAGGGTATACGGGTCAGCTGCTCTAGCTGGAAGCATGAACTATCACTGACATCGCCTGCCAGCCACAGCAAACTGAAATAGCAAAAACAGATGAAAACGAGGCAGAGAGGATTAACCCCCGCATGATCAGTCCAGGGAGAGGATAGCAGAAAACAAACCCTGGATCATGACAGTATTACTACAAAACATCATAGAGTATAATGTAGCCCCCTCATAGGGCATACTGCTGCCCCCTCATATAGTATGATATAGCCCCCAGGATATAATGTAGTCCCCTGAGAGAATAATGCAGCCCCACCACAGAATATAATGCAGCCCCCATAGAGTATACTGTAACCCCCTCATATAGTAATATATAGCCCCCAGAATATAATGTAGGCCCCTGAGAGAATAATGCAGCCCCACCAGAGAATATAATGCAGAATCCCCAGAGTATACTGTAGCCCCCTCATATAGTATGATGTAGCCCCCAGAATATAATGTAGTCCCCTGAGAATAATGCAGCGCCACAACAGAATATAAAGCAGCACCCCATAGAGTATACTGTAGCCCCCTCATATATGATGTAGCCCCCCAGAATATAATGTAGTCCCCTGAGAATAATGCAGTCTCCCACAGAATATAATGTAGCCCCTCATAAAGTATAATGCAGACCCACTCCACCCCATCATTGTCCTCATCACCACCTCCATCATTGCCTTCTCCCCCACCACCCTATCATTCTCCCCCACCACCATCACTGCCCATTCCACCACCTCAATCATTGCCTCCTCCTCCACCACCATTGTCCATTTCATCACCTCCATCATTGCCTCCCCCACCACCATCATTGCCCATTTCATCACCTCCATCATTATCTCCCCCACCACCATCATCATTGCCCATCACCTCCATCATTGCCTCTCCCCACCACCATCATTGCCCATCACCTCTATTATTGCCTCCGCCCACCGCCATCATTGCCTCCCCCCATCATTGCCTATCACCTCATCATTGCCTCACCCCACCATCATCATTGCCCATCACCTCCATCATTGCCACCCCCACCACCATCATTGCCCATCACCTCCATTATTGCCTCCCCACTGCCATCATTGCCCATCACCTCCATCATTGCCTCACCCCACCATCATTACCTATCACCTCTATCATTGCCTCCCCCACATTATTGCTCATCACCTCCATCATTACCTCCCCACCATCATTGTCTCCCCCACCATCATTGCCTCCCACCACCATCATTGCCCATCACGTCCATCATTGCCCCCCACCATCATTGCCCATCACCTCCATCATTGCCCTCCCCCACCATCATTGCCCATCAACTCCATCTTTGCCTCCCCACCATCATTGCCCATCACCTTCATCATTTCCCATCACCTCCATCATTGCCCCCCTCCACCATCATTGCCCATCACCTCCATCTTTGCCTCCCCACCATCATTGCCAATCACCTCCATCATTGTCTCCCCATCATTGCCCATCAACTCCACACACCACACACACACACACACACACACACCACACACAGCACAGCTCACCTCTCCGCAGCACACTCCGGAAGCCTCTTCCTCGCCGGCAGCGTTCTGTCTCAGACAGGAAGAGCCGGGCAGGAAGCCGGGATGTGCTGCGCTGTGAGTCTGTGTGTGTATGTGGTGCGGTGCTTTGTGTGTGTGTATATGTGTTGGGGCTTTCCATGCGGGCAGTGTTGGCTGCAGTCTGCGGCTAACGCTGCCGCTATTAAGAGAAATGGTATTCACTCCTCTCCACGCCCATAGATGTGTGGGGAAGCGTGAATATTGATTTAGCTTTAACAGCGGGGACAGGATACTGTCTCCAGCTGCTGCTACAAAGGCACAGGGCGGGCCCCCTTGACTCAGGGGCCCCATAGCCACTGGCTGGGGGCCCCTGGAGCAGTGGGGGCTCTTGGAGCAGTGGGGGGCCCTAGGCAGCTGCTGGCCAGTATGACAGCAGTGTCAGTGCCTGGGCCCGCCGGAGAATCCTCCGGTTCTCCGGTGGGCCAGTCCGAGCCTGCCTGTAGCTATGCAGCACAAAGCTAACTCTAACGAGGATTAGTAATAGAGCCCAGATTATATAGGGAAAAGGAGTGGCTAGACTAAGCTAAGCATAGATTCCACACGCAAACAATTTTCCCTTGTTCTACTTCTCATCCCAGTGAAAACAATAGCAGCCGCTTAGACAAAAAAAGGTTAACTCATTAGGCGCCAAACAAGTTGGTTGCTAATGTCTATAAGTTGTAGAGGTAAAAAGTTTTTATTCCATTCTGTAACCGCTAATAAATCATGTGTAGAGTTTAACATGAAAAATTTGGTAAAACGTCTTTAATTAGGTTAAAAAGAGTATTTGGCATGTGCCAAATTATTTGGGCTAAAAATACTTTTTGCAAAAGGAGTAGAGGACCCTGAAAGTGAAGCTTGGTCTAGGAGACAACTATGAAATGCTACAATTATTACCGTATATATTAATGGGATGTGCTGTTTGAGGCTCAGGATAGCACAACCAGTAGGACAAGCCAAATGCAACTTACTATGTGTGTCAGTTTCATGATTTTGCACAATTTTTACCATTTTTTTTAAATGATGCATTTTTCAATATTAAGAAAATGTTCTCTTATACATTAGAAGAAAATCACCCCATGTAAATGACAACACTAAGTCCTCACCTTTCTGAAGCATTCGTTAGAGGACAGGTTGTGTCTAATGAAGTCTTTCCATCCTTAGTATTCTCCTTTGAGGAAGTCGCTGATCTTTTGTAAAATCTGAAGGAAAAAAAAAAGTTGTTGTTCTCACCATCTGCTAATCTTAGAAAAACTCACAAATTGCCACTGAAATAACTTTACACTGGCAAAAGTAATTTTTAATGTAAATGTATTGAATCTCAACTAATGAAAATCATACTTTGTTTCTGAATTGTGGGTCAGCAGAAAAATGTAAATAAAAAAAAAACACTAAAAAAATCACCTGGACTAAAATGATCGTTCCTCTAGAAAAGAGTGAACATTTGACCATAGGACATGTGAAACTAAGGTGTGTCCATTAATAAGCATCACAGGTGTCTAGAAAGTTGTAAATCCGACTTCCATATTTGAAGGGTGAAAAGTACTGCTGTGGGGCCCACCACACTCTGTAGAGATTCCCATGGGGTCCACTATATCCTATAGAGGCCACCACAGCCAGTAGAGGTCACTGTGGGAGCCTCCTTACTCCGTAGAGGCCACCATAGACTGTGGGGTCCACCATACCTTGTAAAGGCCACCATAGACTGTCGGGTCCACCATACCTTGTAGAGGCCACCACAGCCAGTAGAGGTCACTGTGGGAGCCTCCTTACTCCGTAGAGGCCACCATAGACTGTGGGGTCCACCATACCTTGTAGAGGCCACCACAGCCAGTAGAGGTCACTGTGGGAGCCTCCTTACTCTGTAGAGGCCACCATAACCTGTCGGGTCCACCATACCTTGTAGAGGCCACCACAGCCAGTAGAGGTCACTGTGGGAGCCTCCTTACTCCGTAGAGGCCACCATAACCTGTCGGGTCCACCATACCTTGTAGAGGCCACCACAGCCAGTAGAGGTCACTGTGGGAGCCTCCTTACTCCGTAGAGGCCACCATAGACTGTGGGGTCCACCATACCTTGTAGAGGCCACCACAGCCAGTAGAGGTCACTGTGGGAGCCTCCTTACTCCGTAGAGGCCACCATAACCTGTCGGGTCCACCATACCTTGTAGAGGCCACCACAGCCAGTAGAGGTCACTGTGGGAGCCTCCTTACTCCGTAGAGGCCACCATAACCTGTCGGGTCCACCATACCTTGTAAAGGCCACCATAGACTGTCGGGTCCACCATACCTTGTAGAGGCCACCACAGCCAGTAGAGGTCACTGTGGGAGCCTCCTTACTTCGTAGAGGCCACCGGAGCCTGTGGGGTCCACCATACCTTATAAAGGCCACCATAGACTGTCGGGTCCACCATACCTTGTAAGGGCCACCACAGCCAGTAGAGGTCACTGTGGGAGCCTCCTTACTCCGTAGAGGCCACCATAGACTGTGGGGTCCACCATACCTTGTAGAGGCCACCACAGACAGTAGAGGTCACTGTGGGAGCCTCCTTACTCCGTAGAGGCCACCATAACCTGTCGGGTCCACCATACCTTGTAGAGGCCACCACAGCCAGTAGAGGTCACTGTGGGAGCCTCCTTACTCCGTAGAGGCCACCGTAGACTGTGGGGTCCACCATACCTTGTAGAGGCCACCACAGCCAGTAGAGGTCACTGTGGGAGCCTCCTTACTCCGTAGAGGCCACCATAACCTGTCGGGTCCACCATACCTTGTAGAGGCCACCACAGCCAGTAGAGGTCACTGTGGGAGCCTCCTTACTCCGTAGAGGCCACCATAACCTGTCGGGTCCACCATACCTTGTAAAGGCCACCATAGACTGTCGGGTCCACCATACCTTGTAGAGGCCACCACAGCCAGTAGAGGTCACTGTGGGAGCCTCCTTACTTCGTAGAGGCCACCAGAGCCTGTGGGGTCCACCATACCTTGCAAAGGCACCCATACTGTCGGGTCCACCATACCTTGTAGAGGCCACCACAGCCAGTAGAGGTCACTGTGGGAGCCTCCTTACTCCGTAGAGGCCACCATAGACTGTGGGGTCCACCATACCTTGTAGAGGCCACCACAGCCAGTAGAGGTCACTGTGGGAGCCTCCTTACTCCGTAGAGGCCACCATAACCTGTCGGGTCCACCATACCTTGTAGAGGCCACCACAGCCAGTAGAGGTCACTGTGGGAGCCTCCTTACTCCGTAGAGGCCACCATAGACTGTGGGGTCCACCATACCTTGTAGAGGCCACCACAGCCAGTAGAGGTCACTGTGGGAGCTTCCTTACTCCGTAGAGGCCACCATAACCTGTCGGGTCCATCATACCTTGTAGAGGCCACCACAGCCAGTAGAGGTCACTGTGGGAGCCTCCTTACTCCGTAGAGGCACCATAACCTGTCGGGTCCACCATACCTTGTAAAGGCCACCATAGACTGTCGGGTCCACCATACCTTGTAGAGGCCACCACAGCCAGTAGAGGTCACTGTGGGAGCCTCCTTACTTCGTAGAGGCCACCAGAGCCTGTGGGGTCCACCATACCTTGTAAAGGCCACCATAGACTGTCGGGTCCACCATACCTTGTAGAGGCCACCACAGCCAGTAGAGGTCACTGTGGGAGCCTCCTTACTCCGTAGAGGCCACCATAACCTGTCGGGTCCACCATACCTTGTAGAGGCCACCACAGCCAGTAGAAGTCCCTGTGGGAGCCTCCTTACTCCGTTAGAGGCCATCAGAGCCTGTCGGGTCCACCATACCTTGTAGAGGCTACCACACCCTGTAGGAACTACTGTTGAGGCGACCAGACTGAATATAGAGGGGCTGTGGGTCCTTCATACTATGTATAGTTAAGTTATGGGGCATCATATAGTATATAGGGAGCACTGGAGACATCATAATGCGCATAGGGTAGCTGTGAGGGCACTCTACTGTACATAGGGGAGCTGTCTGGGGACATTGACTGTAAGTTAGGAGGAAATCAGGGGACTGAGTTATAGGAGTCGTCTGGTACCTAAAATGTCCTTTCTAAATATCCAATTCTTACACCCTAATCTAGTCAGGGGAGAAGAGATTTGCAAAGAGCTGGTGACAACTCTTGCAAATATTGTTACTCAGGCTCACAAGGGGCTCAATGGCATGAATAGTGCGATTACTGGTCTGAGAAACCTGTACCCTGCAGCACCTGTAGTTATTAAACGGATTTTTGGCATATCCAGAAATAAATAAGACAACAAAATCAGCTGGTTAGGAAGGGAATGAAGGTAGAAATAAACTCATTGTGGCGGTTTTAAGAGGCCTAGGGAAGTTGTCAGAGATTACAGAGGAATCCAGAAAACAAGATTCTCAGCACAAAAATTCCACCTATAGCGTTTGAACAAGGTGGAAGGTGAAGACCACGTGGCCGCCCTACAAATATGTTCTAGAGAGGCGTCAGCCCTCTCTGCCCAGGATGTGGAAACAGCCCTTGCTGTGCTGTTAAATTATCGAGGTGTGGGGCGGGAGGTGAGAAGCCTCCTGACCTGTAGGTCAGAGAAACCCTGTTCTTACCAATCTCGCTACCTGGCCTCTTCTCGGAACCTGAAACCAAACAAATAGGGAGGTAAACTTTCTGGACTCTACGGTTGACTCTAAATATTGTAGGAGACATTTCCTAACATCTAGGGTGTGAAACTTTCCACCTCGCTTTTAGGGTCATCACAAACTGATGGCAGAACTGTCTCCTGGAATTTGTGAAAGGTTGATACTACCTTGGGGATGAAGGTTGGATCTGGACGGAGTATGACCTATCTGTTAGAAACTGTGTAAAGGGTGGATTTACTGACAGGGCATGTAGTTCACTAATCCTCCTAGCCAGTGGCATAACTACAAAGTTATGGGCCCCAGTGCGAACTTTCAAATGGGGCCCCCCATGTCAAAAAATTTTCCACACAAATTCACATTTTCCATATTCATTTCGCACACTATAGTTTTGTTGCAATGTTGCATAGTCTGACCTAATACTGTCCTGTAATCGCTGAGAAAAATGATTTTATAACTTCCATGTCCCTATGCTAATTAGGGTGATGTCTTTGGAAATACAGACACTCTGGGCGTTCATGTCCTCCCTCGCTCCAATTCCAAGCGCACTCCCGGAGTTTGACATCTGTGTGCTGTTTCTTCCTGGCATGACGCTGCAGCGCGTTGTTATGATCTGCTACAAGCACTAAGGAAAGATGGGAACTCTGTCCCTACAATAGAACTAAGCTGGATCCCTACGATGTAACGGGGAACCTGATCCTGCGACCAGACCCGCTAAAGTCCTCAGCTAGTCTGAACGAAGACCTATAGTTGCGAGGGAGGAATCCCTACAAGATCTAGGGAATGGGAGAAAAGGTGGACACCTCCTAACAGAAATTGTAGCAGGGAAAAATAAACAGAAAACAAATTACTACGAGATCCTAAGATTAAGCAAAACTGACAGAGTAAGGCACCTAAGCACCCGGCTAGCTTAAGAGTAGATAATACAATGAAGTCCAGGAAAGCCAGAAGGGCGGAGCCAGACTAAATAGGGAAAAAAGGTCATGTGACCAGCAAACTGAAACAAAACCTAACAAGAGGGTTCTAACAGTACCCTCCCTTCTAAGAGGATCCTCCGGATCCCCTAGGACTTAGGCTTATCCGGAAACCTCTTGTGAAACGCTCTGACAAGTCTAGACGCAGAAACATCATCCGCCCTCACCCATGAGTTATCCTCGGGTCCATAACCCTTCCAAGCGATGAGGTACTGCAAACTCCCTCTATACCGTCTAGAATTTAGGATGCGAGAAATCTCATATTGCCCGTCCTCCACCACCAGGGGAATAGTGGCCTAGACGTCTCCATCTGAGACCTCAGCTTTTTTCAAGAGAGAAACATGAAACACCGGATTAATCTTCCAGGAGGTAGGAAGCTCCAACTTAACAGCAGATTGGTTAATAACCTGAAGCATCTTAAAGGGCCCTACAAACTTGGGACCCAATTTCTTAGACGGAATCCTCAAGCGCAGATTCTTAGAGGACAACCAAACCATGTCACCAATAGCAAACAAAACCTCTTGTCGTTTTCTATCAAAATACACTTTGGATCTTTTGTTAGCCTCCTGAAGATTACCACGCACATCAGTCCAAACTCTCTCCAAAACACCAGAAAAATTCTCCTCTTCAGGTACAGCCGATCGCAACTTGGAAAATGACCCAAACGACGGATGTCTCCCAGTACAACAAAAAAAAGGCGAACAACCAGCAGAAGCGGATGTATGGTTGTTAAGAGCAAACTCAGCAAGTGGCAGAAACTCAGACCACCCCTCTTGATTATCAGTCACAAAACAACGCAAGAACTGCTCAACATCCTGGTTTTTCCTTTCTGTCTGGCCATTAGACTCAGGATGATATCCGGATGAAAACGACAAATGAACTCCCAACCTGTCACAAAAGGCGCGCCAAAAACGAGCCACAAACTGAGGTCCCCTATCGGAAACAATGTCAGTAGGAACGCCATGTAGTCTGATAATTTCCTTGACAAAGGCCTTAGCAAGAGTCTTAAGGTACTGCCACACTAAGCTATCCCGCTAGCGATCTCGTTAGCGTTGCTACTAATGAGATCGCTAGCGGGATTGTTTCTATATCGCTAAATGCTGCCGCATTTAGCGATATAGTTAACGACGCTATCGCCGTTAGCGATCTTCTTAACGACTTTAGCGGTACAAAAGTACCGCTAAATCGCTAAGAAAAGGTGCCACACAGCGATAAGATACTTACCCAGCGGGAGCGCCAGCGATGAAATAGGGTCCGGAGCGATTCCAGCGACGAGCGAGATCACAGCAGGAAGCTCGTCGCTGGAAGCTGCCGCACTGAACAATGTCGCTAACGGGATCGCTAAATAGTGACGTTTTTTAGCGATCCCGTTAGCGATATTGTTTAGTGTGGCATACCCTTTAGCGCAGGGCAGTTTGATGAAAGGAACCAAGTGACACATCTTGCTAAAACGGTCCACGACCACCCAGATGACAGTGAAACCCTCAGAGGGGGGAAGGTCAGTAATAAAGTCCATAGCCAAATGTGTCCAAGGTGCACTAGGAACCTCCAGAGGGCAAAGCAACCCCGCAGCATGAGTATGAGAAGACTTAGATCTAGCACACACAGTGCATTGACGCACCCACTTAATGACTTCCTTCTGCCATCTAGGCCACCAAAAGCTGCGACCCACAAGTCTCTTGGTCTCAGAGATTCCAGGATGACCTGCCAAACCGAGAGTCATGACACTCAACAAACAAATCTCTCCTCAGGGTACCAGGCACAAACAACCTCCCATGCGGCGTGTTAGATGGGGCATTCTCCTGTGCTTTAAGAATCTCATCTTCCAACACAGAGTCCAAAACAGCAATAACAACCCCCTCTTGCAAAATGTTTTCCACCTCCTCAGTACCCACCATAGGAGAAAAGCTGCGAGACAAAGCATCAGTTTTAACATTTTTAGTACCTGGGATGTAAGTAACGGTAAAATTAAACCGTCAGAAAAATAGTGCCCACCTAGCCTGACAGGCATTCAAGCGTTTGGCAGCATCAAGGTAGACCAGATTTTTATGATCGGTGAAGACTTGAACGGGAAATTCCGCTCCCTCCAAAAAATGACGCCAGTGTTCAAATGCGAGTTTAACCCCTTCACCCCCAAGGGTGGTTTGCACGTTAATGACCGGGACAATTTTTACAATTCTGACCACTGTCTCTTTATGAGGTTATAACTCCGGAACGCTTCAACGGATCTTCGCGATTCTGAGATTGTTTTCTCGTGACATATTGTACTTCATGTTAGTGGTAAAATTTCTTCCATATAACTTGCGTTTATTTTTGAAAAATACGCAAATATGGCGAAAATTTTGAAAATTTAGCAATTTTCAAACTTTGAATTTTTATTCCCTTAAAACAGAGAAATATGTAACACAAAATAGTTAAGAAATAACATTTCCCACATGTCTACTTTACATCAGCACAATTTTGGAATCAAAATTTATTTTTGTTAGGAAGTTATAAGGGTTAAAAGTTGACCAGCGATTTCTCATTTTTACAACAAAATTTACAAAGCCATTTTTTTTAGGGACCACCTCACATTTGAAGTCACTTTGAGGGGTCTACATGACAGAAAATACCCAAAAGTGACACCATTCTAAAAACTGCACCCCTCAAGGTACTCAAAACCACATTCAAGAAGTTTATTAACCCTTCAGGTGCTTCACAGGAACTAAAGCAACGTGGAAGGAAAAAATGAATATTTAACTTTTTAGCCACAAAAATGATCTTTTACAAACTTTTTTTTTATTTTCACAAGGGTAAAAGGAGAAAATGGACAGATAAGGTTGTTATGCAATTTCTCCTGAGTACGCCAATACCCCATATGTGGGGGAAAACCACTGTTTGGGCACACGGCAGAGCTCGTAAGGGAAGGAGCGCCGTTTGACTTTTTCAAACTAAAATTGGCTGGAGTTGAGATTGGACGCCATGTCGCGCTTGGAGAACCTCTGATGCGCCTAAACAGTGGAAACCCCCCACAAGTGACACCATTTTGGAAACTAGACCCCCTAAGGTACTTATCTAGATCTGTTGTGAGCACTTTGAACCCCCAAGTGTTTCACAAAAGTTTATAATGCCTGGGTGTGAAAAAAAAAAAAAAAAAATTCCACAAAAATGATTTTTCAGTCCTAAATTTTTGAATTTTCCCAAGGAAATTGGACCCCAAAAGTTGTTGTCCAATTTGTCCTGAGTACGCTGATACCCCATATGTGGGGGTGGAAAACTGTTTGGGCGCACGGCAGGGCTTGGAAAGGAAGTAGTAACGTTTTGGAATGCAGACGTTGATGGGGGTCATGTTCCGTTTGCAGTGCCCCAGATGAGCCTAAACAGTGGAAATCCCCCACAAGTGACCCCATTTTGGAAACTAGACCCCCTATGGAACTTATCTAGATCTTTGGTGAGCACTTTGAACCCCCAAGTGCTTCACACAAGTTTATAATGCCCGGGCATGAAAATAAAAAATCCTATTTTTTTCCCACAAAAATTATCTTTTAGTCACTAATTTTTTATTTTCCCAAGGGTATCAGGAGAAATTGGACCACATACGTTGTTGTCCAATTTGTCCTGAGTACGCTGATGCCCCATATGTGGGAGGGAACCACTGTTTGGGCGCACGGCAGAGCTCGGAAGGGAAGGAGCACCATTTGACTTTTTCCAACCAAAATTGGCTGGAATTGAGATTGGATGCCATGTTGCATTTGGAGAGCCCCTGATGTGCCTAAACAGTGGAAACCCCCCACAAATGACCCCATTTGGGAAACTAGACCCCCTAAGGAACTTATCTAGATCTTTGGTGAGCAATTTGAACCCTCAAGTGCTTCACACAAGTTTATAACGTAGAGCCGTAAAATTTAAAAATCATATTTTTTCCACAAAAATGATCTTTTCACCCGAATTTTTATTTTTCCAAGGGTAACAAGACTCCAAAAGTTATTGTGCAATTTGTCCTGAGTACACTGATACTCCATATGTGGGGGTATACCACTGTTTGGGTGCATGGCAGAGTTTGGAAGGGAAGGAGCGCCGTCTCACTTTTTCAACGCAGAATTGGCTGGACGCCATGTCGTGTTTGGAGAGCTCCTGATCTGCCTAAACAGTGGAAACCCCCCACAAATGACACCATTTTGGAAACTAGACCCCTCAAGGAACTTATCTAGATGTGTGGTGAGAACTTTGAACCCCCAGGTGTTTCACTAAAGTTTATAACGTACAGCCTTAAAATAAAAAATCCTTTTTTTTTTTTACAAAAATGATTTTTTCGCCCCCAATATTTTATTTTCACAAGGGTAACAGAAGAAACTGGAACCCAAAAGTTGTTGTCCAATTTGTCCTGAGTACGCTGATACCCAATATGTAGGAGAAAACTACTGTATGGGTGCACGTCAGGGCTCGGAAGGGAAGTAGTGACGTTTTGGATTGCAGACTTTGATGGAATGGTCTGGGGGCGTCATGTCGCATTTGGAGAGCCCCTGATACGCCTAAACAGTGGAAACCCCCCACAAGTGACCCCATTTTGGAAAATAGACCCCACAAGGAACTTATCTAGATGTGTGGTGAGCACTTTGAACCCCGAAGTGCTTCACAGAAGTTTATAACGCACAGCCGTAAAAATAAAAAATCCTTTTTTTTTTTACAAAAATGATTTTTTCGCCCCCAATATTTTATTTTCACAAGGGTAACAGAAGAAACTGGAACCCAAAAGTTGTTGTCCAATTTGTCCTGAGTACGCTGATACCCAATATGTAGGAGAAAACTACTGTATGGGTGCACGTCAGGGCTCGGAAGGGAAGTAGTGACGTTTTGGATTGCAGACTTTGATGGAATGGTCTGGGGGCGTCATGTCGCATTTGGAGAGCCCCTGATACGCCTAAACAGTGGAAACCCCCCACAAGTGACCCCATTTTGGAAAATAGACCCCACAAGGAACTTATCTAGATGTGTGGTGAGCACTTTGAACCCCGAAGTGCTTCACAGAAGTTTATAACGCACAGCCGTAAAAATAAAAAATCCTTTTTTTTTTTACAAAAATGATTTTTTCGCCCCCAATATTTTATTTTCACAAGGGTAACAGGAGAAATTGGACCCCAAAAGTTGTTGTCCAATTTGTCCTGAGTACGCTGATACCCAATATGTGGGAGAAAACTACTGTATGGGCGCATGTCAGGGCTCGGAAAGGGAAGTAGTGACGTTTTGGATTGCAGACTTTGATGGAATGGTCTGGGGGCGTCATGTCGCATTTGGAGAGCCCCTGATGCGCCTAAACAGTGGAAACCCCCCACAAGTGACCCCATTTTGGAAAATAGACCTCACAAGGAACTTACCTAGATGTGTGGTGAGCACTTTGAACCCGAAGTGCTTCACAGAAGTTTATAACGCACAGCCGTAAAAAATAAAAATCCTTTTTTTTTTACAAAAATGATTTTTTCGCCCCCAATATTTTATTTTCACAAGAGCAACAGGAGAAATTGGACCCCAAAAGTTGTTGTCCAATTTGTCCTGAGTACGCTGATACCCAATATGTGGGAGAAAACTACTGTATGGGCGCATGTCAGGGCTCAGAAAGGGAAGTAGTGACGTTTTGGATTGCAGACTTTGATGGAATGGTCTGGGGGCGTCATGTCGCATTTGGAGAGCCCCTGATGCGCCTAAACAGTGGAAATCCCCAACAAGTGACCCCATTTTGGAAAATAGACCCCACAAGGAACTTATTAGATGTGTGGTGAGCGCTATGAAGCCCCAAGTGCTTCACAGAAGTTTATAATGTACAGCCGTAAAAACAAAAAAATCTTATTTTTTTTACAAAAATAATATTTTCGCCCCCAGTTTTTTATTTTTCCCAAGGGTAACAGAAGAAATAGGACAAATTTCACAATAACTCTTGGGGTCCAGAGTACGCTGATACCCCATATGTGGGGATAAACTACTGTTTGGACGCATGGCAGAGCTCAGAAGTGAAGGAACACCGTTTGACTTTTTCAACGCAGAATTGGCTGGAATGGAGATCAGACGCCATGTCACATTTGGAGAGCCCCTGATGTGCCTAAACAGCGGAAACCCCCCAATTCTAACTCCAACCCTAACCCCAACACACCCCTAACTCTAGTCCCAACCCTAATCCCAACCCTAACCCTAATCCTAACTCTAACCCTAATCCTAACTTTAGCGCCAACCCTAACCCTAACCCTAATGGGAAAATGGAAATAAATACATTTTTTTTATTTTATTATTTTTCCCTAACTAAGGGGGTGATAAAGGGGGGTCTTATTTACTATTTATAGCGGTTTTTATGATTGGCAGCTGTCACGCTAAAAGACGCTTTTTATTGCAAAAAGTAGTTTTTTGCATCACCACATTTTGAGAGCTATAATTTTTGCATATTTTGGCCCACAGAGTCATGTGAGGTCTTAATTTTTGCGGGACGAGGTGACGCTTTTATTGGTACCATTTTTGAGCACGTGACATTTTTTGATCGCTTTTTATTTCGATTTTTGGGAGGTTAGAATGAACAAAAATCAGCAATTCATGAATTTCTTTTGGGTGAGGCGTTTTTATTGTTCCGCGTGTGGTAAAATCGATAAAGCAGTTTTATTCTTCGGGTCAGTACGATTATGGCAATACCTCATTTATATAATTTTTTTATGTTTTGGCGCTTTTATAGAATAAAAACAATTTTATATAAAAAATAATTATTTTTGCATCGCTTTATTCTGCGAGCTATAACTTTTTTATTTTTTTGCTGATGATGCTGTGTGACGGCTCGTTTTTTGCGGGACAAGATGACGTTTTCAGCGGTACCATGTTTATTTATATCCGTCTTTTTGATCGCGTGTTATTCCACTTTTTGTTCAGCGGTATGATGATAAAGCACTGATTTTTTGCTTCGTTTTTATTTTTTATTTTTTAAGGGGTTCACAAAAGGGGTTAACTAGTGGGACAGTTTTATAGGGGGGGTCGTTACGGACGCGGCGATACCATATATGTGTACTTTTATTGTTTTATTTTTTTTATTTACAATAAGTAATGAATTTATTGGGGAATATTTTTTTTTTTTTTTTTTTTGGATTTTTTTTTACACATGTTTATTTTTACTTTTTTTTACTTTTTTACTTTGTCCCAGGGTGGGACATCACTGTATTTCATCAGATCGCTGGTGTGACAGTGTGCACAGCACTCTGTCACACCAGCGATGTGACAGGCAGTGCAGGACGCTTCCTCATGCCTGCTCTCGGCAGGCACTGAGGAAGCCGCCTCCCTCCAGGACCCCAGCGCCATCTTGGATCCGGGTCCTGGGAGGGAGGAAGCCCTCAGAGCAGCGCGATCACATCGCGCTGCTCTGAGGGTCTCAGGGGGGCGCGCAGGGAGCATCCACCCTGCGCGATCCTCCCCTGTGCCCCCAGCACACCGCGATCATGTTTGATCGCGGTGTGCAAGGGGTTAATGTGCCGGGAGCGGTCCGTGACCGCTCCTGACACACAGTCACGGGTGTCAGCTGTGATAATCAGCTGACACCCAGCGGCGATTAGCTGCGCTCTCTCCGGGAGCGCAGCTAATCGCCTATGACGTACTATCCCGTCCATGGTCAGAATGGCACGGGTTTTATGGACGGGATAGTACGTCTAATGTCAGAGAGGGGTTAATTGCCAACAATTCCCGATTACCGATATCATAATTTAGTTCAGACTCAGAAAATTTCTTTGAAAAAAAAGCACAGGGATGTACTCCATCCGTCTTTTCCTGAGACAACACCGCGCCGACCCCCACAGAAGAAGCATCAACCTCAACCAAAACTGGTTTAGTCACATCAGGCTGCGTAAGGATGGGAGCAGAGCTGAACCTCTCCTTTAGCAACATAAAAGTCTCAGTGGCCTCAGTAGTCCACTGAACCGCATTAGCACCTTTCCTGGTGAGATCGGTCAGAGGTTTGGCAATCACAGAAAATTTTTGAATGAATTTTCTATAATAATTGGCGATCCCCAAAAACCTCTGTATTGATTTCACACCAATAGGTCTAGGCCAATCCTGCACAGCTTGCATTTTCATCGGGTCCATCTCAAAACCTTCACTGGAGACAATGTAGCCCAAAAAACTAAGTCTCTGTACAGCGAACTCACATTTTTCTAGTTTGGCAAAAAGTGAATTATCACTCAGTAACTGTAATACTTCACGCACACTCCTCCAATGAGACACCAAATCCGGTGAATAAATCAAAATGTCATTCAAATACACAGCCACACTTCTGCCGATCAAAGGTCTAAGGATGTCATTAATAAGATTCTGAAAAAATGCCGGAGCACTGGAAAGCCCAAAAGGCATGACCAGATTCTCAAAATAACCCAGTGGAGTGTTAAACGCAGTCTTCCATTCATCCCCCTCCTTCATGCGCAACAAATTGTATGCCCCTCGAAGATCAATTTTCGAGAACCACTTGGCCCCCACTAACTGGTTAAACAAATCAGGAATCAATGGCAGTGGGTAAGGATTGCGTACAGTAATCTTATTAATCTCACGAAAGTCTAGACAAGGCAGTAAACCGCCGTCCTTTTTTTTAACAAAAAAAAATCCAACCGCCACAGAAGATTTGGAAGGCCTAATGTGACCGGCGGCCAAGCTTGTCTGTATGTATTCCTCCAAAGCCTTTCTCTCAGGAATAGTCAAATTAAATAAACGACTTTCAGGAAGAGTCGCTCCAGGGACAAATTCAATTGCACAATCATAATCTCTATGAGGAGGCAATACCTGCGATTCCTTATCAGAAACTTTCCAAAAATCCTGAATAGGTACAGGTAACTCCCCCTTAACTACAGCAGCAATACGCCCGTTACAACACTTGGCATAACAATTAGGACTACAGGACTTAATTTCATTGGTAGACCAATCCAGTACCGGATTGTGCAATTTTAACCAGGGTAACCCCAAAATCACCGGTGAGGGCAAATTATTCAAAACTACCAAATCCAAATTCTCTTGATGAACACCATTAATAGTAAGAGGAAATTCACAGATATGGTGAGTAACATTTTTCAAGGGAGAACCATCCACAGAAACCACATTAATAGGGGAAGACAGAAGTTTGGGTTTTAATTTTAGTTTTTCCAAAAATTTCCCATCGATCACATTGAGAGTTGAACCACAATCCACAAATACCCGAAACTCCATTAATTCCTCCTCAACAGCAGTGGTAGCAGAAAGAAAGACACCTTTATTGTTTAAACAAGCTATACGGGCGAAACTGACCTCATTTTTTTTTTCTCTTTATTCATTCGAAGCACACAGTTCTTAATAAAATGCTTAGATTTGCCACAATAGAAACACAAACCTTCAGCAAATCTGCGGTCTTTTTCCCGAGAGTGAGGTGCCATTGCTCCAATTTCCATCGGCTCTGCAATGTCAGTACAGTCGCTCTCCAGACTTGGAGCTGACAAGGCAGATTTACTCTCATTAACCCTTGCACACAGTCTCCTATCCACCCGTATGGCTAATTGCATAGCCTCTTGCAAGTTACCAGGTATACGATAAGCAATCAGCAAATCTTTAACCCTTTCACTTAACCCTGCAAGAAATAAACTTTTCAAAGCTGAATCGTTCCACCCCACCTGAGTGTCTCAGCTGATGAAACATGATCAGGATCGCCATACAATAACCCCAAAGCAGAAAAAAAAACTATCCACTGATCTAAAGCATGGATCACTAGGCTGCAGAGAAAATGCCCAGTCCTGAGGTTCTTTGCGCAAAAGTGACATTATGAACCCTATACGCTGTGATTCATCACCAGAGGATCTGGTCTCAAACGAAAATACAACAAGCAAGCATTTTTAAAAGAAAAAAAATCTTGTTGTTCACCAAAAAATAAATCAGGCAAACGTACCTTTGGCTCCACGAAATGTGCTCCAGAACAACTACTCACGTGTTGCTGGATCTCAGCCACCTCCAGAGAGAGTCCCTGCAGGCGTTGAGCCAAATCCTGAACCGACACCATGATGAAAACAGAAAATCTTTCCTTAGAGATTTTTTTTTTTTTTCTGGGCTGGACTTACTGTTATGATCTGCTACAAGCACTGAGGAAAGATGGGAATTCTGTCCCTACAATAGAACTAAGCTGGATCCCTACGATGTAACGGGGAACCTGATCCTGCAACCAGACCCGCTAAAGTCCTCAGCTAGTCTGAACGAAGACCTATAGTTGCGAGGGAGGAATCCCTACAAGATCTAGGGGCTGGGAGAAAAGGTGGACACCTCCTAACAGAAATTGTAGCAGGGATGATTAAACAGAAAACAAATTACTTAGAGATCCTAAGATCAAGCAAAACTGACTGAGTAAGGCACCTAAGCACCCGGCTAGCTTAAGAGTAGATAATACAATGAAGTCCAGCAAAGCCAGAAGGGCGGAGCCAGACTAAATAGGGAAAAAAGGTCATGTGACCAGCAAACTGAAACAAAACCTAACAAGAGGGTTCTAACACGCGTCATTTCCGGTCCTGTGCAGTGTGGGGGTGTATTGGGTGTACTGGTCGGCTCCGGAGCATGCGCACTGCACATTCTGAAGCTGGCGAGTACACCCAATACTCACCCACAATGCACTGGACCAGAAATGACGCGGACGCGCGTCATGCCAGGAAGAAACAGCACACAGATTTCAAACGCCAGGAGTGCGCTTGGAATTGGAGCGAGGGAGGACATGAACGCCCAAAGCTGAGCGCAGAGGTGTATCTAGGTTTTCTAGCACCCGGGGTAAGAAGTCAGTTTGGCGCCCCCGCTCCAAGGACATATGCGATTTGTACACTTAGTCATGTAGCGACGAGCTGCTCTCCCTAATGCTCTCAATGTTCAGTGAAAAACTGAGAGAAGCAGAAGAGAAGCTCGATGTCACAGGACCATAAGTATGAAAATCGCATATGAGTGTAGTGTCCATGTGACGACTGCGGGAAACTGCAGAGCTGAATCCTGACATTGCAGCTTCTGAATTCTCACAACGAATGCACTGCACACTTTTAGGATTCTCACCTGCCGATGGACGGTCATGTCAGCACAAGAATGTGATTTATATACTTCTGGCCACATTCTGACTAGACGTGCCCGGCCTCGCTCCGTTCCTTTTCATTGAGTGAGGCCACACATGTCTAGTCAGCATGTGACCGCATGTATGTAAATCACCGCACGAGAGAATCCTGACAGTGTCCAGTGCGCACTGTGAGAATTCAGAAGTCTGCAGTCACATAGAATGACTGCAGTCTCATCACAGACCCGGAGAACCCCTCTAATGCTAACAAATAAAATCATGAGAATGAGTAAGTATCACAAATAACATTTACATCCAGGTACCTCATAGATGACGTCGTCTCTGGAGTCGTTCTGCTTCTTTTCTTCATCTTGTTCAGACCCCATGATGAGTTTTCTCATCCACATCTCGTCTCTGCAGACCTCCATCTTCTCCAGTCTTCTGCAGCTAATCACCGCACAATGCCCTTAAAGATAAAAGTGTCATTATAATGCTCCTGAATAAAAAATATCTGCCCTACGCTGAGCCAGTGAAGAAATAATTGTCCCTCAATATATTGTCTGCACAACATATGACCCCACACTGTCCCTCTTATAGTACATGCTCTTCACACTTACCTCTCCTTTTCACACTGTCCTCTCACACTGTGTCCCCCCTATAGGGCCCAGTCTCAATACTTTACTCTGTCATCACACTCCCCCTCCTTGATATACTGTCCCCTCCTGGCTGTACCCTTACACTGTCCCTCCATGCTATGCCCCCACTACTCAGTTTCTATTCTTTCCCACTCACTTTGTTCCCCCCATACTGTCTCCTCACACTATTTCCGTTCCTCCTTATACTGTCACCTCTCACATAACCCTGTTCACCATACTGTCTCCTCATAGATTTACCCCCTCACTCTCTATACTGCCTGCTCACACATACCCCCACTGTGTCTGCACACATCCTATCACCCTTACTTCCCTTTACTGTGTCCACATAAATTTTTCACATCGCTAGTCACACTGTGTCCGCATACATTCCCCCGTTCGCTCCCCACTGTCTGCACCCATCCCCACTCACCATACTGTGTCTGCACCCATCCCCCCATGCTGTTTTCTCATACATACTCCTCATTCCCCCATACTCTTTCCTGGTACATGCCCCCATTCCCCTGTACTGTGTCCTCATACATGCCCTGCATCTTCTGAGTCGCACTTAGTACCGGGGCAATGGGGTACTCGGAGCCGAGCCCATGGGAATCTATGGGGTTTGTCACTGGCAGCGGGACTCGGTCCGTGGCCCCGGGCGCTCATCCAATGGGGAATATTTACAGGGGATATTTAGGATAGGTAGTTCGTGACGCCACCTGTGGTATCTGGTTAATTGAACCAGCGCTGCTATAAGGACTTTCACAGGGGATGTTATGGGGGCAGCTGGGTGGTAGTCTCCCACAGGTGAGACGGGTCCCTGGAAGTCTATGGTGATGATGATGCAGGGTATAGATAATAATTCAGTCACACACGAAATAGCTTCTTTTCATACCTTTTACTGGTAGATGGTTCACGTAGATCCCGGGGAGCTGGTCGGGGTGGAGAATGCACATTCGGGTAACCGCTGAGCAGGTTAGAGGCCTCCTTTACTTCAAATGTAGGTGAGTCCAACTTGCCTGAAGCGAAGTTAACTCTGAATCTCCAGCTTTCTCAATAGCTATACTGCCCGGCCAACGTTGTGGTGGAAACTTCTAAGTGGTGAAAACTAAGTCTATATTTGCTGATCAGGCTAGACTCCTGTTTTCCCTGTCTCCGGTTACGTATTGACACTTAGGGCTGCTCTCTGCGACCTGTAGTCCAGATGCCTCCGGTGTTCTTGTTACTAAGCTTGAAACTGTAGCAACGCTTCGGACCCCGGTGTCCGGCAATTTAGTGCAGGCAATCCAATACCTGAAGCACTTCTCTATCTTCTCCACTGCGCCCTTCGCCCTGCTTCTGCTCTTTGCATAAGCACTTGTAGCTTTCGATGGAAATAGTCAGCTTTCTTCCGAGCTCGCTGAGCAGCTCTCAGTTTCCTCCTTGTTTCAGCTTCTACTGAGGTACTGATTAAGGGTAGCTCTGACTAGGCTAGGATGATGCACTTCACCCGTACTAGCCTCCACTTCTTTGTCAGGTGAGCTACGCTAGCTCTGCGAGGATTCAGTCCTCTCTCCTCTCCAAGTCCAGACTGAACTAGCACTGAACTGCACTGTCTGAAGACAGGAAACTATCTGATCTGAGCTCTTCTCAGACAGGAAACAGACTGACTCTGCTACGTGTCACCACCTCCTATACCCCTAGTGGGTGTGTCTGAAATTGTAAGTGAAGTGCATGAATAGCAAGCTTTTGTGGTTACCTTCCTGTGCATTCTCCTGGATTTTATGTGTGCCTGCGTAGCTGGGCTACACATCCCCCCTTGGTAAAACACAGCACTCCCGGGCTGTAAAAGACAAAAAGAACATTTTGTTTTGCATTAACATAAACATTATAACTCTTCCTATCCGGGAGGTACGAATTCTTGAACGTTACTATTTGTACAATAGGAAAATACAAAAGTATCAAATATCAAGATATCAAACGTGTTCATATATACAAGATACTTGTGGAGGACCCGCACCAAAAACCTCCCACGTGGGTCCTGGGTGGGCTGCAGGACTTCTGACTGCAGACCTCACTCTAGGCCCACCATACGGGTTTTTCTTCAGAGGTAGATAGTAGTAGTGGTTTCATGTAAAACCAAGTTAAGGCACTGTAGTGCAACTATTTACAAAGCAAGTTCTTGGGCTGGCACAGTCCACAGCCTCTCAGTCCATTAGGGAAAAAGACACATAAATATATATATATTTCAAACTTTATACATTTGGTCAGTGACAATAAACCCTGTCTGGGTCTTGCTAGACTAGTGTACTAGAACTACTCCTGATAGCGAACAGGTAGTTTACCTTTAGTGATACGTTCTGACCTACGTGGGGTAGCGTCAGGTATAGTAGTCTCTAACCTTTCTGTTCTGCGTAACGGCAAACTATAGACACGACTCCACCTCTCTAGGGACCTGGCAAGCATGCTAGTGACTGGACGAGGCGGTACTGCTTCACCAGCTTCACCAGGGGATTCCACTTCTTGTGGTGCTGCTTGGGGTTCTAATGGTTGAGGGTCTGCCGGAATAGGTCCTTCTGGAACTGGCTCAACTGGCACAATTGGTATGACTGGTTGTAAAGACTCCTCTTGCGGTTGATAAAACTGCAGCACAGGAATAATTACAGCATCTCCCAATCTGGGCCAATCCGCAGGTAAATCTCCCAAATCCGTGTGTATGACCGCTTCAGCACTCTCTTCTTGATGGACAACAGGGTTTTCTTCACGGAGCTTTAATGGGCCAGGACACAACTTTAAATGATCTCTAGACACAGTTGCCGTCGTTTTTCCTCCATCCTTACTAATGGCACAGACCTTTCTGTTATCAAAATTGGAATTTTGCACGACATATGGCTCCTGTTCCCACTGATCATCCAACTTGTGCATTCTTCTTTTCCTTTTGAGCACCATTTCTCCAGGCATAAAAGGCTTAGCGGGAGCATTTTTGTTATAGTTCTTCTCTTGCTTTTCTCTTACTTTGTTGAGACTGTCTTCTACGCAGGCTTGTACTCTCTTGTACTGTTCCTGTCGAGTAGTGTCCCAATCTTCAGCACTGTCATCAGCCTCTGGTTCTACCACTCCCAGCTCCAAATCCATTGGCAGTCTTCCAGGTCTTGCTCTCATAAGGTAGGCTGGAGTGCAGTTGGTGGAACTTACTGGTATGTGGTTGTACAAGTCAACCAGGTCGGGTAACAAGTCTGGCCACCGATTCCTTTCTTCCAGGGGTACAGTTTTCAGTAAATCCATGACAATGTGATTCATCTTTTCACAAAGGCCGTTGGTCTGAGGGTGGTATGGTGTTGTTCTGATCTTTTTGCATCCATACAGTTGACAGAATTCCTGAAACAGTTCAGCTTCAAATGCAGGACCTCGATCAGTCAGTACCTGCTCGGGATATCCGTGTGGTCTGCAGAAACTGGCTTGGAAGGTTCTTGCTGCTGTCTCTGCTGTCAGATCTTTGACAGGGGCGACCACCAGGAATTTGGAATAATGATCCACCATGGTCAGGGCATACGAATATCCTGACCTGCTTGGGGACAACTTAACGTGATCCAATGCTACGATCTCCAGAGGATGAGTCGTCCGGATAGGCTGCAGGGGTGCTCTCTGACTATTATAGTCTTTTCGCCTGAGGCCACAGGGCCCACAGTTCCGGCACCACTTCTCGATGGAGCTGCGCATCCCTACCCAGTAGAACCGGCACCTCAACAGGGTCTCCAGCTTTTTCCAGCCAAAGTGTCCTGCTTGATCGTGGTAGGCTTCCAACACCATTTGGATGTCTGCTCTGGGCACCACTATCTGCCAAACCATCTCATGGGTCCTTGGGTCGACGTATCTCCTGCACAACTTCTCTCGGTATATGAACAACCGGCTTCTTTCATTCCACAGGAGCTTTGCTGGTATGGGTGCGTCTTTCTCCAAGGAGGAACCTTCTTGTCTTATCAACTCCTTGATACGGCTGACCACTGGATCGCTGTCTTGAGTCTCCTTCCAGCTGTGATGGGGTAAAGGGTTCAACATCTCACCACACCGCTTTCTGTAGACTCGTTGCTCTTGGACCATCCCATTTCGATGGAACGCAGGTAGCTCGATTTCTTCCAGATCATCTGATTCTTCCTCCGTGTCGGATTCATGCGGCATTCTGGACAAGGCGTCCGCGTTGGCATTTTTACGGCCCGCTCTGTATTTGATGGTAAACTGATAATTTGACAACCGAGCCATCCAACGTTGCTCCGTGGCTCCCAGCTTGGCTGTTTCCAGATGCGTCAAGGGGTTGTTGTCTGTAAACGCCGTGAACTTGTTGGAGGCAAGGTAATGTTTGAATCTTTCGGTAATGGCCCAGACCAGCGCTAGGAACTCCAGTTTGAAGCTGCTGTAGTTTTCTGGGTTTCTCTCAGTTGGCCTGAGTTTTCTGCTTGCATACGCGATGACTTTTTCTTGGCCGTTCTGCTTCTGACTGAGGACTGCTCCTAAACCTTCGTTACTGGCATCTGTGTATAGCAGGAACGGTTGGCTGTAATCTGGGTAGGCTAAAATTTCATCACCGGTAAGGATCTCTTTCATCTCTTTGAATGCCTCAGCTTGTTCTTTTCCCCAATTGAATGGAAGGTTTCTGCTCTTAAGAGGTTGTCCTACCAGGAGGTCCTGCAAAGGCGCCGCTTTCTTAGTGTAATCTTTTACAAACCTCCTGTAGTAACCTGTTAGTCCCAGGAACTGACGCACCTCCTTTAGGTTCTTCGGCTCTGGCCATTTCTGAATAGCTGTGACCTTCTCGGGGTCCGGCGCTACTCCTTCGGAACTGACAATGTGTCCCAAGTACTGTACCTTCCGTTTGAGCAGGTGGCATTTAGAGGGCTTTAGTTTCATCCCAAACTTGGACAATGACTCAAATACCTCCGCCAGGTGCTTCAGATGATCTTCATATGTCTTAGAGTACACAATTACGTCGTCCAAGTACAGCAGCACAGTTTCGAAGTTGAGATGTCCCAGACAGCTCTCCATCACCCTCTGGAATGTTCCTGGGGCACTGCTGAGGCCAAACGGCATTCTGTCAAACTCGCAGAGTCCCATTGGGGTGGTGAAAGCAGTTTTCTCCCGGTCCTCCTCAGCCACAGCTACTTGCCAGTACCCACTGGTAAGGTCGAGGGTAGAAAAGTAGTTAGCCGTTTTCAGAGCAGCTAAGGATTCCTCTATGCGTGGTAATGGGTATGCATCTTTATGTGTTATACGATTTACTTGCCTATAATCTACACACATTCGCATGCTACCATCCTTTTTCTTCACTAGAACTAGAGGTGCTGCCCAGGGGCTACAACTATCCCTTATCACCCCGGCTTGTGTCGTGACCCACACCACAATTGTGGGTTACCAGGGCAATGGGGTACTCAGAGCCGAGCCCATGGAAGTCTATGGGGTTGTCACAGGTAGCGGTGGCTCGGTCTGTGGCCCTGGCGGTCAGGCGTATGTTGGGGGGGGATTATTATTTACAGGGGATAGGTAGGTAACAGTTCGTGACGCCACCTGTAGTTTTCTGATCACTAAGACCAGCGCTGCTGTAGATCTCTGAGGGGATGGTGTGGCAGCTAGATGTCGGGTCCCCTACAGGTGAGACTCTTCCCTCAGGGTCTATAGTGATTATGATGTCGTGAAGGCGTGCAGTTAAATGACACAGTCTCACACATTAAAGCTTCTTTCCATACCTTTTACTTTCCAAGATGATAAGGCAGGTCCCGGGAAGCTGTTGGGGTGGATGGAGGATGCGTTTCAAGGTAACGGCTGAGCAGGTTAGAGGCCTCCTTAACTTTCAATGTAACGAGTCCAACTTGCATGAAGCTAAGTTCACTCAAAAACTCCAGCTAATTCTGTAGCTGTACTGCCCGGTCAGCATAGTGGTCGAGTCTTCTAATGGATAGAACTAAGTTCCTTCTCTTGTCGTGCACTGACTCAAAGTTCTTGTTCTACCTGACCCTGGTTTCGTACTGACAACAGGGCTTGTTCCTGTGACTTGAAGTCCAGCGAACCTCTGGTTATTCTATCACTACGCTTGAAGCTGTAGCGACACTTCGGTCCCCAGTGACCGGTGACTAATGCAGGATAGTCCAATCCTTCAAGCACTTCTATAATTCTTTCCACTGCGCCCTTCGCCCTGCTCGCGCTCTTAATATCAGCACTGACTAGACTAGGATAATATTCAGTCATCCGTACTAGCCTCCACTTCTGTACCGTCTCCCTGTGTTGACAGAAGATCTCGGCTCTCCAAAAGGCACCAGTCCTGACTCTCTGCACGCTCACAGGAAAACTTTCAGACTCCACTGTGCTACAGGACACTCCCCTATACACCCCTGCTGGGTGTGTCTGAAATGTATATGAGTGATGTCGAGCCCTTAACCGTTACCTCTCCACTCATCCTCCCGGATAATGTGTGCCTTACATACCAGGGCTACACACTTGCTTCATGTCACGCAGCATTTCCTTAGCTTTCTGATAATGGGCTGGAGGTATAGGCCGGTACCGCTCTTTGATGGGAGGATGACTGCCTGTAGGGATATGATGCTGTACTCCCTTAATTGTCCCAAAGTCAAGTGGGTGCTTGCTAAATACTTGTGCGTACTCTTGTACCACCCGTAGTACCCCCTGCTTCTGATGGACGGAAGTGGTGTCTGTTCCTATATGAAGCTGCTGACACCAGTCCGCTACCGGGGTTGCCGGATCATTATCCTCCGCTGGTCGGCGGGAGGCTAAGGACTCGGTCGTGAGGATAGAATTGTTATCTACGGCATGTAATTTAGCAACTGTAGCATAACGTGGCAAATTTACTTCATCGTCCCCCCAGTTGAGAAGTCGTACTGGTACTCTCCCATTTATTACTTCCACTACCCCTCTAGCAATCATGAGTGTAGGTCTGTGTTCTGAGCGATGGGGTTCTACTACTGCTTGGTAGTTCTGTCCTCTCAGACCTATGGCTGCTCTACACCATATTAACATTTCACTCATTGGGGGTATTACAATGGGGTTCGAGTCTGTGACCCGTACATTACCGATTTCACCATCTGTCAGCTTGGCTTGCTGCTGGCACATCAGGGCCCGGATCTCCCTCTGGATCACTCCCTTCTGCTTTGGCTTGGCAACTTCAGCGAGCTGTTGGAGCAAAAACACAACTTCTCCCAGACAGTTACTGATAATGTTAGTACCTAGTATCACATTTAGACCATTTTCCTCATTTACAGTCCTGACTACTAGAAGTCCCTGATCCTTCAGCTCCACCCTGCCCACTTTTACATTTACGTTTTTGGCTCCAATTACTTCAACAGGGAGACCATTGGTGGCGTACACTGTCAAGTCAGGGCTCGGGGGCTGGAGGCTGTCCATGGACCAAAATTTATTGTAAAGGACATCAGGTATGATGGTCACCTGAGATCCAGTGTCCAGCAGTGCAGGGATCGCAATCCCGTCCAGAATCATGGACAGGTAGGGGCGTCCACCCACGAACCTGCGGTTCCAGTCCAAGGGGCCTGATGAGTCTACTCCTGGGTGTTGGCCCTCTGACCCAGGATCGGCTCGTTTAAAGGACATTGCTGAGCCATATGACCTTTTTGATTGCAGGGGTAGCAGGTGACCTCCCGGCGAGGATGATGTTGCTCCGGAGTCGCTCCTGGGGGTGGCGTGGTCCTCCTCCGGTGAGGCGACGTCCTCCATTTCCTTCGGTTCATCCAAGGAACATCCTCCGGACAGTCGGCTAGTAGGATCTTTCCTCCTTCCTCTTTCCGCAGTTGCAGGGCATCCATTACAGTGGCCAAGTTCTTAGTCAGCTGGCGCACTTCTGAGCGCAGACATTCCAACTCACTAGGGGGCGCCACCTGCGTTTTAGCTTCTGCCACCTGCATGGAAAAGGTGGGTACTGCCGGCTTAAGAGTGGCTTCACCCAGGTGATACTGATTTGCCACCTCAGGCTTTTCCAGGGGTCGGAGTCCCTTTATTGCCATGTCCTTTAGAGCATCAAAAGTGGCATCTGGATGATCTAAGGACCACCAGTTTACAGTCCTCCTTTCCTCTGGAGACCTCAGTCCCCGCACGAATTGCTCTTTTAACATTTGGCTCTCATCAATGGGACTTGTGGGGTTAGCCTGTTTAAGAGCTCGCAGGGCCCCCTGTAGTCGGCAGGCGTAGTCCCTAATACTGTCACCCGGTCCCTGGAAGCACTGATAAAATGCCATCCGGAGATCCGTTTCTGTGCGGTCCTCAAAGATGGCCTGTAGCTTTAAGAGTATCGCAGGTACCGACTCCTGTTCTGCAATGGGCCAAGTCTCTACTTCTCTCTCAGCCGCACCAGCTAACTGTCCTATTACCACAGCAGCTTTTTGCTTTTCAGTCATTGAGTACATATCCAAAATATTACATATCTTCCGTTTAAATCCTGGCAGGGTGTCTGGCTCGCCGCTGTACTGGGGGAGCCACTTCGCTCCAGGCATATATGGGAGCGTTAGGGGCATAAGCGGGACCACCGGACCCGGTGAGGGGCCTGCACCCCCATCCTGCGGCACGACGCCAAGCGGTGGGCTATTAGGGCCTCCAGCGGGGGCCGCTCCGTCTGCCGGTTGCTGCGACATATTGATGCCCCCTTGGTTAATCTGAGCCTACCTCTTTCACAGGCTGCAGCGTCGCAGGCACAGCGGTGGAGACAGGACCTTCGTTGCAGGCACAGCGGTGGAGACAGGACCTTTGTCGCTGGACTGTGATGTCAGAGCGTTCACTTCCTGTTTCACAGGACCTGCCGCCGCGTCAGAGTTGGGGGCGGGGCCAGGGAACCAGCGCGCACTTTCAGGTACGCCCCCCTTCTTCACCAGCGCCTGAGGGCGCGAATTTTGCGGTAAAGATGGCGGTATTTTGGTGCCAAATGCAGCAAACAGTTCAATAGACACACAGGACTCACAATTGCAAGCTTTCGTATCCTGTTCGTGACGCCAAAGATTGAGTCGCACTTAGTACCGGGGCAATGGGGTACTCGGAGCCGAGCCCATGGGAATCTATGGGGTTTGTCACTGGCAGCGGGACTCGGTCCGTGGCCCCGGGCGCTCATCCAATGGGGAATATTTACAGGGGATATTTAGGATAGGTAGTTCGTGACGCCACCTGTGGTATCTGGTTAATTGAACCAGCGCTGCTATAAGGACTTTCACAGGGGATGTTATGGGGGCAGCTGGGTGGTAATCTCCCACAGGTGAGACGGGTCCCTGGAAGTCTATGGTGATGATGATGCAGGGTATAGATAATAATTCAGTCACACACGAAATAGCTTCTTTTCATACCTTTTACTGGTAGATGGTTCACGTAGATCCCGGGGAGCTGGTCGGGGTGGAGAATGCACATTCGGGTAACCGCTGAGCAGGTTAGAGGCCTCCTTTACTTCAAATGTAGGTGAGTCCAACTTGCCTGAAGCGAAGTTAACTCTGAATCTCCAGCTTTCTCAATAGCTATACTGCCCGGCCAACGTTGTGGTGGAAACTTCTAAGTGGTGAAAACTAAGTCTATATTTGCTGATCAGGCTAGACTCCTGTTTTCCCTGTCTCCGGTTACGTATTGACACTTAGGGCTGCTCTCTGCGACCTGTAGTCCAGATGCCTCCGGTGTTCTTGTTACTAAGCTTGAAACTGTAGCAACGCTTCGGACCCCGGTGTCCGGCAATTTAGTGCAGGCAATCCAATACCTGAAGCACTTCTCTATCTTCTCCACTGCGCCCTTCACCCTGCTTCTGCTCTTTGCATAAGCACTTGTAGCTTTCGATGGAAATAGTCAGCTTTCTTCCGAGCTCGCTGAGCAGCTCTCAGTTTCCTCCTTGTTTCAGCTTCTACTGAGGTACTGATTAAGGGTAGCTCTGACTAGGCTAGGATGATGCACTTCACCCGTACTAGCCTCCACTTCTTTGTCAGGTGAGCTACGCTAGCTCTGCGAGGATTCAGTCCTCTCTCCTCTCCAAGTCCAGACTGAACTAGCACTGAACTGCACTGTCTGAAGACAGGAAACTATCTGATCTGAGCTCTTCTCAGACAGGAAACAGACTGACTCTGCTACGTGTCACCACCTCCTATACCCCTAGTGGGTGTGTCTGAAATTGTAAGTGAAGTGCATGAATAGCAAGCTTTTGTGGTTACCTTCCTGTGCATTCTCCTGGATTTTATGTGTGCCTGCGTAGCTGGGCTACACACTTCCCCTTTGCTCCTTATTTTGTGTCCTTACATTTCTCACCACACATTAAATCCCCCATCCCCACTCCAAATCTCCTCACCCACATTAAATCCACGATCCCCCTCCAAATCTACACACACACACACAATAAATCCCCCCATCCCCACTCAAATCCCCCCCAAATATCCCCCACCCATGCACTTAATCTTCGGTGTGTTCAGCTCCACTGGAGCACTTACCACCTATCTGCGTCTTTGCAGCGCTGGTGAGTGACATCAGCAGCGTTATCACATGATCTGATCACGCTGCTGGCGTCGCTCTGACCTGGTATTCAAAGTTTCAATTGTACTCACGTCTATAAGATGCGAGTACAATTGATCACTGGGAGCTGGCGCGATGCATAATACAGCCGCCAGGGAAGACACTGAGGACCGAAGCATTAGGTGTCCCGACTGCGCCCTCTGCCGGCTGCGCCTGAGGCACATGCCCCGGCTTCCCCCCCTAGATACGCCTCTGGCTGGGTGGGCCCCTAAAGACTCCGGGCCCCGTCGCAAGTTGCGACCCCTCCGACCTCGGTAGTTACCCCCTGCTACTAGCCATTTAGGGACCACCAGAAGGGCAGTTTTCAGTGTCAAAGTTCTAATTGTGCATTATAACAAAAGTTTGAATGAGGCTCTGGTTAAGGTTTAAGGACCATTTTTAGGTCTCAAGAAGGCTGTGGAGATATACCGGAACTTCCAATTGCTTTGAAATATCTTACTAGGGGAAATCAGCAACTTTTCAGTCAAAAAGGGGCTCCTAGCGCAACAGTGTGAACTTTTAGGGTACTCTTTTTCAGACCTTCTTCCCACCTTCTTTGTAAAAATTCTAGTATAGACACCCAAGGCAATGTAAGGAATTTTTCCACATACTCTAGCATAAATATCAGGTGTGATTATTTTCCTGGAGTTCATCAGTGTGGAGATTAGATTTTTGAGCATCCCCTGGCCTCTTGAAGGTTCAGCTCAAATGCCACGCTGTTAAATGAAGACCCTTCACGTTGGGATGTAATATGGTCCCCTGGGATAGTAACTCTGGGATTTCCTGAAGCACCCATGAATCTCCCATGGCTAACCGGCGTAGACAGGTGAACCATGTTCTCCTTTACCAAAAGAGGGCTATTAGTATCACTTTGGCCCAATCTGTCTTTAATTCCAGTAGGGCTGAGGAAAATTAAGAGATCAGAGGAAATGCATAAACTAGTTCTATGGGCCATCTGTGGAGAAGGGCATCAACTCCATGGGGAAGGTCCCTTGGATCTACAGAGAAAAGTTTTCAGATTTGTTTGCTTGCTTTGCATGTAAAATAAGTATTTGCAGTCTCCTCCCGCGATCGGTGATCTTTTGGTATACCCCCGGGTTTAGGGACCACTTATCTTGGTCTATTATTAGGTGACGACTGAGGTAATCTGCCTCAGAGTTCTCTTCTCCTTTTAGGCAGCTTGCCGATAACTTAAGATTACTATCTCGATTGCTTCTATCGTGAGATCTCTGGACCTCGTGCCTCCTTGTTTCTTTACATATGCCATTGCTGTCATGTTGTCAAACAGAACTTTCACATGGTAGCTTCTTATGTCTGGCAGGATTTCTAACTGGCCAAGCCTGGGCAAGAAACAGGTGACTGTAGAACCCCTAGTCTTCTACCACACAAATCAGTACCCCTTTTTCTATAAAAGGGATACTACTTCCTGTTATAGGGATCTTTGACCTGCCCCTCAGTGCTGATCTTTAGTAATCACAACATTTTCTGGGGAAGAGTACAAAATTCTAGTTTTAACCCTTTTCCTATAGTATCTAATATCCATGGACTTGGGGAACTCCTTTCCCAAGCAGGAAGAAACAGTTTCAGCCTTCCACCTACCTATGCCTGGTGTCATTGTCTTCCTGGCTTTTTAGGGAACACAGAAACTTTCCCCTTGAGAGGTCTTCATTTTGTTCCTGGACCCCTTCCACTTTGGCTCCCTTTGCCTTAGAACCATATCTTCTATGTTCCTTCTAAATACACATAAAGGTCTTTTATGTTTTGGGGCAACCTTTTTTTTAATCTGAGGCTTTAGAATGGAAGTACCCAGTCCAATTCTTCAGCCAAAGAGCCCTTCTGGCTGAATTTGAGAAGGCACATATGCGTGCTGTCAATCGGATTGTATCAGCAGAAGTATAATCAAGGAATACGCTGCCTTTGCTATTTTTGGAAGGCTGGCTTACAACTGACCCCTTGGGTATTTGTTTCTCATTTGTGCCTCCGGTTGGCTAAGCCACATGCTCAGAGATATCACAGTGCGCATAGCTGTTAGATTAGATTTAAAGGCTGCCACCCCAGATTCCCATGCTTTTTTCAGAAACCTGTCTGCCTTTATACCATGTGGGTCCTTTAAAAAGGCCTACTATAACAGAGTGACTGACCCAGTGTGACATGACCCAAAAGTAGGTCGGTCACCAAACGGCACAACAAACAAGGTAACACCAGGGACACAATAACAACGGTGGGCCCTGTCGCTAGGGAAAGAGGGAATGGACACCTCCTGCACTCACCTGAGAATGTGCCCTGATCTCACTATCGTCCCTATATGGGTTCTTTCACCCCTTAGCCAAGTAGGATACCTAATCCCTTACTTGCCCTGCTCTTATCCCTAAGTAGGGAACTGGCAGGTGAGAGCACTGGTCCCACAGCTGCACTAATACAACAAAAGCAATGGAAAGAGACACCAAAGGGACGGGGTAACAAAAATACAACATTTACAGCTGCAAAGCACCGTACAGCAGGATAGACACCAGATCAATGTATTCAGCTGAAGCACCACTGCACCCAGGAAGCTCCTGTCTCCAGCCCGGTCACTGTAGATTACTCTAACACCAACAGTCAACTGATGCAACAGGTGACCTCTTGAAGGATGGTGGGAGTGGTCACAACCCACATCAGCTGACCCTGCAGCAATGCAATTACATCAGCAGGCCAGCGAAGAAAAAACTGACATTAACCCCCAATGGCCTGAAAGGAAAAAAGTTTTAATTTGAGAAGCCAGATCTGCCACAGATCCAAAAATGGATCGTGACACCTAAGTCGTCGAAGGGGAGTGCTGTTATGTAGCCCAGCTGCGCTTGGTGCCACTTGTTACCCTGGAGGATGCATGGAAGGTAATTCACAATCACCCGATATTCATTCACACTCCACATTTTCCTGGTGCCACCAGAGGGAGCCCTTTAGATTACGCAGGTATATAAGGGTGTGGAGAGATAGAGCAGTAGTCATTCTAGACATTCTAGCTCAGAGCTCAGATTACACTAGTCTGTGTCAGAGCGTGTTGGAGAGCAGAAGAGCTAGTTACCTCAGACATTCTGAGAGGGAACTCTAGCCAGAAAGAAGGACTTATCTGAAAGCCTAAGGACTTCAGCAAACACTCAGCTTATATCGTGGAGTCCAGTGTAGTGGGAAGGATTGCCACTTGGTCTGGTCAAGGTTGAGTCCACTGAGAGTCCAACAGTGAGCTGTTTCAGAAAGTATGCGTGCCGACGCTTGGAGAGCGGTGAAGGGAAGAAAGCTGACATCTACTGCTGCTGTGTTTATGTTAAAGGTGTGAGTAGGACGACAGGCAAGTGGAAAAAGGGAAAGAGAGTGACTAAGGAGAAATAGCAACGATAGCTTACCTCCACTCTGTACTACCGGACACCGGGTCCGAGCTTGCTAGTACCTTCACGGCTAGTGGGAAAAACCGGAGACCCTGCTGGACTTCAGGTCACAGAGGGGCCCAACAGTGCTGATACGTAACCGGGGTCAGGAAGAACAGGAGTCTAGCAGGACGCTGCAGATAGAGACTTAGTTCTGTCCAAAAGAAGGCTCCACCACAAGGTCAGCCGGGCGTAGCAAAGAAGACAGAGTTAGGCTTTGTTTTATACAAGTCAGAAACTCACACACATAAAGAAGGAAGGAGGCCCTACACCTACTCAGTGGTTTACTGCACATGTATCCTCCACCCTGACGGCTTCCCGGGATGTGCCTGCAACTTCACCATCAGTAAAGGTACAGAAAGAGACTGTCTTGTGTGTGTCTGCATTATTGCTCCTGCACCCATACACCGCCATATACCCTGAGGGATCAGTCTTGCCTGTGGGAGACTTAACATCTTGCTGCCCAGTAACAACCCCTCAGAGGATCTACACTGCAGCGCTGGTCACCCTAACCAGGAACCACAGGTGGCGTCACGAACATTTTCTATCATCCCCTGTAAATATCCCCTTTTTAGTGAGCGCCCAGGGCAACGGACCGAGCTGCGCTACCCGTGACATCCCCCAGTGAAGTGAACGGGCTCGGTGCCGAGTACCCCACAGGCCCTGGTACGTGCGACTCACTGTATTACAGGACACCTTGCATACTGCTAACTCTGTAAGCACATAGGATACCCACTTAAACATAACATCCCTCAAGGGGACAATATACCACAGTCAATCAATAATCATCAATAGTGGGAACAAATTCATCATGTCTGCCACCAAATGGTATGAAAACACAATACTTTATTAACAATGAATAATTTATACAACAGTGTGACAGCAACAATTTGCTGAAGGCACTGAATACACACATATTAAAATTCACTACAAATGAGCAAAATAACAAGGAGGGACGCAAAAACCATAGGAGTTAAATCCTACCAGCAGCCATGCCCAAAAAGGCTAGATATAATGACAGCCATGTGAGTACCTGAATCAGTCTCAATAAATGAGCGCACATTCCAATGGTTTCTGAAGTAATCAAGTTCCATACACCAGGCTAGATAATAATCACAATGAAACTGGTTGTTAAACCAAACATACCAAAGGCTGCTGGTGAAGACTCCACGGACGTCCCTCTGCCCCGACGCGCGTTTCGCACTGCTTCTTCGGGAGGCGTGTCAGGGCAGGGGGCAGTCCGGTCTATATAGTACCACTCAGATTGGATATTGCACCAAATTATCGACACCTGTGAAAGGAAAAGTATTATTAACATATCTATCGCCGCTGCTGCCATGAAGGTCCTTGCCACACATTTGAGGAACTAATGGCGCATGCGCAGGTCACGTGGGGTCCACCAGCCAATGAGAAGAGCGATATGCGGTCAGGTGGTTCCCATCTGCCAGGTCCTTCTGTGAGGACGTGACCAACATGGGCTACACTATAGACCGCAAAACGCACCTCCGTGGTCCACGTAGCCCGCACGCGCTCGTCCTCTGTAGCATAAAGGAGGCCGCAATAATATTGTGATAAGATAAACAACTCTGCATATTGAATACAACCGACAGCTTATGACAGTATGTACAATCATGGGAGTACAACCTCAAAATATTACTCCATATAACCTAATAAAGTTTATGTACACAAATTCCTCAAAAAAACTAAAAATAGTGATCAGACTTACATGATGTCATAAATTGGCCACTATATACTACAAATAAATATGAGCATCATATTGTACCTATTGCAAATGCTACTATAGGCCAAAAAACACCATGTGAAACCACAAATAATACATGATATGTGAATGTACTAATAAGACATTTCAATAATAAACATATTTTACTAGAATAAACAAAATAAAAAATATGTGTATATATACATGTACATTTAATATGTATAATTCCCTTATATATAAAAACTAATGTGACCTAGTGCACAAAATTAATACACCAATATAAACAATAACATAAATTACCAAAATAATAATAGAACAACTACAATATAATGACAATTATACATATAATAAAATAAAATGACTAATAACCGGATCAGTGAACAGCTTAACTCTTCGTTGCCGGGGAATTCGGTTGAGGAGCTTGCATCCGGAGGGGAAGAAGTGGACCATTCTCCAGTTGAGATGTGTATAGATGGTCGTCTTACTACCTGAAGATCCTCTATTTGTAGAATAAGGACATGAATATCGCCCTATCCTCACTATATTGCTCCATATAGGATTATGTTATTAGTCATTTTATTTTATTATATGTATAATTGTCATTATATTGTAGTTGTTCTATTATTATTTGGTTATTTATGTTATTGTTTATATTGGTGTATTAATTTTGTGCACTAGGTCACATTAGTTTTTATATATAAGGGAATTATACATATTAAATGTACATGTATATATAGACATATTTTTTATTTTGTTTATTCTAGTAACATATGTTTATTATTGAAATGTCTTATTAGTACATTCACATATCATGTATTATTTGTGGTTTCACATGGTGTTTTTTGGCCTATAGTAGCATTTGCTATAGGTACAATATGATGCTCATATTTATTTGTAGTATATAGTGGCCAATTTATGACATCATGTAAGTCTGATCACTATTTTTAGTTTTTTTGAGGAATTTGTGTACATAAACTTTATTAGGTTATATGGAGTAATATTTTGAGGTTGTACTCCCATGATTGTACATACTGTCATGAGCTGTCGGTTGTATTCAATATGCAGAGTTGTTTATCTTATCACAATATTATTGCGGCCTCCTTTATGCTACAGAGGACGAGCGCGTGCGGGCTACGTGGACCACGGAGGTGCGTTTTGCGGTCTATAGTGTAGCCCATGTTGGTCACGTCCTCACAGAAGGACCTGGCAGATGGGAACCACCTGACCGCATATCGCTCCTCTCATTGGTGGACCCCACGTGACCTGCGCATGCGCCATTATTTCCTCAAATGTGTGGCAAGGACCTTCATGGCAGCAGCGGCGATAGATATGTTAATAATACTTTTCCTTTCACAGGTGTCGATAATTTGGTGCGATATCCAATCTGAGTGGTACTATATAGACCGGACTGCCCCCTGCCCTGACACGCCTCCCGAAGAAGCAGTGCGAAACGCGCGTCGGGGCAGAGGGACGTCCGTGGAGTCTTCACCAGCAGCCTTTGGTATGTTTGGTTTAACAACCAGTTTCATTGTGATTATTATCTAGCCTGGTGTATGGAACCTGATTACTTCAGAAGCCATTGAAATGTGCGCTCATTTATTGAGATTGATTCAGGTACTCACATGGCTGTCATTATATCTAGCCTTTTTGGGCATGGCTGCTGGTAGGGTTTAACTCCTATGGTTTTTGCGTCCCTCCTTGTTATTTTGCTCATTTGTAGTGAATTTTAATATATGTGTATTCAGTGCCTTCAACAAATTGTTGCTGTCACACTGTTGTATAAATTATTCATTGTTAATAAAGTATTGTGTTTTCATACCATTTGGTGGCAGACATGATGAATTTGTTCCCACTATTGATGAATACTGCTAACTCTATTTTGGCCTCTTTGTCCCAGGTTTCTGAATCCTCAGTCTTTTGATGATAACAGTTGCACTTATCGTGGCTCCGCAGGCCGTCACTCTCTGAAGGTCCCGTTGGTAGTAGAACGCCGGTGGCGGTCGGTATAGCGTCTTCAGGTGTCCCCGCCCAACACACGGTCCTGCTTCTGGTGGCAGCGGGCGGTCTCCGGTTTTGCCCATGTAACTGCGGAGCGATAAGATAGAGCTCTCCGCAAGGTTCCACTCGGCGTGTGTCTTTCTGAGCAGCCACCGTCACCCGAATGGCTGCGTTGCATGTTCTGCCCGACGTGCGCCTTCCTGGATGTCAGCTGACACCTGGACCTCTGTACCTTAATGCTCTGTCTGTCACACGTTCCCCTGCGCACCCACTGGTATCGCTGAGTCTTTTACGATGCCGCCCTGTCTCTGCACGCTGTGGACTATCGCTCTCCTCACTGCGGCTGCGATCTGCACCTACTCAGCGTTCTGGTGAGAAGCCCCCCTCCATTCTCGCACAGCCCCTTTTAGATTACTCACCCCGGTCACGCCCCCTCCACCCAGGTTACTGGCTCGCTCCGGCTGCAATTGCATTCCCTCCAGCAACAGGAGGTGCGGCCCCAGTAGTTCCAGACCCAGCACTTCAACAACCCTGGCAGCCCGGTCCTCCCTTCTACACTGTCATGGGGAATGGGAAAAAAACAACTTGCTGTGTGAAGTCTCAGTCTTTTTGAGCTTCTTTTAAACGCTTCAGGTTTTTGAAAGCAGTGAAGAGCAGCTAAAAGAAGCAGAGTCCCCGAGGTGAGTGCTCAATGTAGAGCGGAGCATAACTGATCATTATTGCAATTTTTGGGAGGCAGAAACAACAAAAACAGCAGTCCATGAACTGCTATTTGTATATTTTTCATGCCATTCATCATGCGGTATAAGAGGTCACACAGATTTAGTCTTCAGAGCAGTATGATTACAGAAATCTACATTTTTATATAGTTTATGCTTTGCTATATTTGGACACTGAAATTTTTTTTTTTTTTTTTTATAAGTTCGTGATAGCCAAATGGAGTTTTGAGAAATCTCGGCCATTAACTCTGTCATTTCACATAGTTACTTAGGTTGAAAGAATACCTAGGTCCATCAAGTTCAACCTTTCTCCTCCAATTGTTCATTTTGTCACTAAATTAACTATAACCTACAATGTTATGTGTATAGAGGAAATCATCCGGCCCTTTATTAAAAGCTGTCATAGTGTCTGCCATTACTATCGCTTGTGGTCGGCATTCCACATTCTGACTGCTCGAACTGTGAAGAACCCTTTCCTATTCAGCTGTCGGAATCTCTTTTCTTCCTCCCTTGATGAGTGCCCCCTGGTCCTTAGGATGGTGTTCTTGGAAGGAATAAGTATGCACCATTCCTTTGTACGGACCACACACATATTTATCTTGTAAATGAGATCCTCTCTGGGGTGTCTTTTTTTCCTAAGTTAAACAAGCCCAACTTTTCCAACCTCCATCCCTTGTAATAATCTAGTTGCCACTTTTGAACTGATTCTAACTTCTGAACATCCTTTTTAAAATGTGGATCCCAAAACTGTATCCAACGTTGTAAATGTGGCCTCACCAGAGATTTATAAAGGGGTAACAATACATTGGGATTGCAGGATTTTTTCTCTTTTTATACACCCTAAAATCTTGTTTGCTTTTGCAGCTGCTGCTTGACATTGAGTGCTGCTGCTCAGCTTACTTGTAACGAGAATACCCAAGTCCTTCTCCTGATCTGTAATACCACGTATTCTCCCATCTAATGTATATGCAGCAATAAGATTGCTCCGTCCTCGGAGCATTACTCTACATTTATCTACATCAAACCTCATTTGCCAAGTGTTTGCCCATTCAGTCATCTTATCCAGATCATCTTGCAATGTTGTACTGTCCTGGTCAGATTTTAGTGTCCAGATACAAAATGAGACACCTGCACTAAAAGCCTTCAGAGAAGCCCAGCCTATGGCAGAAAACAAAAGCTGCCATCAGGTATGTTACTACACATCCTGTCAAACGTGCGCAAACTTAAAGAAGATACACTCAAGTCACCATAAAAAGATAGCGCTAGCATGTTCGTCCCATGAACATGTAGGACCCACAGCAAGTGTGCCAAATTGCAAAAAAATGTATGTCTTTATGTATACATCAACAGCACAATAGGTACATATGTAAATGAACACCAATAAAAAGCGGGGTAGTATGTGTGCGCTGTACACTGAATTGCAAGCTTTGGGGTAGTGACAAACCAGGCTGCAAATAGGTGATTTATAAAAAATGTAAGTATGGAGATCAGCTTAATTTAGTGTATGTGTCAATATGTATCCAGTTAAAAGTTAAAAAAAACTCAACAAACATAGTGAAAACACGATACAGCAATGAAGTAGGTTAGGGTTAGGGTTATTCACCGCTATGCAGTCCAGCAAAGATCTCAGTTGCATCCACTTGAATAAAAGAGCCGCGCTCGGTGAGTGTGCGGAGGTCCTTGGCGGAATTAAAAAGTAGAGTTGCAATATAGCGAACAGACAGCCCTGGCCGGTGTAAGAGAAGAGCCCATTTAATATTTCAGCCTTTTCTTTGTCCTCTATAATTATCTTATCATCTTTTATTTATCAAATACTTTTTATTAAGGCATATAGCAAAAATGTAGTACAGTCTGACACGAACTTCAGACAGATACCAAAATTACAAAGCAGATGGAAACATTTTCATTTAACATGAACTTTACCCAATACCCCACCTCCCCCCAAACCCCATCCCAATATCCTTTATTATCAAACTGATACATGTCCTCTTGATAAATTTATACACCACTTCACAAAAGCTCAGCCGCACAAGTACAGTTACTACAGAGGTAATGAGCCGACTCCCAGCCTACTCTGCAACAACTCAGCCGACGCCACACCCGGACAATCCATCCATCCGCCCCACACATTTTCACATTTTTTATGTTGACCTCTCTTAGTGTAAATATTCTTTTCCATGAGGACAACAAAGTTTATTTTATTCACAAACTCTTTTTTGACTGGTGGTTTTTCATCTAATCAATGCATCGCAATAAGCTTCCTAGCAGCATAAAGCAATCTTACAAATAAAGGGGGCGTGTAGAGGCGCTAGTGCCCATATACTCCAATAAGCTGCCAGTATAATGAGCCTTCCACCACAAAGAAGGTATGGAGAGAAATAATCACATACAAGCGATACTCGCGCTATAATTGGAGCATATTATCATTACTGATAAACCCTTACCTTGGTACAGGTAGAAATAGTAGGGAAGCGGAGGTGTAAATAATGGTAGACGTTCCAGGTAGGAATGCGCCTTTTTCAAAAATCGGCCGGATTCCTTCCTCAGGGACGGCTCTTCTGGTAACATTTGTCTCTTTATATCCTCAGTCAATCAGGTTCCAGTGGTTCAATCAAATGCAAACAATTCGATGTCAGTATTCAGCCCTTAGGCTTTAGAGCATCTAATTGAAAGATGCAGCGTGTCTCTTCCCTGGACATCTGTTTAATAAAATCGCCCTTTCGCCAGTCTCTTTTAACTCTTTTTATGCCTGTAACCCTGACACCTTTTAATGATCCCTTATGGACCATTTTAAAGTGCCTGGATAAAGGGTGGTTATCAAAGCTGTTTCTGATATTACGGAGGTGTTCCCCGATTCGTTTGCAAAGGGGGCGTATTGTGCGACCCACATATATCTTTTGGCACGGACATTCGATGGTGTAGATGTGTAGCCCAGCTGTGACTGGAGCCACATGTTACCCAGAGGATGCACGGAAAGGTAAATCCATGATAACCTATAAGCACACAACATTTCACATTTTTCCCTGGTACCACCAGAGGGAGCCCTTGAGATGACAGCAGTGAGATGAAGGCAGTCTAGCTGCGAGTTAGCTAGTTATTGGTTTTACCTCAGAACAGAGAACACCTCAGAGAGTGAGAGGAGAGAGACGTTCCTGTCAGACGAGACGGAAGAAAACGAGCTAGTTACCTCAGACATGCTGAGAGGGAACTCTAGCCAGAAAGAAAGACTTATCTGAAAGCCTGAGGACTTCAGCAAACACTCAGCTTATATAGTGGAGTCCAGTGTAGTGGAAAGGATTGCCACTTGGTCTGGTCAAGGTTGAGTCCACTGAGATTCCAACAGTGAGCGTTTTAGTAAATAAGCGTGCCGACGCTTGGAGAGCGGTGAAGAGAAGAAAGCTGACATCTGCTGCTAGTTTGTGCTTATGATAGTGGTGAGAGTAGGACGACAGGCAAGTGGAAAAGGGAAAGAGAGTGACCGAGGTCAACCAGCATTGACAGCTTACCTCGACTCTGCACCACCGGATACCGGGTCCGCGCTTACCAGCATCTGCACGACTGGTAGGAGACACCGGAGACCCTGCTGGACTACAAGTCACAGAGGGGCCCTTCAGTGCTGATACGTAACCGGGGTCAGGAAGAACAAGAGTCTAGCAGGGCCCTGCATATAGAGACTAGTTCTGTCCAAAAGAAGGCTCCACCACAAGATCAGCCGGGCGTAGCAAAGAGAACGGAGTTAAACTTTGTTTTATGCAAGTTAGAAACTCACACTCAAAAAGACGTAAGGAGGCCCTACACCTACTCAGTGGATTACTGGACGTGCATCCTCCACCCTGAGCAGCTTCCCGGGACGTGCCTGCAAATATCACCAGTAAAGGTACAGAAAAGAGACTTTATTGTGTGTGTCTGCATTATTGCCCTGCACCCCTACATCGCCATATACCTCGAGGGATCAGTCTCGCCTGTGGGGGACTTAACACCTTGCTGCCCAATAACAACCCCTCAGAGGATTCACCCTGCAGCGCTGGTCACCCTGATCAGGAACCACAGGTGGCGTCACGAACATTCTATCATCCCCTGTAAATATCCCCCTTTAGTGAGCGCCCAGGGCAACGGACCGAGCTGCGCTACCCGTGACATCCCCCAGTGAAGTGAACGGGCTCGGTGCCGAGTACCCCAAAGCCCTGGTACGTGCGACTCATATATTATTCCAGTGGAATTGCAACTGATAAAGTCCCTAATAGGGAATTCCGTTCCATTTCGGGTTTTAATCAATTTTTGTTTTGTGAGTTTTGCATTTTTTACAGGGGTGGAAGCCTGTTATTACTGTTCTAAAGGGGTCCGTCGGTTGATCCTGAGTGCTAGGTTGCTTGAAATTACGTACAGTTGGTGCAATAATGTGGCCTATATTTCTGGCCTTTCTGAAAATGAATTTCGGGTGTTTAGTAATTTTGTTCCCAATTATTTTATCATCTTTCAATAATTCCCAATGCTTCTTCACCATGCGTTTATAAATATGTCCATTGGAGTTATATTGGGTGATGAAGGGGACAGAGATGGTATTCAGAGTGCAGAATCTTGTATTGCTTCACAGTCATTATCCTGCAGTAATTCATCTCTGTGTAGATTTCTAACATTGTCTCTAATTTCCAGTAAGTAGTCGTGGTCGTACCCCTTATTTAAAAATTTAGTGATGAGTGTATCTTTTATCTTATAAGTGGGCAATAAATGTTTTTTGTGGGCTAACCTCATTAATGTCACTCATATGACAGCATGAACAGGATTATAGGCTGCTATAAGGACCCACTGGAACGTCTTCATTGAATTGTGTGATGTCCATGATTGAGAGCAGTATAAATATATCAATGAAGCTATTTAGATGTCGCTGTCTCTATTGTCTCCTGTCATGGTGGCTTATTAATATGTTTTTAAAACCTTCCTAATAAATGTGAGTTTGATCTTTTTTCACTAATTTTGGTGCTGGAGACCCCTTCTTTTTTCTTTGGATTTGTCTCTATTGACCACAGCATCTAAGGCAGTGCTGAACATTTTTTTGGTCCAAAGGACACAATGCCATGGTGAACAAACCACAATGGTGCAAAAATATAAAGGTGTATTTACATCAGTACATCGTCAGAACCACCAACAGTACATTAAGACATCGCCAGAGCCAAGTTTTGAGTATTTGATGAGGATTTGGAGTTTTGAGGATTTTTAATTTTAACAGAGCCATGAAAAGCGTTTTGGATTGCTATTTGTGTAATATCAGAACCACCATCAACTCATTAATGCAGCACCAGAATCACCATCAGTACATGAATGCAGCACCAGAACCACTGTCAGCACAAGAATGCAGTACCAGAACCATCATCAGCAAATGAATGCAGCAACAGAACCATCATCAGCACATGAATGCAGCACCAGAACCACTGTCAGCACAAGAATGCAGCACCAGAACCATCATCAGCACATGAATGCTGCACCAGAACCACCGTCAGCACAAGAATGCAGTACCAGAACCATCATCAGCACATGACTGCAGCACCAGAACCACCATCAGTACATGAATGCAGAGACAGAACCTCAGTCAGTACATGAATAAATCACCAAGTTTAAGGCCTCGTCTCACATAGCGAGATCGCTAGCGAGATCGCTGCTAAACAGCGATCTCAGCAGCGATCTCGCTATGTCTGACACGTACCAGCGATCAGGCCCCTGCCGTGAATTGCTGGTAGTGTCAGAAATGCATGGAAATTTTGTTGATTGCTGGTCTCCCGCTGGCCAGCACGCATCGCTGCGTGTGACAAGCAGGAGACCAGCGATCAGCTGGTAACCAAGGTACACTTCGGGTTTCCAGGCACCGCGCAGCGCCTGGAAACCCGAAGTGTACCTTGGTTACCAGCTGCCTGCATCAGCAGGCTGGTATCCAACGTACACTGCGGGTAACTAAGCGATGTTACCCGCAGTGTCGCTGTCCTGATCGCTGCCTGAGCTGCCTGTTTGGCAGCTCAGCAGCGATCATGCAGCGACACACCAGCGATCCTGATCGTTGTCGGGATCGCTGGTGTGTCGCTATGTGAGACGGGGCCCTTAGTACTGCGATCGATTGCAAAGTCACGTCAGCCCCATGTACCATTGTGTCACAGGAACTTATAACAATTGAACAGAGATACTGAGAGTTGTTAATAGTCATCATCAGATTGTGGGCCAAACAGGAGCCACACCACTGATGAGACACAGGAAGGAAAGAAAATAAACAGTTCCATCCAGGTACCTTAAAGGTGACATCTTCTCTGATTGAAGTCGTTAATATCCCTTTTCGTCTCTCTCCATCTAGAACAGACGACGTGATGAGATTTCGTGGCCAAAGCTCGTCTTTGCAGACTTCCATCTTCTCTGTCTTCAGCAGCAATTCCTGACACGGTGCAATTAAAATAAAAGTATCATTATACAGCCCCACAAATAAAAACATATTTTATGCTTTGCCCCTGAATAAACAACTGTCTGTGCTTCCTGCACAAAATATCCCCCAAAACGGCCCTGCTGCAAAATGCCTACTTGGCATTGCTACATACCCTCCCCCTCTGCCCAAAGCCTTGGGCTCCTCACCAATTGCCTACACACGGTGCCTTCAAGGGGCCAGTTTACCAAAACTGACTTTGTGAGGGGCTATGGCCAGGTCTCTATTGGAAAACAAGGACAAAAAGGTCATCACACTATATAGGGATCAACCTAAGGCATGGAAAACTGAACATGAAGACACAAGAAAAGAGACATGCCATACAAAAGGGATCACCTTAAACTTTTAAATATTTATTGAAATGGTAGGAACCAAACAATTAAAACACTTAAAAAAAAGCCAGTTGGCACAATACATGAACCAAATCAACCCACAATGGAGCTGAATCCCACCCTGCCTATTCACTAAATATGCAAATATTTGAGATACAGATATGGATGCGCCAAAAAATAACCACACAAAATAATACAGAGCACCCACATATACTGCCAGTAAAAAGATTAAGTAAAAAATATAATAGAGCATGCTATAGAGCAGAATAGTACATAGTGAAAGCAGATTAGAACGGTTATAAGGTGCATAAGATGCAGAAGTAAAAGGCAAATCCTAATAACTGTGACAATAACCCATAGAAAAACAGTGAGAGATGGAGAGAGTAAGAGCCAACTGTCAGGGATTTGGGGGGAAAGTTGTCAGGAATTTATATCTTACTAGCTGAAGAGCCCGGCAATGCCCGGACATAGTAACTAACTAAGGTTATAGCAAATTATAATATATATATCTCTATATATATAAAGCTGAGTGTATAGCCCCGCCCACTCTGCATAGCCACACCCACTATAATATCCCACACAATCCCGTCAGCCACACCTACCGTACTACTACCCCTAATATCCCACATCATCCCGTCAGCCAGAGCTACCGGACTACTACCCCTAATATCCCACATCATCCTGTCAGCCAGAGCCACTGGACTACTACCCCTAATATCCCACATCGTCCCGTCAGCCTGGGGTCAGCACCAGAGCGCTGAGTGGATTCGCCCTGACTTCCATAGAATCCTGGGGTCCGAACCAAAGCGCTGAAAAAATGCCTGATCCAAGTACCTCTGTACAATGAATAGGAAAAGTGCTGTTGAGGAGTACAATGCTTTACACCACTGATGTGCATCTCTACACCCACTGATCATGAATAATATCAGTGCACAATATGTCTGCTGTATGTGATTAACATTGCAGCTAGATAGAAGACGCTTTCTTATTTATTTAGTTTCTCATCAATGAATAACACTGATGGTAAAAGCTGACACACGAATCAAACACTAATGAAACTCAAATTCATAATAGTGATGAACAGCTAGCCGTGTTTTTGAGTAAGAAAAAAATCACGGACTAAATGAGGCCTCACATTGACAGGCTGAACAATGCTCTACACTACATAAGTAGTGCAGGGTGCTATCGATGCAATCAATGAATCCTGTTTTTAAGTCCATTTATGGAACTAATAAATATTGTAAAAATGTTTTCAGGCATTTTAAAAACCCACAGGACAGACACATTACCCAACCAAGCTTACTACATAGATACAGGAACAGAACAAAGCTTATTGGGTGGTTATGGGAACAGAACCAATCTTACTACATAGATAAGAGAACAGAACCAAGCTTACTACATAGATACAGGAACAGAACCAAGCTTACTACATAGATACAGGAACAGAACCAAGCTTACTACATAGATACAGGAACAGATCAAAGCTTACTACATAGATACAGGAACAGAACAAAGCTTATTGGGTGGTTATGGGAACAGAACCAAACTTACTACATAGATAAGAGAACAGAACCAAGCTTACTACATAGATACAGGAACAGATCCAAGCTTACTACATAGATACAGGAACAGAACAAAGCTTATTGGGTGGTTATGGGAACAGAACCAAACTTACTACATAGATAAGAGAACAGAACCAAGCTTACTACATAGATACAGGAACAGAACCAAGCTTACTACATAGATATGGTAACAGAACCCAGTTTACTTCATAGATGTGGGAACTAAACTGAGCTTGCTACATACAGTAGATACAATACCTGAAACAAACTTACTACATAGATAAGAGAACAGAACCAAGCTTATTACATAGATACCGGAAAAGGACTAAGCTTAGTATAAAGATGCTAAAACAGAACCAAGCTTACTTCATAGATACAGGAACAAATCCAAACTTACTACATAGATACGGGAACAGAACCAAGCTTACTACATAGATACAGGAACAAATCCAAGTTTACTACTTAGATAAGAGAACAGAATTGACATTACTACATACAGCAGATACGAGAACACCCTGAATGAAGCTCAATTTATGACAAAAATAAATACAATAAAAATGTGTCGTACATGATGAACACTGCAAAAAAGTACACAAAAATTGCTATTTTTTTCATTCCACCTAACATAAAAAATATGAAAAAAAAGACATGTACTTCAAATTGGAACAAATATGATATACAGCTCATTACATAAGAAATCGGCAAATAAAAAAAGCTCTAGCTTTCAGAATATAATGCAAATATTTTTTAATTTTTAACGTGATTTTCTTGTGAAAAAGTAATAAAACATACAAAAAAGTTTTAAATTGGGTATCAGTGTAATTGCATCAACCAGTACTATAAAACTGAACCATTAGTTGTTATCCTACACAGAGTATGCAATAAAAAAAATAGTGAATGAAAAAAACACACTCCACACATAATCCTGTACACATCTGCACCATGAAAATTTTTCATGCTGCTTTTTGATGTTAGTTTGATGTTAGCCTGGAAAATCCACCTAAAAAAGTCTCTGTGTGAATGTGAGCCGCCCGCCAGGGCCTTGGGGTACCGAGCCCGTTGATTTCTATGGGGGATGTTGTGTAGCCCTGGTACACAATACCAGGAGGATGAGTGGAGAGGTAACAGTTAAGGTCTCTTCATGACATCATGTACACTTCTGACACACCCAGCAGGGGTGTGGAAGGGAGTGATTTTAGTCAGTCAGTTTCCTGTCCTTGGACAGAGTAGACGTGTCCAGTTTTGAGCCTGTCAGCAGTTCAGAAAGTGGAGGCTGGTACAGGTGGTCTAATTCACCTTAGCCTAGTCAGAGCTGTGCCCCACTGGAAGAAAGACTGAGCTAACTATTAAGAGTCGAGCAAATCGAAGGGCAAAGTGGAAGGAAGATTATTGGAAAAGTGCTTTTGACTTGGAAAAGTCCTGCACATTGCTACCGGTCACTGGGGACCGAAGGATCACTATTTGCTACAAGCATAGTGGTAAGAAAACCAGGAATTTACCGGACCCTAGGTCGCGGCAAACAGCCCCATATAGTCAGTACGTAACTGGAGTCAGGTGGAATAGGGACTTTGAGTCAAGCGCAGACAAAAGCAAGAACCTAGTTTCATCAATTGGAAGGCTTCACCACAAATCTGACTGGGCAGAACAGCTATGGAAAGCTGGAGTTATTGAGGGAACTACGCTGCAAGCTGGTTGTACTCATCATTATTGGACCGTAAAGGAGGCCCCTAACTTGCTTAGCTGTTGCCTCAAAGCTCATCCTCCATCAACCCCATCAGCCTCCCCGGGACCTGCCTTACCATCTTGCAAGTAAAGGTATGGAAAGACGCTGACCGTGTGAGACTGAGTTATTATTGCATGCCTGCACAATCCCTACCTAACTACCGACCTGAGGGAAGAGTCCCACCTGTAGGGGACCCGACATCTAGCTGCCTCACCATCCCCTCAGAGATCTACAGCAGCGCTGGTACTAATTACCAGAATACTACAGGTGGCGTCACGAACTGTATATAAATCTATCCCCTGTAAATATTCCCCAACATACGCCAGACCGCTAGGGCCACAGACCGAGCCACAGCTACCTGTGACAAACCCCATAGACTTCTACGGGCTCGGCTCTGAGTACCCCATTGCCCTGGTAATCCACAATTGTGGTGGCGGGTCGACACAAAAACTTTGGCGTCACGAACAGGATACGAAACTTGCAGCATTGCGAGCCCTGTGTGCCTGTGGAGTGTTTTGGCGAAAAAGACTGTTGCTGTTGTTTGGCGCCAAATACCGCCATATTTGCCGCCAGATTCGCGCCCTAAGGCGCTGGAGAAGAAGGTGGGCGTACCTGAAAGAGCGCGCAAAGTCTTGGACACGCCCCCGGCTCTGACTCATCGGCAGGTCCTGCAACAGGAAGTGAACGCTCTGACATCAGAGCGCCTGCGACGAAGGTCCTGTTCTCACTGCGGTGCCTGTGAAGTAGCAGCGTCTGAAACCGGTAGGCTCCGTTTAACCAAGGGGGCGCTAAGATGTCACAACAACCGGCTGACAGTGCGGCCCCGGCCGGAGGCCCCAATCCCGCACCGTCTGGTATTGTAGCGCCAGATGGGGGCGCAGGCCCTGCACCCAGTCCGGTAGTCCCGATCATGCCACTAACGCTCCCATATATGCCTGGGGCGAAATGGCTTCCCCAATACAGCGGTGGGCCAGGCACTTTAGCAGGCTTCAAGCGGAAGTTATGCAGCATCCTAGAAATGTACTCCATGCCTGAGAGACAAAAAGCTGCTGTGCTAATAGGGCAGCTAACTGGCGCTGCTGAGAGGGAAGTGGAGACTTGGGATACCGTTGATCAGGAGTCGGTACCTGCGATCTTCCTTAAGCTGCATGCCATATTTGAAGACCGCACAGAAACGGATCTCCGGATGGCCTTCTATCACTGTTCACAACAGCCAGGTGACAGCATCCGGGACTACGCTTGCCGACTACAAGGAGCCCTGAGAGCCCTCAAGCAAATTAACAATTTAAATGCTATCGACGAGAATAGAATGCTGAAAGAACAATTTATACAGGGATTGAGATCCCCAGAGGAACGCAGAACTGTAAATTGGTGGTCCTTAGATCATCCGGATGCTACCTTTGATGCCCTAAAGGACATGGCAATAAAAGGGCTGCGGCCCCTGGGCAAACCTGAGGTGGCCACCCAACATCATCAGGGTGAAGTCACTCTGGAACCGGCAGTAACCCCCTGTTCCCCGTTAGTGGCCGAAGCCAAAGCGCAGATGACACCTCCTAGTGAATTGGACTGTCTGCGCTCAGAGGTGCGCCAGCTGACTAAAAATCTGGCCGCTGTGATGAGTGCCCTACACTGCGGAAAGCGAGGAAGGGAAGATCTTGTTAGCTGACTGCCCAGAGGACGTTCCCGTGGATGCACGGAGAAGAAAGAAGACGTCGCCCCCCCGAGGAGGACAACGCCAACCAGGAGCGACCTCTGATCAACACCTCCCTCGTCGAAGATCATCTGTTATCGCTGCAAACCGGAAAGGTCATCTGTCTCCACAGTGTCCTTTAAACGGGCAGAACCTGGGTCCAAGGCCAACACCCAGGAGAATACCCTCAGGCCCCCTAGACTGAACCGCAGTAGTGTGGCGGGCGACCCTACCTGTCTAATTCTAGATGGTATTGCTGTTCCAGCATTGTTAGACACTGGGTCCAGTTTGACCTAATACCTGATGCTCTATATACCAGTACTGTCAATGACAGTCCTTAAACTCGAGCCTGACTTTACTGTGTATGCTTCTAAGGTCTTCTGTAGAAGTACTGGAACAAAATGTGTAGATGTAAAGGTGGGCAGAGAGGAGTGAAAGACCAAGGCTTCTGTAGTAAAACTGTAAATGAGGAAACGTCTAAATATAATTTAGGGTACTAACATTATCGGTAATTGTTTGGGAGAAGTTGTTCTTGCTCCAACACTCGCTGAGATTGCCCGACCAAGCAGAGAGGAGTAATCCAAAGAGAGATCGGTCCCTGGTGTGTCAGCAGCAAGCGAAGTTACCGACGGCGAAATGGTAATGTAGGGTCACTGATCGACCTATTGTGATACCCAATGAGTGAAATGATCATTTGGTGCAGGCAGCCATAGGTCTGAGAGGACAGAATAACCAAGCTGTAGTGAACCCCACCATTCAGACATAGACCTACACTTAGACTGCTAGAGGTGTAGTAGAAGTGGTGAATGGAAGAGTACCGTACGGCTTCTCAATTGGAGATGATGAGGTAAATTTACCCGTTATGCAACCATTGCTAACTCATGCTGTTGATAATAATTCTATTCTCCGCTGAGTCCTTAGACTCCTGTCAAATAGCGGAGACAATGACCCAGCAATTCAGGTGGCGGAATGTGTCACACTCCATGTTGGGACGGACCCCACTCCCGCTCACCAGAAGCAAGGGGTATTACGGGTGGTGCAAGAGTACGCCACAGGTTTAGCAAAAATCCCTTGATTTTGGACAATTAAGGGTACAACACAATCCTACAGGCAGTCATCCTCCATCAAAGAGCGGTATAGCCATACCTCCAGCTCATTATCAGAAGGCTAAAGAAATGTTGAATGATATGAAGAAAGTGGGTGATAAGGGATAGTTGTAGCCCTGGCAGCCCTCTAGTTCTGGTTAAAAAGAAAGATGGTAGATGAGAATGTGTGTGGATTACAGGCAGGTGAACCGCATAACACACAAGGATGCATACCGTTTACCACGTATAGAGAATCATTAGTGCTCTAAAACGGCTAACTACTTTCTACCCTCGATCTGACTAGTGGTTACTGGCAAGTGGCTGTGGCTGAGGAGGATCGTGAGAAAACGGCTTCACACCCAATGGGGCTCTGTGAGTTCGACAGAATGCGTTGGCTCAGCAGTGCCCAGGAACATTTTCAGAGAGTGATGGAAAACTGTCTGGGACATCTCAATTTGAAACGTGCTGCTATACTAGACGACGTCATCGTGTATTCCAAACATATGAGGACCATCTGAAGCACCTTGCAGAAGTATTCGGTCCCTGCCCAGTACGGATGAAATAAAACCTCAAAATGCCATCTACTCAAACAGAAGTACAATACTTGGGCACATCGTCAGTTCGGAAGGAGTAGCGCCGGACCCAGAGAAAGTCACTGCCATCCAGAAGTGGCCGGAGCCGAAGAACCTTAAGGAAGTGCGACAGTTCCTGGGACTAACGGGTTACTACAGGAGATTCGTGAAAGATTACACGAAGAAGGCAGCTCCTTTACAGGACCTCCTGGTAGGACAATCCTTAAAGAGCAGAAACCCTCCCTTTAATTGGGGTAAAGAACAGGCTGAAGCATTTCAAAAGATGAAAGAGATCCTTACAGGTGATGAGATCTTAACCTATCCTGATTACAGCCAACCGTTCCTGTTGTACACCGATGCAAGTAATGAAGGTTTAGGAGCAGTTCTCAGTCAGAAGCAGAATGGCCAAGAAAAAGTCATCGCTTATGCTAGCAGAAAACTCAGGCCAACGGAGAGGAATCCGGAAAATTATAGCAGCTTCAAGCTGGAGTTTCTGGCGCTGGTCTGGGCCATTACTGAAAGATTTAAGCACTATCTGGCCTCCAATAAGTTCACTGCGTTTACAGATAACAACCCGTTAACGCACCTGGAAACTGCCAAGCTGGGTGCCATGGAGCAGCGATGGATGGCTCGGTTGTCCAATTACCAGTTTACTATCAAGTACCGGGCAGGTCGAAAGAATGCTAATGCTGACGCGTTGTCCCGAAGGCCGCATGACTCTGATACGGAAGAAGAATCGGACGACCTGGAAGAAATTGAGCTACCTGCGTTTCATCGAAATGGGGTAGTCCATGAGCATCGAGTTCACAGAAAGCAGTATGGTGCAACATTAAATCCTTTACCCCATCACAGCTGGAAAGAGACTCAGGACAGTGATCCAGTGGTCAGCCGCATCAAGGAGTTGTTGAGACAAGAAGGCTCCTCTTTGGAAAAGGATGCACCTATGCCCGCAAAGCTCCTGTGGAACGAGAAAAGCAGGTTGTTCCTATACCGTGAGAAGTTGTGCAGGAGATACGTCAACCCCAGAACCCATGAAATGGTCTGGCAAATAGTGGTTCCCAAGGCAGACGTCCCAATGGTGTTGGAAGCGTACCACGATCAAGCAGGACACTTTGGCTGGAGAAAGCTGGAGACCCTGTTGAGATGCCGGTTCTACTGGGTAGGGATGCGCAGCTCCGTCGAGAGGTGGTGTCGGAACTGTGGACCCTGTGGTCTCAGAAGAAAGGACTACGGTAGTCAGAAGACACCCCTGCAACCTATCCGGACGACTCGTCCTCTGGAGATTGTGGCCCTGGACCACGTCAAACTGTCGCCAAGTAGATCTGGATACTCATACGCCTTGACCATGGTAGACCATTACTCCAGATTTCTGGTGGTTGTTCCAGTTAAGGACCAGACCGCAGTGACGGCCGCGAAAACCTTTCAAGCAAGCTTCTGCAGACCGCATGGGTATCCAGAGCAAGTATTAACCGATCAGGGACCTGCTTTCGAAGCCGATTTATTCAAGGAATTCTGTCACATGTACGGGTGCAAGAAAATTAGAACAACGCCATATCACCCTCAAACCAACGGTCTTTGCGAAAAAATGAACCATATTGTCCTTGACTTGTTGAGATCCATACCGTTGGAAGACAGGAATCGATGGCCGGACTTACTACCTGATTTGGTTGATTTGTATAATCATATACCTGTAAGCTCAACTAACTGCACTCCAGCCTATCTTATGAGAGCAAGGCCCGGAAGACTACCAATGGATCTAGAACTTGGAGTGGTAGAACCGGAGGCAGACGACGCTGTTGAAAACTGGGACGTCAATCGGCAAGAGCAATACAGAAGAGTACAAATCTGTGTAGAGGAAAGTCTCAATAAGGCACGGGAGAAACAGGAAGATGTTTACAACCGAAATGCTCCTGCCAAGCCTTTGATGCCTGGAGAGGTAGTATTAAAAAGAAAAAGGAAGATGCACAAATTGGATAACCAGTGGGAGCAAGAACCCTACGTCATACAAGATTCTAAATATGACAACAGAAAAGTTTGTGTCGTCAGTAAGGACGGAGGAAGAACAACAATCACTGTGTCCAGAGATCATTTGAAATTGTGTCCAGAACACTTAAAGCGTTGTGAAAAGAACCCTGTCCTCAATCAAGGAGAAAGAAAGGAAGAGGTCATACACACCGATCTGGGAGATTTTCCTGCGGATTGGCCTAGACTGGGAGATGCTGTGATAATTCCAGTGTTGCAGTTTTATCAGCCACAAGAGGAAGTTCTACCTCCAGTTGTGCCTGTGGTGCCAGTTGAGCCCGCTCAGGAGTTACCCATCCCAGCAACACCTCAACCTGTGGAATCTCAAGAAGGATCATCTGTAGCAGCGCCCCATACTATGGGATCCCCTGGGGAAGCTGACTCACACCGCCCAGCCATCAGTACGCTTGCCAGATCCATGGAAAGATTGAGGCAGTTCTATAGTTTGCCATTACGCAGTGCAGACAGATCACAACTTGATATACCTGAGGCTACACCACGTAGATCAGAGCGAACCACCAAAGGGAAGTTACCCATTAGATATCAGCAGTGAGTATAACGAATTGAAGTGAATATTGTAAAAAGTCTATATATATAAATGTGTTTTCCCTATTATGTCTTCGTTTAACAATGGACTCAGAGGCTGAGGACTGAGCCAGCCCAAAAACTGTATCCTGTAAATAGTTGCACTAAAGTGCCTTTTTAATGGTTTCACATGAAACCTTGACTTACCTCTGAACCAAAAACCCGTGTGGTGTGGCACTGAGTGAGGTCTGCAATTGGATGTCCTGCAGCCCACCCAGGACCTACGTTGAAGGTTTGGTGCGGGTCCTTCACAAGAATACTGTATATTTATTGAATGCTATTTAATATTTGTATTTCTTTATAATGTTTGCAACGTTCAAGATATCCTCACCTCCCGGATGGGACGAATTAATGTTATTGTTAATGTTTTCTTGCATAAACAAAAATGTCTCTTTGTATTTTACAGCCCGGGAGTGCTGTCGTTTACCATGGGGGAATGTGTAGCCCTGGTACACAATACCAGGAGGATGAGTGGAGAGGTAACAGTTAAGGTCTCTTCATGACATCATGTACACTTCTGACACACCCAGCAGGGGTGTGGAAGGGAGTGATTTTAGTCAGTCAGTTTCCTGTCCTTGGACAGAGTAGACGTGTCCAGTTTTGAGCCTGTCAGCAGTTCAGAAAGTGGAGGCTGGTACAGGTGGTCTAATTCACCTTAGCCTAGTCAGAGCTGTGCCCCACTGGAAGAAAGACTGAGCTAACTATTAAGAGTCGAGCAAATCGAAGGGCAAAGTGGAAGGAAGATTATTGGAAAAGTGCTTTTGACTTGGAAAAGTCCTGCACATTGCTACCGGTCACTGGGGACCGAAGGATCACTATTTGCTACAAGCATAGTGGTAAGAAAACCAGGAATTTACCGGACCCTAGGTCGCGGCAAACAGCTCCATATAGTCAGTACGTAACTGGAGTCAGGTGGAATAGGGACTTTGAGTCAAGCGCAGACAAAAGCAAGAACCTAGTTTCATCAATTGGAAGGCTTCACCACAAATCTGACTGGGCAGAACAGCTATGGAAAGCTGGAGTTATTGAGGGAACTACGCTGCAAGCTGGTTGTACTCATCATTATTGGACCGTAAAGGAGGCCCCTAACTTGCTTAGCTGTTGCCTCAAAGCTCATCCTCCATCAACCCCATCAGCCTCCCCGGGACCTGCCTTACCATCTTGCAAGTAAAGGTATGGAAAGACGCTGACCGTGTGAGACTGAGTTATTATTGCATGCCTGCACAATCCCTACCTAACTACCGACCTGAGGGAAGAGTCCCACCTGTAGGGGACCCGACATCTAGCTGCCTCACCATCCCCTCAGAGATCTACAGCAGCGCTGGTACTAATTACCAGAATACTACAGGTAGCGTCACGAACTGTATATAAATCTATCCCTGTAAATATTCCCCCAACATACGCCAGACCGCTAGGGCCACAGACCGAGCCACAGCTACCTGTGACAAACCCCATAGACTTCTACGGGCTCGGCTCTGAGTACCCCATTGCCCTGGTAATCCACAATTGTGGTGGCGGGTCGACACAATGTCACAGTAGCTGCAGCTCGGTCCGTGGCCCTGGGCGCTCACTGATAAAGGGGATATTTACAGGGGAATTGAATGTTAGTATGGGGATTCGGGACGCCACCTGTGGTACCTGGTCAGGGTGACCAGCGCTGCTATGCAGATCCACTGAAGGGTTGGTATTGTGCAGCTAGATGTTAGGCCTCCCACAGGTGAGGCTGAGTCCTTCAGGTCAGATAAATGTGTAGGGATGCAGGACAGACGGGGACTCGGCAGTTAGGGGTAATAAGGTAGACACACACACAAGTCACTTTGGGTACCTTTACTGAAGATGTTGCAGGCACATCCCGGAGCACTGTAGGGTGAAGGGTGCACATCCAGAGTCCCCACTGAGTAGGTGTGTGGCCTCCTGTTCCTTGCCTTTCTGCAATGAAGTCCTGGCCTGCATGTAGCTGGGCCTAACTTAGTCTCCGTCTTGTACCTGGCTGATCTTGTGATTGGACCTTCTCTGAAAGGACAGGGTCACTGATGGCGGATCCTGCCGGACTCCGTCCTCCTGATCTTGCTACGTATCAGCTCTGTGGTACTCCAGGGACTTGTAGTCCTCCAGGAACTTCGGTGTTCTCCTAATGGGTCGTGGAGATCAATATATGCTCGGATCCCGGCGTCCGGTAAATACTTGCTGAGGTGAGCTATGAAGGCTCCTCTGCCTCATTCACTTCTCTTTCCACTCGCCTTCGGCCTACCCGGGCCCTCACACGATCACACACTGGCAGTTGGTGGGCTGCCTCTTCGCCGCTCTCTAAGCGTCGGCACGCTTTCTCACTGAGCTGCACTCACTCGTTTCAGCTCTGACTAGACTGGAGTGGTTTCAGTTCCACTTTACTAGCCTCCACTCTATTGAACTGAACTGCTCTGCAGTCTCCCTAATCTCAGCTCTGCAGACTGCAGTCTTCAGACTGACTGCTCTTTCCTGTCTTCACCCTCCTTTTATATCACTATCGGAGCTCCCTCTGGTGGTTTTAGGGATGGGTGAAGGTGTGTGAATATATATAGTGACCTCTAGTGGTGAATTCCTTCTGTGCATGTCATGTGTGCATTGCCACGAAGATCGTCGCGGTTGCACATTTTGACTTCTCACAGCTGAGCTGCTGTTTCTTTGTGTTTGGCAGCTAGGGAGTTAATTCTGTCTGTGCTCGGTGCTGGGACTGGGTGCAGTTTCTCCCGGCTGCAATTGATTATTTGTTGATTGGTTTCCTTTAAATTCCTGGTTGTCTGCTTGGGAAGTTGCCAGTGAAACCTTCATGCAGACCACAGATAGGAATGAATCTGTATAGACTTTAGTTGTGAGCTCCTTAGTTGTTCTAAGCTCAACTTGGTTAGAGTTTATTTCCCAGACCATTTATGTTCCTTTGGTGTTTGAGTGTGTATGCAAGCGTGTGTTATCCTGTCTGTCTTATATGTCTAATCTGTGTATTTAGCTGAGATCAGCCCATATCCCTTTGGTGGTAGTCAGGATCCTTCTTAGGACTGATTACAGGGTTCAGGGTCTGATAGGAGACAGGGTTAGGTTGGAGACTTGGACCTCTGAACCATTATCAGTACCTCCAAGGTGAGGGATTAGTTAGGACCCCAGTTTAGGGTCAGGTTAGATCCCGGTCCACCTCTTTCCTGTTTCAGCTCATCAAGTCCTCAAGATTAACCCTGAGTTCAGCAGATATCGTGTCAGGTAAATCTATTCTATACTTACATGCTGATGTTGCTATACTAGTTTTTGTATAGAGTGTTGTTCCTGTATTAATAGTTTACTGACATTGTATACATATCATTAGACAGCGTGACATTTTCACTGGCCATAAAAATTATCTCCAGTTACCATGGATCCAGTAGCCCAGCTGGCTCTGCAGTTGCAGGGATTATCCATGGAGCTGACGGACATTAAGTCCAAAGTTTTGTCTCCCCTGGAGCAAACCAGAGTTGAACCTAAAGTAGCTCTCCCGGACAGGTTCACTGGTGGGCGAGACAAATTTTTCACCTTCCGGGAGGCATGTAAATTGTATTTTCGGCTTCGGCCTCGATCATCAGGGAGTGATGAGCAGAGAGTGGGAATGGTTATCTCACTTCTGCAAGGGGACCCTCAATCCTGGGCATTTTCCCTTCCTCCGGGATCCCCGGCTCTACAGTCTGTAGATCAATTTTTTACTGCCCTGGATTGGTATATGATGACCCAGATCGGGTCTCTTTTGCTGAGACAAAATTACGTAAGATACAGCAGGGAGATCGTCCGGCAGAGGAATTTGCTTCTGAGTTTCGTAGATGGGCCACAGATACTCAGTGGAATGACCCAGCTCTTAGGAGCCAGTTTTGTCATGGGCTTTCTGATAAATTAAAAGACGTTTTGGCTCAGTATGAGTCTCCTCATTCACTGGAGGCTGCTATGGCCTTAGCTATCCGTACTGATAGACGGCTTCGGGAGAGGGGTGAGGTAACCCCACTCCCTGTTGTTTCTCCACCTACCACTAAAGTCCCTTATGTTGAGGTTCCCCTTGTCTGTTCGGATGAGCCTATGCAGTTGGGAGGGACATCATTTCGTAGGAGGGGATTGGCGGTACGCCGCAGGACTAGAAGATGTTTTTTCTGCGGGAAAGAGGGACATTTTGTTGGAGAATGTCCATCCCGTGCCTTGTTGAGCCAAAAGTCGCCGGAAAACTGTTAATCCCAGGTTGTGTGGTGGACGACAACCTGGGAGTATGTATTTCATCCGCCAGTTCTTCTCAGTTCCTTGTACCAGTGGAGGTGGTAGTTGGTACGAGAGTGGAGAGATTGTCTGTTCTTCTTGATAGTGGTTCCGGGGCTAACCTGGTTGACGCTCAGTTTGCTCAGGCTCAAGGTATGCATCTGAGTGTATTGGTCAAACCGATCCCTATATTCTCCATTGACGCCAGGCCTCTCGGCCAAGGTAGCTTTGTTCATGAGGTTCATAACATTGACCTTCGGGTAGGGGCAATACATAGGGAACAATTATCTTGTTATGTGTTGGAGGGTCTACCTACTCCCATTGTGTTGGGACTTCCTTGGTTGGTTAAACATAACCCTGTGATTAATTGGCAGTCCAGAGAAATAAGCCAATGGGGTGAGTTTTGCAAAAGCAACTGCATGAACACAGTCATCAGTGCGGTCGTGCCTAGTACATTGCCTCCTTTTTTGGAGGATTTTGGGGATGTTTTCTCTGAGGAGGGGTGTCAGGAGTTGCCTCCTCATCGCGTGTATGACTGCTCTATTAATCTCCTTCCTGATGCTAAGTTGCCTAAAGCTAGGTTGTATAATCTTTCTGGTCCTGAGAGGCAGGCTATGAAAGATTATATTTCTGAAAGTCTGGCCAAAGGGCATATTAGACCTTCATCTTCCCCAGTAGCCGCGGGGTTCATCTTTGTGAAGAAGAAAGATGGAGGCCTACGCCCTTGCTTGGATTTCCGCGAACTTAATCGGATTACTGTTCGAGATCCGTATCCACTCCCTCTTATTCCTGATCTCTTCAATCAAATTGTTGGCGCCAAATGGTTCTCTAAATTGGATCTCAGGGGGGCGTATAATCTGATTAGGATAAAAGAGGGGGATGAGTGGAAAACGGCGTTTAACACGCCGGAGGGACATTATGAGAACCTAGTCATGCCTTTTGGTCTGACTACTGCACCAGCAGTATTCCAACATTTTGTTAATGACATTTTTCGTCACCTTGTGGGGGTGTTTGTGGTCGTATATTTGGATGACATTTTAATTTACTCGCCAGATCTTGTGTCTCACCAGGAGCATGTGAGACAGGTGTTGCAGATCTTGCGAGACATAAAACTATACGCCAAACTGGAGAAGTGTGTATTTGCCGTACAGGAACTTCAGTTTTTGGGTTTTTTGGTGTCAGCCTCCGGTTTCCGTATGGACCCTGAAAAGGTGAGAGCAGTGCTTGAATGGGATCAGCCAGGGGATCTTAAGGCTCTGCAGCGTTTTTTGGGGTTTGCTAACTACTACCGGAAATTTATTTGTAATTTCTCATCTGTCGTCAAACCTCTCACTGACATGACAAGAAAAGGGACGGATTTTTCTAAATGGTCGGACAAAGCTTGCCAAGCCTTTTCCTCTTTGAAGAAATGTTTTGCTTCGGCACCCGTTCTCATCCAACCAGATGCATCTCAGCCGTTCATTGTGGAGGTGGATGCGTCTGACGTAGGGGTGGGTGCTATATTGTCCCAGGGTCCGTCCCCTGGTAAATGGCATCCGTGCGCTTTCTTTTCTAAGAAATTGTCGTCCGCCGAAAGGAATTATGATATCGGCAATAGGGAACTTTTGGCCATTAAGTTAGCTTTTGAAGAATGGCGTCACTTTTTGGAGGGGGCAGTCCACCCGGTTACCGTTATTACTGATCACAAGAACCTGTTGTATTTGGAATCCGCTAAGCGTCTGAATTCCAGACAAGCTCGATGGTCGTTGTTTTTTACCAGGTTTAATTTTGTCGTCACTTATCGCCCGGGGTCTAAGAATGTAAAGGCTGATGCCTTGTCTCGCAGTTTCCCAGGGGCCGGGAAAACGGATGACCCGAGTCCTATCCTTCAGGAGGGGGTGGTAGTGTCGGCTGTATTTTCTGAGCTTGAGGAGGAGGTGTTAGAGGCTCAGGGGGACGCCCCTGCAGGACCTCCAGGGAGACTGTTTGTCCCAAATCTGTTGAGACAAAAGGTTATTGAGGCACATCATAATTCTGCTCTAGCAGGACATCCAGGGAGTAAGGCTACTTTAGATCTCCTTTCTCGCCGGTTTTGGTGGCCTAATGCTAATAAAGATGTTATAACTTTTGTCGCGTCATGTGGGGTGTGTGCTCGCTCTAAAACCCCTCATACCCGTCCGTCTGGGACCCTTTTACCCTTGAAACTTCCGGAGCGTCCATGGACTCATTTATCTATGGACTTCATTACGGACCTTCCTCCGTCGTCAGGAATACTGTCATACTGGTGGTTGTTGACAGGTTCAGTAAGATGGCACATTTCGTTGCTCTTCCTGCACTCCCTAATGCTAAAACTCTGGCGCAGGTGTTCATTAGGGAGATCGTTAGACTTCATGGGTTGCCTTCTGATGTGGTGTCAGATAGGGGGTCTCAGTTTGTGTCCAAATTTTGGAGGGCATTTTGTTTACGTCGGGGGATGCAATTGTCATTTTCCTCGGCTTTTCATCCGCAGACCAATGGTCAGACAGAGCGTCTGAATCAGAGTTAGAGACATATCTCCGGTGTTTTGTCTCAGAGAACCAAGAGGACTGGTCTTCTTTCTTGCCTCTGGCAGAGTTCGCTCTTAACAACAGGCGGAGCGAGTCCACTGGTAAGTCCCCGTTTTTTGGGGCATATGGTTTCCATCCCCAGTTTTGTACTTTCAATGGGGGGGGCCCTTCTGGGGTTCCTGAGGAGGAGCGTTTCTCGTCGTCACTTGCTTCTGTGTGGAGAGGTGTATTGAATAATCTGAGTGCGATGGGGAACCGTTACAAACGTATGGCTGATAGGAGGAGAGTTTCTGGTCCAGATCTGAATGTGAACGATCTGGTATGGTTGTCTACCAGGAATATAAAACTTAAAGTGCCCTCCTGGAAACTGGGTCCCAGATTCATCGGGCCGTACAGGATCAGTTCCATAATTAATCCTGTGGCATTTCGTCTGGACCTCCCTCCTACGTTTAAAATTCATAATGTGTTCCACAAGTCATTACTTAAAAGGTATGTGGCACCAGCCATACCGTCACCTCTACCTCCTCCGCCGGTGTTGGTCAATGGTAACTTGGAATTTCAAGTATCAAAGATCATTGACTCACGTCTGAATCGCCGGTCCCTTCAGTACTTGGTGCATTGGAAGGGGTATGGTCCGGAGGAGAGGACGTGGGTCCCTGCGTCTGATGTTAACGCAGATCGTTTGGTTCGGACCTTCCACAGAACTCACCCGGGAAGGCCTGGCCCTGAGGGTCCGGAGGCCCCTCGTAGAAGGGGGGGTACTGTCATGTGTGCATTGCCACGAAGATCGTCGCGGTTGCACATTTTGACTTCTCACAGCTGAGCTGCTGTTTCTTTGTGTTTGGCAGCTAGGGAGTTAATTCTGTCTGTGCTCGGTGCTGGGACTGGGTGCAGTTTCTCCCGGCTGCAATTGATTATTTGTTGATTGGTTTCCTTTAAATTCCTGGTTGTCTGCTTGGGAAGTTGCCAGTGAAACCTTCATGCAGACCACAGATAGGAATGAATCTGTATAGACTTTAGTTGTGAGCTCCTTAGTTGTTCTAAGCTCAACTTGGTTAGAGTTTATTTCCCAGACCATTTATGTTCCTTTGGTGTTTGAGTGTGTATGCAAGCGTGTGTTATCCTGTCTGTCTTATATGTCTAATCTGTGTATTTAGCTGAGATCAGCCCATATCCCTTTGGTGGTAGTCAGGATCCTTCTTAGGACTGATTACAGGGTTCAGGGTCTGATAGGAGACAGGGTTAGGTTGGAGACTTGGACCTCTGAACCATTATCAGTACCTCCAAGGTGAGGGATTAGTTAGGACCCCAGTTTAGGGTCAGGTTAGATCCCGGTCCACCTCTTTCCTGTTTCAGCTCATCAAGTCCTCAAGATTAACCCTGAGTTCAGCAGATATCGTGTCAGGTAAATCTATTCTATACTTACATGCTGATGTTGCTATACTAGTTTTTGTATAGAGTGTTGTTCCTGTATTAATAGTTTACTGACATTGTATACATATCATTAGACAGCGTGACAGTGCACCCTTCTGGGAGATATGAATCCAGACACAGCTGGGCTCCACAAATGTAACGCTACCTAACACACAGACAAGCCTGGCTTTACTATATGTCTATTAGGGCTGGGATGAAGATGTTGTAGCTTTACAGCAATAGTGGCATTGAGTGAAAAAAATGGTAAAAAGAAATAAAAATCCTTAAAAAGCTATTACTGGTCAATTTGTCGCTCGTGACTGCAGCGGACTTAGAATCTATTTGCAATACAGAATAAATTAGATCCAAAGGGCAGAAGATCTGAGGACTGAATGCTCCATAAAGTCTGCTGTAAATGCAAAACATCCATCCAAGATATAATCACAGATAATAAAACCCTAAAAATGGTTCGCCTAGCGGAGATCAGCGGCACCAGTCAGCAACTTATTTAACTTCCTGCGTGCACAGCGCACATACCCCTGCCTTGTAAAAAGAATGAGTTTTCCAATTACTTTATTGCAGTGATTCTGATGTGATTTGGGGGTCCGTGGTCACATAAAAGTGTGTCAATTTGCTCTGAAATTAATGCCAACTTCTGGCGAAAATTCTTCTAAAGTTAGTAAAAGTAAAAAAATTGTACTAAAGTGTGAGGCGCCCGCTATTGGTAAACCAAGGCTGCTTTCCAAAAAACAAAACCGAGCTTACTACATATATCTGGTATTAGAACCAAACTTACTACATGGATACAAGAACATACCCAATCTACTACACAGTTTCTGGAACCTAACCAAGCTTACTATTTGGATACAGGAAGAAAACCAAGCTTACTATATGGATACAGGAAGAAAACCAAGCTTACTATATGGCTACAGGAACAAAACCAAGCTTACTATATGGATACAGGAACAAAACCAAGCTTACTATATGGATACAGGAACAGAACCAAGCTTACTATATGGATACAGGAACAGAAACCAAGCTTACTATATGGATAAGGAACAAACCAAGCTTACTATATGGATACAGGAACAAACCAAGCTTAACTTATGGATACAGGAACGAACCAAACTTACTAATGGATACAGACATACAATTACAGTTTGGAACAAACCAAGCTTACTATATTGGATACAGGAAAAAACCAAGCTTACTATATGGATACAGGAACAAAACCAAGCTTACTATATGGATACAGGAAAAAACCAAGCTTACTATATGGATACAGGAAAAAACCAAGCTTACTATATGGATACAGGAACAAACCAAGCTTACTATATGGATACAGGACAGAACAAGTACTTGATACAGACACAACCAAGCTTACTATATGGATACAGGAACAAAAACTACAATGGCTCACGAACTTATATGGATACAACACCCTGACTAAAATAACCAAGCTTTAACGCCATATGGATACAGGAACAAAACCAAGCTTACTATATGGATACAGAACAAAACCAAGCTTACTATATGGATACAGAACAAAACCAAAGCTTACTATATGGATACAGGAACAAAACCAAGCTTACTATATGGTACAGAAACAAACCAAGCTAACTATATGGATACAGGAACGTAACCAAGCTTACTATATGGAAACAGGAACAAAACCAAGCTTACTATATGGAAACAGGAACAAAACCAAGCTTACTAACAGACCTACTTCACCACCCTGATCTCCTCACTAGCCAACAACCCCAATAAACTTTTTGACACTTTTCACTCCCTCCTCAGGCCAAAAGTACAAGCCCCTATCACAGACATTTGTGCTGACGACCTGGCCTCCCACTTTATAGAAAAAATAGATAATATCTGTCAGGAAATATGCTCTCAACCACCAAGTGCTGTGACTCCCATCCCACTCTGCATTTCCCCTGGCTCACTTTCCACATTTGATCCCATCACAGAAGAAGTCTCCAGACTCCTCTCTTCCTCTCGTCCGACTACATGTACTACCGACCCCATTCCCGCACATCTCCTCCAGTCTCTCTCTCCAGTTGTCACAACTCAACTAACTACAATCTTTAATCTCTCCTTCTCCTCTGGCATTTTCCCATCTTCCTTCAAACACTCCATCATTACTCCACTACTAAAGAAACCCATTGTCGACCCTTCCTGCACAAACAACTACAACTCCCCTTCATCTCTAAACTTTTGGAGCGCCTAGTCTACTCCCGCCTCACCTGTTACCTCTCCACTTACACCCTTCTAGACCCTTCACAGTCCGGCTTCCACCTCCTAAATTTGACTGAAACTGCACTCATCAAAGTGACCAATGACCTTCTGACAGCAAAACGTGACAGCGACCACTCTCTGCTCATTCTTCTCGACCTTTCTGCAGCTTTCGACACAGTTGACCACCGTCTCCTACTGTCTAGGCTCCAGTCACTAGGTATTAAGGACACTGTTCTCTCCTGGTTCTCCTCCTATCTTTCTGACCGCTCCTTCAGTGTTTTGTTCTCTCGCTCCACGTCATCTCCTCTTCCTCTCACTGTCGGTGTGTCATGTGTGCATTGCCACGAAGATCGTCGCGGTTGCACATTTTGACTTCTCACAGCTGAGCTGCTGTTTCTTTGTGTTTGGCAGCTAGGGAGTTAATTCTGTCTGTGCTCGGTGCTGGGACTGGGTGCAGTTTCTCCCGGCTGCAATTGATTATTTGTTGATTGGTTTCCTTTAAATTCTTGGTTGTCTGCTTGGGGAGTTGCCAGTGAAACCTTCATGCAGACCACAGATAGGAATGAATCTGTATAGACTTTAGTTGTGAGCTCCTTAGTTGTTCTAAGCTCAACTTGGTTAGAGTTTATTTCCCAGACCATTTATGTTCCTTTGGTGTTTGAGTGTGTATGCAAGCGTGTGTTATCCTGTCTGTCTTATATGTCTAATCTGTGTATTTAGCTGAGATCAGCCCATATCCCTTTGGTGGTAGTCAGGATTCTTCTTAGGACTGATTACAGGGTTCAGGGTCTGATAGGAGACAGGGTTAGGTTGGAGACTTGGACCTCTGAACCATTATCAGTACCTCCAAGGTGAGGGATTAGTTAGGACCCCAGTTTAGGGTCAGGTTAGATCCCGGTCCACCTCTTTCCTGTTTCAGCTCATCAAGTACTCAAGATTAACCCTGAGTTCAGCAGATATCGTGTCAGGTAAATCTATTCTATACTTACATGTTGATGTTGCTATACTAGTTGTTGTATAGAGTGTTGTTCCTGTATTAATAGTTTACTGACATTGTATACATATCATTAGACAGCGTGACATTTTCACTGGCCATAAAAATTATCTCCAGTTACCATGGATCCAGTAGCCCAGCTGGCTCTGCAGTTGCAGGGATTATCCATGGAGCTGACGGACATTAAGTCCAAAGTTTTGTCTCCCCTGGAGCAAACCAGAGTTGAACCTAAAGTAGCTCTCCCGGACAGGTTCACTGGTGGGCGAGACAAATTTTTCACCTTCCGGGAGGCATGTAAATTGTATTTTCGGCTTCGGCCTCGATCATCAGGGAGTGATGAGCAGAGAGTGGGAATTGTTATCTCACTTCTGCAAGGGGACCCTCAATCCTGGGCATTTTCCCTTCCTCCGGGATCCCCGGCTCTACAGTTTGTAGATCAATTTTTTACTGCCCTGGGATTGGTATATGATGACCCAGATCGGGTCTCTCTTGCTGAGACAAAATTACGTAAGATACAGCAGGGAGATCGTCCGGCAGAGGAATTTGCTTCTGAGTTTCGTAGATGGGCCACAGATACTCAGTGGAATGACCCAGCTCTTAGGAGCCAGTTTTGTCATGGGCTTTCTGATAAATTAAAAGACGTTTTGGCTCAGTATGAGTCTCCTCATTCACTGGAGGCTGCTATGGCCTTAGCTATCCGTACTGATAGACGGCTTCGGGAGAGGGGTGAGGTAACTCCACTCCCTGTTGTTTCTCCACCTACCACTAAAGTCCCTTATGTTGAGGTTCCCCTTGTCTGTTCGGATGAGCCTATGCAGTTGGGAGGGACATCATTTCGTAGGAGGGGATTGGCGGTACGCCGCAGGACTAGAAGATGTTTTTTCTGCGGGAAAGAGGGACATTTTGTTGGAGAATGTCCATCCCGTGCCTTGTTGAGCCAAAAGTCGCCGGAAAACTGTTAATCCCAGGTTGTGTGGTGGACGACAACCTGGGAGTATGTATTTCATCCGCCAGTTCTTCTCAGTTCCTTGTACCAGTGGAGGTGGTAGTTGGTACGAGAGTGGAGAGATTGTCTGTTCTTCTTGATAGTGGTTCCGGGGCTAACCTGGTTGACGCTCAGTTTGCTCAGGCTCAAGGTATGCATCTGAGTGTATTGGTCAAACCGATCCCTATATTCTCCATTGACGCCAGGCCTCTCGGCCAAGGTAGCTTTGTTCATGAGGTTCATAACATTGACCTTCGGGTAGGGGCAATACATAGGGAACAATTATCTTGTTATGTGTTGGAGGGTCTACCTACTCCCATTGTGTTGGGACTTCCTTGGTTGGTTAAACATAACCCTGTGATTAATTGGCAGTCTAGAGAAATAAGCCAATGGGGTGAGTTTTGCAAAAGCAACTGCATGAACACAGTCATCAGTGCGGTCGTGCCTAGTACATTGCCTCCTTTTTTGGAGGATTTTGGGGATGTTTTCTCTGAGGAGGGGTGTCAGGAGTTGCCTCCTCATCGCGTGTATGACTGCTCTATTAATCTCCTTCCTGATGCTAAGTTGCCTAAAGCTAGGTTGTATAATCTTTCTGGTCCTGAGAGGCAGGCTATGAAAGATTATATTTCTGAAAGTCTGGCCAAAGGGCATATTAGACCTTCATCTTCCCCAGTAGCCGCGGGGTTCTTCTTTGTGAAGAAGAAAGATGGAGGTCTACGCCCTTGCTTGGATTTCCGCGAACTTAATCGGATTACTGTTCGAGATCCGTATCCACTCCCTCTTATTCCTGATCTCTTCAATCAAATTGTTGGCGCCAAATGGTTCTCTAAATTGGATCTCAGGGGGGCGTATAATCTGATTAGGATAAAAGAGGGGGATGAGTGGAAAACGGCGTTTAACACGCCAGAGGGACATTATGAGAACCTAGTCATGCCTTTGGTCTGACTACTGCACCAGCAGTATTCCAACATTTTGTTAATGACATTTTTCGTCACCTTGTGGGGCTGTTTGTGGTTGTATATTTGGACGACATTTTAATTTACTCGCCAGATCTTGTGTCTCATCAGGAGCATGTGAGACAGGTGTTGCAGATCTTGCGAGACAATAAACTATACGCCAAACTGGAGAAGTGTGTATTTGCCGTACAGGAACTTCAGTTTTTGGGTTTTTTGGTGTCAGCCTCCGGTTTCCGTATGGACCCTGAAAAGGTGAGAGCAGTGCTTGAATGGGATCAGCCAGGGGATCTTAAGGCTCTGCAGCGTTTTTTGGGGTTTGCTAACTACTACCGGAAATTTATTTGTAATTTCTCATCTGTCGTCAAACCTCTCACTGACATGACAAGAAAAGGGACGGATTTTTCTAAATGGTCGGACAAAGCTTGCCAAGCCTTTTCCTCTTTGAAGAAATGTTTTGCTTCGGCACCCGTTCTCATCCAACCAGATGCATCTCAGCCGTTCATTGTGGAGGTGGATGCGTCTGACGTAGGGGTGGGTGCTATATTGTCCCAGGGTCCGTCCCCTGGTAAATGGCATCCGTGCGCTTTCTTTTCTAAGAAATTGTCGTCCGCCGAAAGGAATTATGATATCGGCAATAGGGAACTTTTGGCCATTAAGTTAGCTTTTGAAGAATGGCGTCACTTTTTGGAGGGGGCAGTCCACCCGGTTACCGTTATTACTGATCACAAGAACCTGTTGTATTTGGAATCCGCTAAGCGTCTGAATTCCAGACAAGCTCGATGGTCGTTGTTTTTTACCAGGTTTAATTTTGTCGTCACTTATCGCCCGGGGTCTAAGAATGTAAAGGCTGATGCCTTGTCTCGCAGTTTCCCAGGGGCCGGGAAAATGGATGACCCGAGTCCTATCCTTCAGGAGGGGGTGGTAGTGTCGGCTGTATTTTCTGAGCTTGAGGAGGAGGTGTTAGAGGCTCAGGGGGACGCCCCTGCAGGACCTCCAGGGAGACTGTTTGTCCCAAATCTGTTGAGACAAAAGGTTATTGAGGCACATCATAATTCTGCTCTAGCAGGACATCCAGGGAGTAAGGCTACTTTAGATCTCCTTTCTCGCCGGTTTTGGTGGCCTAATGCTAATAAAGATGTTATAACTTTTGTCGCGTCATGTGGGGTGTGTGCTCGCTCTAAAACCCCTCATACCCGTCCGTCTGGGACCCTTTTACCCTTGAAACTTCCGGAGCGTCCATGGACTCATTTATCTATGGACTTCATTACGGACCTTCCTCCGTCGTCAAGGAATACTGTCATACTGGTGGTTGTTGACAGGTTCAGTAAGATGGCACATTTCGTTGCTCTTCCTGCACTCCCTAATGCTAAAACTCTGGCGCAGGTGTTCATTAGGGAGATCGTTAGACTTCATGGGTTGCCTTCTGATGTGGTGTCAGATAGGGGGTCTCAGTTTGTGTCCAAATTTTGGAGGGCATTTTGTTTACGTCGGGGGATGCAATTGTCATTTTCCTCGGCTTTTCATCCGCAGACCAATGGTCAGACAGAGCGTCTGAATCAGAGCTTAGAGACATATCTCCTGTGTTTTGTCTCAGAGAACCAAGAGGACTGGTCTTCTTCTTGCCTCTGGCAGAGTTCGCTCTTAACAACAGGCGGAGCGAGTCCACTGGCAAGTCCCCGTTTTTTGGGGCATATGGTTTCCATCCCCAGTTTTGTACTTTCAATGGGGGGGCCCTTCTGGGGTTCCTGAGGAGGAGCGTTTCTCGTCGTCACTTGCTTCTGTGTGGAGAGGTGTATTGAATAATCTGAGTGCGATGGGGAACCGTTACAAACGTATGGCTGATAGGAGGAGAGTTTCTGGTCCAGATCTGAATGTGAACGATCTGGTATGGTTGTCTACCAGGAATATAAAACTTAAAGTGCCCTCCTGGAAACTGGGTCCCAGATTCATCGGGCCGTACAGGATCAGTTCCATAATTAATCCTGTGGCATTTCGTCTGGACCTCCCTCCTACGTTTAAAATTCATAATGTGTTCCACAAGTCATTACTTAAAAGGTATGTGGCACCAGTCATACCGTCACCTCTACCTCCTCCTCCTGTGTTGGTCAATGGTAACTTGGAATTTCAAGTATCAAAGATCATTGACTCTCGTCTGAATCGCCGGTCCCTTCAGTACTTGGTGCATTGGAAGGGGTATGGTCCGGAGGAGAGGACGTGGGTCCCTGCGTCCGATGTTAACGCAGATCGTTTGGTTCGGACCTTCCACAGAACTCACCCGGGCAGGCCTGGCCCTGAGGGTCCGGAGGCTCCTCGTAGAAGGGGGGTACTGTCATGTGTGCATTGCCACGAAGATCGTCGCGGTTGCACATTTTGACTTCTCACAGCTGAGCTGCTGTTTCTTTGTGTTTGGCAGCTAGGGAGTTAATTCTGTCTGTGCTCGGTGCTGGGACTGGGTGCAGTTTCTCCCGGCTGCAATTGATTATTTGTTGATTGGTTTCCTTTAAATTCTTGGTTGTCTGCTTGGGGAGTTGCCAGTGAAACCTTCATGCAGACCACAGATAGGAATGAATCTGTATAGACTTTAGTTGTGAGCTCCTTAGTTGTTCTAAGCTCAACTTGGTTAGAGTTTATTTCCCAGACCATTTATGTTCCTTTGGTGTTTGAGTGTGTATGCAAGCGTGTGTTATCCTGTCTGTCTTATATGTCTAATCTGTGTATTTAGCTGAGATCAGCCCATATCCCTTTGGTGGTAGTCAGGATCCTTCTTAGGACTGATTACAGGGTTCAGGGTCTGATAGGAGACAGGGTTAGGTTGGAGACTTGGACCTCTGAACCATTATCAGTACCTCCAAGGTGAGGGATTAGTTAGGACCCCAGTTTAGGGTCAGGTTAGATCCCGGTCCACCTCTTTCCTGTTTCAGCTCATCAAGTACTCAAGATTAACCCTGAGTTCAGCAGATATCGTGTCAGGTAAATCTATTCTATACTTACATGTTGATGTTGCTATACTAGTTGTTGTATAGAGTGTTGTTCCTGTATTAATAGTTTACTGACATTGTATACATATCATTAGACAGCGTGACACGGTGTACCCCAGGGCTCAGTCCTTGGCCCCCTTCTCTTCTCTCTCTACACGGCCCCAATTGGACAGACCATCAGCAGATTTGGCTTTCAGGACCATCTTTATGCTGATGACACACAACTATACACGTCATCCTCTGACCTTACCCCCGCTGTTCTACAGAACGCCACCGACTGTCTGTCCACAGTCTCCAACATCATGTCCGCTCTCTATCTGAAACTTAACCTCTCCAAAACTGAACTTCTTCTGCTCCCGCCGTCTACTAACCTCCCTAAATCTGACATTTCGGTCTCCGTGGGCGGCACCATAATAACACCCCGGCAGCAGGCTCTCTGTCTGGGTGTTATGCTTGACACCAATCTCTCCTTCACCTCCCATATACAATTTCTTGTCCGCTCTTGCCGCCTACACCTAAAGAACATCTCTAGAATCCGTCCTTTTCTCACCATGGAAACAACAAAAACCCTCACTGTAGCATTGATCCACTCCCGCCTGGACTACTGCAACGCTCTATTAATTGGACTCCCCATTACTCGACTATCCTCTCCAGTCCATCCTTAATGCAGCAACCAGGGTCATCCATCTGGCTAATCGGTACTCGGACGTGTCCGCTCTTCGCCAGTCCTTACACTGGCTGCCCATTCATTATAGGATCTGAGTCGCACGTACCAGGGCTTTGGGGTACTCGGCACCGAGCCTGTTCACTTTACTGGGGGATGTCACGGGTAGCGCAGCTCGGTCCGTTGCCCTGGGCGCTCACTAAAGGGGGGATATTTACAGGGGATTGTAGAAATGTTCGTGACGCCACCTGTGGTTCCTGGTCAGGGTGACCAGCGCTGCAATGTAGATCCTCTGAGGGTTTGGGGCAGCAAGGTGTTAAGTCTCCCACAGGCGAGACTGATCCCTCGGAGTATATGGCGGTGCAGGGGTGAAGGAGCAATAATGCAGACACACACAAGACAGTCTCTTTCTGTACCTTTACTGGTGATGAAGTTGCAGGCACGTCCCGGGAGGCCGTCAGGGTGGAGGATGCACGTCCAGTAATCACTGAGTAGGTGTAGGGCCTCCTAACGTCTATATGTGTGTGAGTTTCTAACTTGCATGAAACAAAGTTTAACTCCGTTCTCTTTGCTACGCCCGGCTGATCTTGTGGTGGAGCCTTCTCTTGGACAGAACTAAGTCTCCAATGGTTGCGCTGACCAGACTCCTGTTCTTCCTGACCCCGGTTACGTATCAGCACTGTTGGGCCCCTCTGTGACCTGAAGTCCAGCAGGGTCTCCGGTTTTTCCCACTAGCCGTGAAGGTTCTAGCAAGCTCGGACCCGGTGTCCGGTAGTGCAGAGTGGAGGTAAGCCATCATTGCTATTCATCCTCAGTCACTCTCTCTTTCCCTTTTTCCACTTGCCTGTCGTCCTACTCACACCTTTAACATAAGCACAAGCAGCAGTAGATGTCAGCTTCCTTCTCTTCACCGCTCTCCAAGCGTCGGCACGCTCGCTCTCTAAGAATACCTCAGTTGACTCGGTCTTACAAATACTGCAGTTCCCTTTCCTTCACTTCCTTCTTAGGCTCTGTCCGAAGTAGCTATCAGGACCTTCCGTCAGACTGATCTATGCTCACTTCGAGAGTCACTTTCCACTTCCCTAGGGAACTAACAGTCCGCACGTTCTGAGGTAACTTTCCTCTCCAACACGCTCTGACACAGACTAGTGTAATCTGAGCTCTGACAGGAATCCTCTCACTCCGGTGTTCTGAGGAGATCTGATCTGTCTGAGGTACAACCAACAACTAGCTAACATTCAGCTAGACTGTCTTCATCTCACTGCTCTATCTCTCCACACCCTTATATACCTGCGTATTCTAAAGGGCTCCCTCTGGTGGTACCAGGGAAATGTGAAGTGTGAATGAATATCAGGTGATTGTGAATTACCTTTCATGCATCCTCCTGGGTAACATGTGGCACCAAGAGCAGCTGGGCTACACAGATCCAATTCAAAGTACTGGTTCTCACCCACAAAGCTCTCCACAGTGCAGCACCCCTACATCTCCTCCCTCATTTCTATCTATCACCCTGCCTGTCCTCTCCACAGTGCAGCACCCCCCTACATCTCCTCCCTCATTTCTATCTATCACCCTGCCCGTCCTCTCCACAGTGCAGCACCCCCCTACATCTCCTCCCTCATTTCTGTCTATCACCTGCCCATCCTCTCCACAGTGCAGCACCCCCCTACATCTCCTCCCTCATTTCTATCACCTGCCCGTCCTCTCCACAGTGCAGCACCCCCCTACATCTCCTCCCTCATTTCTATCACCTGCCCGTCCTCTCCACAGTGCGGCACCCCCCCTACTTCTCCTCCCTCATTTCTATCACCTGCCCGTCCTCTCCACAGTGCAGCACCCCCCTACATCTCCTCCCTCATTTCTATCACCTGCCCGTCCTCTCCACAGTGCGGCACCCCCCCTACATCTCCTCCCTCATTTCTATCTATCACCTGCCCGTCCTCTCCACAGTGCAGTACCCCCCTACATCTCCTCCCTCATTTCTATCTATCACCCTGCCTGTCCTCTCCACAGTGCAGCACCTCCTACATCTCCTCCCTCATTTCTATCACCTGCCTGTCCTCTCCACAGTGCAGCACCCCCCTACATCTCCTCCCTCATTTCTATCTAACACCTGCCAGTGTATCGACCCGCCACCACAATTGTGGATTACCAGGGCAATGGGGTACTCAGAGCCGAGCCCATGGAAGTCTATGGGGTTTGTCACAGGTAGCGGTGGCTCGGTCTGTGGCCCTGGCGGTCTGGCGTATATTGGGGGGATATTTACAGGGGATAGATTTATATACAGTTCGTGACGCCACCTGTAGTCTTCTGGTAATTTGTACCAGCGCTGCTGTTGAGCTCTGAGGGGATGGTGAGGCAGCTAGATGTCGGGTCCCCTACAGGTGGGACTCTTCCCTCAGGTCGATAGTAATGGGCAGGTTGTGCAGGAATGCAATCAAATAACACAGTCTCACAAATCAGCGTCTTTCCATACCTTTTTACTTGCAAGATGGTTATGCAGGTCCCAGGGAGGCTGATCCAATGGAGGATGTGTTTCAAGATAGCAGCTGGACAAGTTAGGGGCCTCCTTTACTTTCACAAAGATGAGTCCAACCAGCATGAAGCGTAGTTCCCTCTTTAAACTCCAGCTATCTCCAAGCTGTACTGCCCGGTCAGTTTTGTGGTCGGAGCCTTCCTGTGATGAAACTAGGTTCTTCTCTGCTTGGCCTAGCTCAAAGTTCCTATTCCACCTGACCCCAGTTACGTACTGACACTCCAGGGCTGCTTGCCGTTACCTAAGGTCCGGTAAGCCTCTGGGTTTTCTACCACCATGCGTGAAGCTATGGTGATGCTTCGGTCTCCAGTGACCGGTGACAACGTGCAGGACTTCTCCAATCCTATAGCACTTCTGAATTTCTACCACTGTGCCTTTCGCCTTGTCCGCGCTTGTAGCATAAGCATTTCTCACTTCACAGGTTAATAAAGTCAGTCCCTTACTTAATTCCTTTCTTGAGCTTGTTGCCAGACTCTCAGTAATCTTCTAGGCAGGAGCACGTCTCTGAACCTTCACTGTCCTTGGGACAGGAGACTGAAGTATATCTGCAACTCACTTCTTTCTTCTCTCCTCCTGCACAAACTTCACACTGTCTGCTCTGTCCGAAGACAGGAAACTGACTGAATGCTGCATGTGACTAGACTATATATATATACCTGTGGGCGTGTCTAAGTGTGTGTTGAAATGAATGTTCATTGAGCATTAAACTGCTATCTCTCCACACATCCTCCAGGGTACTGCGTGTGCCTTCACACCAGGGCTACACATTCCCCCATGGTAAATGACAGCACTCCCGGGCTGTAAAATACAAAGAGACAGAAATTTTGTTTATGCATTAAACATTAACATTAACTCGTCCCATCCGGGAGGTAAGGATTTCTTGAACGTTGCAAACAAAACATTAAATGTAGAAAAGTACAAAATATTAAATATACATTCTCATATAATACACAGCAAGATTCTTGTGAAGGACCCGCACCAAACCTTCAACGTGGGTCCTGGGTGGGCTGCAGGACTTAGGAATGCAGACCTCACTCAGTGCCACACCACACGGGTTTTGTTATTCAGAGGTAGTTGTGGTGGTTTTTATGTAAAACCAAGGTAATGCACAAGGTGCAACTATTTACAAGATACAGTTCTGGGCTGGCTCAGTCCTCAGCCTATGAGTCCATAATAAGAAAAAGACACATTATATCAAATCACATCACAATAAAGTGCAAAAACTTTTTATCTGATTACCCAGCCGGGCATTCTACTTTTGGCAATATATATAAACATTATATACTCATAGAAACTGTACAAACTATCTTCACTTTTATAAAAACTTATGTACATCTTCTTAGTTGCGGTAAACCCTGTCTGGGTCCTACCGTTCTTCACATTCTCTTGACTTCAATGACATCTTCCACCCCGGGGGCTGGAACAATGCGATGGTCCCTAGATCCCATGACTAACAAGTCGTGTGCTGCTATTAGGGTCTGGGTCGCCACAGTTCTCGTGCGAACCTCTAGGGGCGCAACGGGTACTTTCTCCTTGCGAGACACCGATTGCGTTTCAATTTGCGTTACAGTTAGCGATATCGATCGTGTCATAGATTGCGATGGAAACTGGGTCGCAAGTTGCGATGTAGAAGGATGACTAGGTAATGTAGAGTATGTAGACATTACTTCCACTTGCGAGGAGCCTGCAGGGGGCGATGCTGGGGCACGGCCTGGTGCTGTTTGAGCTGGAGACGGGGACGCTGCGGTAGTGGTGACGTTACCTGCGTCGGGGACGGGGTCACGGACGATTGTGACATTAAGGGCATACCATCCCTTCATACCCCAGTGTCGTGTATAATTGACAATGTCTCCATTAACTAGGTCCCTCCCGGGATGGCCTTGCGGTAGGTGGGATTCTACATCACGTCTGCTGACAAAGACCCCTGGGTAGAGGCCCGGTTCTCTTATGAAGCCCCAGCCCTTCCGGAGCTGGAACTCTGTCACACACCCCTGCCGCCGCGGTTCCCTCAGAGTACCTTTTTCTCTACGGACACTCTCCTTGTCCGCGATCAGCTCTGCATGCTGCCGCTGTCGGTTGCGCTGAGCTTCCCGCTCTTCCTCCTGCTGGCGTTGCTGTTTCTCCTCACGACGCTGCCACTCACATTCCCACTGGGCGGTGTAGGTGACGTCATCAAGACGCTCCATCTCGTCCCAGTCCACATCTGGTAATGACGGACAGGACCCCTCCGGTGTCCCTGCCGGGGATCGATCATCTGCTGCGGCCTCCTGGCCGGGCGGGCGTTCCGGAACTGGCGGTACCTCCTCAACCTCCTTCGCCTCCACCGCTTCGCCGTGGGATCAGGATCGGTACTTTCGGGGGCAGCCTCCGGTTGCTCCTTTGCCTTGGGCAGCAGAAGTTTTGGTAACTCCAGACGTAGGGGGTCATCGAAGGGAGAGATCACCGCGTCCCACAGCCGCCGCTGCTCCAGGGTACGCCGGCGTCTCTCGATCTCCTCAAATCCAGTTTGTGGCAAAATCATCTTTTTCAGTCGTGCATTTTCTTCTTTGATTTCCAGCAATGCTTGCTGCAGGTGCAGGACCACGGATGACTCCGGTTCTAGTGGCAGCTTGGCTGGGGCACGGGCCTGCCTTCCTCCGCTTCCCTGCTCGGCTGCACACGTCCTGCTTCCATGATGTTCCAGAGCGTTCTTTCATCTTCCTCCAGAGACGTCCGGTCTCTTCCGTGGAGGCGGGGTTTGCATCTCCTCCTCTTCGCAGGGAAGGTGAAGAGGAGGCGGACCTCCTTTGCTGTAGGGCAGGATCGCATATTGTAATAGCACTTTGAGAGGGCAGGCATTTTCTTCGCGCCACAGGGGGTACACGCCCACGAAGGTACGCCCACCTTCTTCTCCAGCGCCTGAGGGCGCGAATATGGCGACAAAGATGGCTATTTTTGGCGCCAAAAGTGCAAACAGTTCTTTTTCACAAAAACAATTCCATAGGCACACAGGGCTCGCAATTTTGCGAGTTTCGCATCCTGTTCGTGATGCCAAGTTGTATCGACCCGCCACCACAATTGTGGATTACCAGGGCAATGGGGTACTCAGAGCCGAGCCCATGGAAGTCTATGGGGTTTGTCACAGGTAGCGGTGGCTCGGTCTGTGGCCCTGGCGGTCTGGCGTATATTGGGGGGATATTTACAGGGGATAGATTTATATACAGTTCGTGACGCCACCTGTAGTCTTCTGGTAATTTGTACCAGCGCTGCTGTTGAGCTCTGAGGGGATGGTGAGGCAGCTAGATGTCGGGTCCCCTACAGGTGGGACTCTTCCCTCAGGTCGATAGTAATGGGCAGGTTGTGCAGGAATGCAATCAAATAACACAGTCTCACACATCAGCGTCTTTCCATACCTTTTTACTTGCAAGATGGTTATGCAGGTCCCAGGGAGGCTGATCCAATGGAGGATGTGTTTCAAGATAGCAGCTGGACAAGTTAGGGCCTCCTTTACTTTCACAAAGATGAGTCCAACCAGCATGAAGCGTAGTTCCCTCTTTAAACTCCAGCTATCTCCAAGCTGTACTGCCCGGTCAGTTTTGTGGTCGGAGCCTTCCTGTGATGAAACTAGGTTCTTCTCTGCTTGGCCTAGCTCAAAGTTCCTATTCCACCTGACCCCAGTTACGTACTGACACTCCAGGGGCTGCTTGCCGTTACCTAAGGTCCGGTAAGCCTCTGGGTTTTCTACCACCATGCGTGAAGCTATGGTGATGCTTCGGTCTCCAGTGTCTGGTGACAACGTGCAGGACTTCTCCAATCCTATAGCACTTCTGAATTTCTACCACTGTGCCTTTCGCCTTGTCCGCGCTTGTAGCATAAGCATTTCTCACTTCACAGGTTAATAAAGTCAGTCCCTTACTTAATTCCTTTCTTGAGCTTGTTGCCAGACTCTCAGTAATCTTCTAGGCAGGAGCACGTCTCTGAACCTTCACTGTCCTTGGGACAGGAGACTGAAGTATATCTGCAACTCACTTCTTTCTTCTCTCCTCCTGCACAAACTTCACACTGTCTGCTCTGTCCGAAGACAGGAAACTGACTGAATGCTGCATGTGACTAGACTATATATATATACCTGTGGGCGTGTCTAAGTGTGTGTTGAAATGAATGTTCATTGAGCATTAAACTGCTATCTCTCCACACATCCTCCAGGGTACTGCGTGTGCCTTCACACCAGGGCTACACACCAGTCCTCTCCACAGTGCAGCACCCCCCTACATCTCCTCCCTCATTTCTATCTATCACCTGCCCGTCCTCTCCACAGTGCAGCACCCCCCTACATCTCCTCCCTCATTTCTATCACCTGCCTGTCCTCTCCACAGTGCAGCACCCCCCTACATCTCCTCCCTCATTTCTATCTATCACCTGCCCGTCCTCTCCACAGTGCAGCACCCCCCTACATCTCCTCCCTCATTTCTATCTATCACCTGCCCGTCCTCTCCACAGTGCAGCACCCCCCTACATCTCCTCCCTCATTTCTATCACCTGCCCGTCCTCTCCACAGTGCAGCACCCCCCTACATCTCCTCCCTCATTTCTATCACCTGCCCGTCCTCTCCACAGTGCAGCACCCCCCTACATCTCCTCCCTCATTTCTATCACCTGCCTGTCCTCTGCACAGTGCAGCACCCCCTACATCTCCTCCCTCATTTCTATCTATCACCCTGCCCGTCCTCTCCACAGTGCAGCACCCCCCTACATCTCCTCCCTCATTTCTATCTATCACCCTGCCTGTCCTCTCCACAGTGCAGCACCCCCCTACATCTCCTCCCTCATTTCTACCACCTGCCTGTCCTCTCCACAGTGCAGCACCCCCCTACATCTCCTCCCTCATTTCTATCTATCACCTGCCCGTCCTCTCCACAGTGCAGCACCCCCCTACATCTCCTCCCTCATTTCTATCTACCACCTGCCTGTCCTCTCCACAGTGCAGCACCCCCCTACATCTCCTCCCTCATTTCTATCTATCACCTGCCTGTCCTCTCCACAGTGCAGCACCCCCTACATCTCCTCCCTCATTTCTATCTATCACCTGCCCGTCCTCTCCACAGTGCGGCACCCCCCTACATCTCCTCCCTCATTTCTATCTATCACCTGCCCGTCCTCTCCACAGTGCAGCACCCCCCTACATCTCCTCCCTCATTTCTATCTATCACCTGCCCGTCCTCTCCACAGTGCGGCACCCCCTACATCTCCTCCCTCATTTCTATCTATCACCTGCCCGTCCTCTCCACAGTGCAGCACCCCCCTACATCTCCTCCCTCATTTCTATCTATCACCTGCCCGTCCTCTCCACAGTGCAGCACCCCCCTACATCTCCTCCCTCATTTCTATCTATCAGCCTAACCGACTGCTGCGCTGTGCAAACGACTTTCGACTAACCTCTGCACTAATCCGTACCTCCCACTCCCGACTCCAAGACTTCTCCCGCACTGCGCCAATCCTCTAGAATGCTCTACGCCAAGAAATTAGGACTATCCACAATTTGCATGGTTTCAGGCGCTCACTCAAAACACATTTGTTCAGAGCGGCCTATCACATTCACTAATCAAAGTCGTTCTATGTGTAAGTGTGTGTGTGTAGCCCATTCACTATCTCCATCCATCCCTCACTCCCTCAAGATGGCTGGACCATCATTGTAAATGCACCATTGTATATACACACCTGTACTTTGTATCTCCCCCACCTCATTGTAGATTGTAAGCTCTCACCAGCAGGGGCGGCTTATTCTGCTTTAATTATTGTATTGTTAACGTTGTTACTTATGACTTGTGTTTTGAAACTGTTAAACTGTAAAGCGCTGCGGAATATGATGGCGCTATATAAATAAAGATTATTATTATTATTATTATATTGATACCTGAACAGAACGGAATTGTTGACACCAATGCATTTCAGAAATTCCCCACATTTCCTCCTTCATCAGGAATGATACAATGTATAAATCCATTTATTACACAAACTGACTGAACCAGAAACCACTGGAGATTAAGTATCAACATAGACTGGAAAAACCTAAATCCCGAGATACAGAACACATTGTCACCAAACCCTGAGATCAACTGGTCTCCCACGTTTTTAGGAAGAAGCTTCTTTTTATGTGACACTTCCTCTAATCATTGACTCCATTGTTGGTGTAACATGTAAGTAATCAGGACGGGGACAATCCTCTCCGGTGTCACCTTTACTACTTCCCCATTAAACACACAGGGAAGTTTACAGGGTTTTCCGGGACTTTGGATCGAGGTCTAATTCTGAGTGATTATAGGGGTCTTCACCTTGTAGTGAGGGGGATGAGGCACAGGGGTCTCCTCCCTCGTACTGATGTGTGGGGATTCTGCAGTTTAATCCCTTAGATGCCACAGTCAACAGCAAAAGCAGCATCTAAGCAGTTGGACACTAATTCTTGTACCGTAATCGTACTGATGCTCAAAATAAAGTTATTACATCACTAAAACCACAAGGTGAACGCTGCAAAAAAATAAAAAAAATTAAAAAAAAAAAATGTGCACAATTTTTGTTACATTCCGTTTTTAAAACGAAATACCAAAACCCAAATATGGAGGCATTAAAAAATACACCCTACAAATACCAATCCGTAACATGAAGCCGTTATGACTCCAGTAACCCAGTAATAAAAAGAAATTGCTAATTGACAAATTGTCCAATGTTGCCCCCTTACCTCCATTACATGGGGAAATCGGCGATGCTGCGCGCTATGGAACGATCGTTAGTGCAATCGATTGATTTTTGTTTTTTAAATTCCAATATTCTCGGCAGCACATTTCTGTTTTCATGAGGGGGACGTGCTTCCTCCAGGACGGGTGCACACGGTCCAATGGTGGGTGGGAAAGTGGACCGTCCCTTTAACTCCTCATCACCATTACTACATCATGCACATGCGCCGTCTGGGCTTCACAGGAGACCATGATTTTATATATATACTGCAGGCACGTGATCGCAGGTTAACCCCTCTCTGACATTAGACGTACTATCCCGTCCATGTGCCCTGGGCCTGTCTGACCATGGATGTAGATGATTGGTAATTTCCTAATGATATCATTGCATCACATATTTAGGATTGGTGGAATCTAATATATTATATTTCTTTATATCTTTTATTCAGATTTTAGGAACAAATGTGCTGGCAAATCCTGATAATGAAAATCGTAGACCCGGAGATCCATGAATCTGTGAGTGTAAGTATCACACATGGAGATGTCTGTATACCATCAGATGAGCGTGGATGAATTACACGTCCAATATGACTCCCATATAACTATTGATATGTCTTTTATTAAGGGAAATGTTTATTATTGGGAGAATATCTTTACGTGACTAGCGCCAGTTTTATGCCGTAAAAATGTGATAATTTGAGCAATAATTTGTGACTTTTTTTGCTTCTTTATTAAAATTTTCAATGGAGTTTAGTGGAAATGACCGCGCGCTACCAACTAAAACACATTTGGAAATGTATTACTTTATTCATACCAATAATTTGTACATTTGAGTCTTGTTTTTTACCTGATAGGGTAAGAAATATCAACTTGTACTTGTATTTTTATATAATCATCAACATTAACAGAAATAAAAAATATTGCTGGGCAGTGAAGATTCTATCACAAGATTCCGTGATGACATCGCTGGTGATTCTCAGCCATGATAACATCGTGGTGATTCTCAGCCGTGATGACATCGCTGGTGATTCTCAGCCGTGATGACATCGCTGGAGATTCTCAGCCGTGATGACATCGCTGGTGATTCTCAGCCGTGATGACATCGCTGGTGATTCTCAGCCGTGATGACATCGCTGGTGATTCTCATCCATTATGACATCACAGCTCAGTCCCTACTTCTAGAATGTACACACGGTCTCCGGCGCCATTTTTGGTTCTATAGTGACAGAGAGCATTTGCAATTTCTCACTATGGCTAGATTACGCCTGAAAAATTTTCAGGTGCTATCACTATTGAAGATTCTTACCACCAATCACCCTAACAATGTGGTTCAACCACCCGATGGCATCCTCGGCTTCACTCACCGGCTGGTGGTGAACCTAGCGATGGATTGCCTGACCAAAAACCACAAGGTCAACTAACGTCAGAGTATCTGACAGATTTATGTCACAACATCAGGACATCACTACACCAGGTAAATGGCGGACGCTCCGCACAAAACTTCTCTGTAATAATAGATAATGGTGGGATAGAAGCTTCTTCTTTCCTCCCATATAAAACACGACGAGTCCCCAGATATGGAGTCATTGTATGTGCAGAGAGAGGAGCAGATGACACATACAATGGCTGCCTCCATTGTTTCCTTTCTCATCTCAGAATTTTCCTTTTTGTGTCTTTTCTTCTTTATAGGCTGAAAATAGATTTCAATATGGAGATCTGGCTTTTGTTAAAGAACTGGCCGAAGAAGTCCTGCGTCTATTGGAAGGTCTTGCCCGCCCGTCGGAACGCCCGGTAAGGAGCCGTCTTCTTCTCTATCACACGTCCTTGTTTTCTGATCTTCTCCAGATCACCAGTCACATATCAGAAGATCTGGTGTCAGATCTTACAGGCCTCCCTGTCAGGCCCCGGCAGGCACCGGAGGTTTTATGGCCGCCTGTCTGTGCTGCAGCTGAGATAATAGACCTCATGACAGAAATGTGCATACAAGTCCCTTAGGCCTCTTTCACACTTCAGTCGTGCGACGTCAGTCAAAATCCGTCAAAATGTGGAAAAAACGGATCCGCCATTTTGACTTGCATTAGTGACGGATTTTGATGGTTGGTCGTCCGTTAGGTCCGTTTTTTGACGGATACGCCAAAAATTTGGCGTCAGCCGTTTTATAAAAATGTCCAATGCAACGTTTTTTTGGTCAGCTAAAATGGCGGACTATGGCGGATCCGCCGCATACGCCATTTTGTATAATGGCCGCCTATGGGTGGCGGATCCCCTGGCATCCGTCTTTGATGGAATCCGCCAGCGGATCCGTCGCTTCCATAGAAAAACATACAAAATCATGACAACACTGTCCGGGGTGTCTCTCTCTCCTCCGTGGCAGACATGCGTACCTGCATTTTCCGGCCAGAGGATTTCTTTTTCCAGGTTGAAAAGTTCATGACGGATCCATCAGAAAAGTGATCCGCTTGCATCCGTTTTTGCACTTTTCTGGCTGATCTGCCATTTTCACTCTTTGGCGGACATCACACGACTGAAGTGTGAAAGAGGCCTTATACAGTAAATTAATGTGGGCTTGTGGAGAGGAGCTGCAGTGTAAAGCAATTCTACCCAATAATGTAATGAATGAAGTACAAGATGTACCCATGGTGTAAAGAACGCGGATAACGCAGCTCTGGGATATCACGGTGCATAAAATAAAATCTGACACCGAACGTGAGAATTTTCAATGTTAACTCATCTTAATCCACATAAGTGAGAGAAGTTTTGAGAAAAGTTCTCATGATGGTGCGGGATTTGTAGAGTTACAATTGCTGCATCTGTAAATGTTGGTTTAGTCCTTCCTGATTTACAGTACAGACCAAAAGTTTGGACACACCTTCTCATTTAAAGATTTTTCTGTATTTTCATGACTATGAATATTGTACATTCACACTGAAAGCATCAAAACTATGAATTATCACATGTGGAATTATACATTACACTTTACAAAAAAGTGTGAAACAGCTGAAAATGTCTTATTATATTCTAGGTTCTTCACAGTAGCCACCTTTTGCTTTGATGACTGCTTTTTGCACACTCTTGGCATTCTCTTCATGAGCTTCAAGAGATAGTCACAGGAAGTGAAAATTATTTCCGGTGACTTCCTCTTGAAGCTCATCAAGAGAATGCCAAGAGTGTGCAAAAAAGCAGTCATCAAAGCAAAAGGTGGCTACTGTGAAGAATCTAGAATATAAGACATATTGTCAGTTGTTACACACTTTTTTGTTAAGTATATAATTCCACATGTGATAATTCATAGTTTTGATGCCTTCAGTGTGAATGTACAATATTCATAGTCATGAAAATACAGAAAAATCTTAGTGAAATCTTCCATATATTAATTATCTGTATTATATCTATCAGGAAACACCAGAAGGCGACGACAAATATGGCGAGAATGTGACCCCGGAAACCCCTGACCCTAATAGGAGTCAGCCGGGGCCGAGCAGCGATCTGATTACAGGTGAGCTGATTACACAACCTTCTACAAGGAATATCCGGATATTACACAGCAGGGAATAATGGCAGATTTACTCTACTCCATGTAATGGGACCTGTCAGCACATGTTACATATAGGAGTGGTGGGATGACGGTGTAGGACGTTCCCCCTATTATATCCAGATATTACACAGCAGGGAATAATGGCAGATTTACTCTCTACTCCATGTAATGGGACCTGTCAGCACATGTTACATATAGGAGTGGTGGGATGACGGTGTAGGATGTTCCCCTATTATATCCAGATATTACACAGCAGGGAATAATGGCAGATTTACTCTACTCCATGTAATGGGACCTGTCAGCACATGTTACATATAGGAGTGGTGGGATGACGGTGTAGGACGTTCCCCCTATTATATCCGGATATTACACAGCAGGGAATAATGGCAGATTTACTCTCTACTCCATGTAATGGGACCTGTCAGCACATGTTACATATAGGAGTGGTGGGATGACGGTGTAGGACGTTCCCCCTATTATATCCAGATATTACACAGCAGGGAATAATGGCAGATTTACTCTACTCCATGTAATGGGACCTGTCAGCACATGTTACATATAGGAGTGGTGGGATGACGGTGTAGGACGTTCCCCCTATTATATCCAGATATTACACAGCAGGGAATAATGGCAGATTTACTCTCTACTCCATGTAATGGGACCTGTCAGCACATGTTACATATAGGAGTGGTGGGATGACGGTGTAGGACGTTCCCCCTATTATATCCAGATATTACACAGCAGGGAATAATGGCAGATTTACTCTCTACTCCATGTAATGGGACCTGTCAGCACATGTTACATATAGGAGTGGTGGGATGACGGTGTAGGACGTTCCCCCTATTATATCCAGATATTACACAGCAGGGAATAATGGCAGATTTACTCTCTACTCCATGTAATGGGACCTGTCAGCACATGTTACATATAGGAGTGGTGGGATGACGGTGTAGGACGTTCCCCTATTATATCCAGATATTACACAGCAGGGAATAATGGCAGATTTACTCTCTACTCCATGTAATGGGACCTGTCAGCGCATGTTACATATAGGAGTGGTGGGATGACGGTGTAGGACGTTCCCCTATTATATTCAGATATTACACAGCAGGGAATAATGGCAGATTTACTCTACTCCATGTAATGGGACCTGTCAGCACATGTTACATATAGGAGTGGTGGGATGACGGTGTAGGACGTTCCCCTATTATATCCAGATATTACACAGCAGGGAATAATGGCAAATTTACTCTCTACTCCATGTAATGGGACCTGTCAGCACATGTTACATATAGGAGTGGTGGGATGACGGTGTAGGACGTTCCCCCTATTATATCCAGATATTACACAGCAGGGAATAATGGCAGATTTACTCTCTACTCCATGTAATGGGACCTGTCAGCACATGTTACATATAGGAGTGGTGGGATGACGGTGTAGGACGTTCCCCCTATTATATCCAGATATTACACAGCAGGAATAATGTCAGATTTACTCTACTCCATGTAATGGGACCTGTCAGCACATGTTACATATAGGAGTGGTGGGATGACGGTGTAGGATGTTCCCCTATTATATCCAGATATTACACAGCAGGGAATAATGGCAGATTTACTCTACTCCATGTAATGGGACCTGTCAGCACATGTTACATATAGGAGTGGTGGGATGACGGTGTAGGAGTTCCCCTATTATATCCAGATATTACACAGCAGGGAATAATGGCAGATTTACTCTACTCCATGTAATGGGACCTGTCAGCACATGTGACATATAGGAGTGGTGGGATGACGGTGTAGGACGTTCCCCCTATTATATCCAGATATTACACAGCAGGGAATAATGGCAGATTTACTCTACTCCATGTAATGGGACCTGTCAGCACATGTTACATATAGGAGTGGTGGGATGACGGTGTAGGACGTTCCCCCTATTATATCCAGATATTACACAGCAGGGAATAATGGCAGATTTACTCTACTCCATGTAATGGGACCTGTCAGCACATGTTACATATAGGAGTGGTGGGATGATGGTGTAGGACGTTCCCCGTATTATATCCAGATATTACACAGCAGGGAATAATGGCAGATTTACTCTACTCCATGTAATGGGACCTGTCAGCACATGTTACATATAGGAGTGGTGGGATGACGGTGTAGGACGTTCCCCCTATTATATCCAGATATTACACAGCAGGGAATAATGGCAGATTTACTCTACTCCATGTAATGGGACCTGTCAGTACATGTTACATATAGGAGTGGTGGGATGACGGTGTAGGACGTTCCACCCCCTATTATATCCAGATATACACAGCAGGGAATAATGGCAGATTTACTCTACTCCATGTAAGGGGCCCCTGTCAGCACATGTTACATATAGGAGAGTGGTGGGATGACGGTGTAGGACTTTCCCCCCTATTATATCCAGATATTACCCAGCAGGGAATAATGGCAGATTTACTCTACTCCATGTAAGGGACCTGTCACACATGTTACTATAGGAGGGGGTGGGATGAACGGTGTAGGAACGTTCCCCTATTATATCCAGATATTAACACAGCAGGGAATAATGGCAATTTTACTCTACTCCATGTAATGGGACCTGTCAGCACATGTTACTATAGGAGTGGTGGGATGAGGTGTAGGACGTTCCCCTATTATATCCAGATATTACACAGCAGGAAATAATGGCAGATTTACTCTCTGCCCATGTAATGGGACCTGTCAGCACATGTTACATTTTAGGAGGGTGGGGATGACGGTGTAGGACGTTCCCCTATTATATCCAGATATTACACAGCAGGAAAAATGGCAATTTACTCTACTCCATGTAATGGGACCTGTCAGCACATGTTACATATAGGAGTGGGTGGGATGACGGTGTAGGACGTTCCCCCTATATATCCAGATATTACACAGCAGGGAATAATGGCAGATTTACTCTACTCCATGTAATGGGACCTGTCAGCACATGTTACATATAGGAGTGGTGGGATGATGTGTAGGACGTTCCCCCTATTATATCCAGATATTACACAGCAGGGAATAATGGCAGATTTACTCTCTCTCCCATGTAATGGGACCTGTCAGCACATGTTACATATAGGAGTGGTGGGATGACGGTGTAGGACGTTCCCCCTATTATATCCAGATATTACACAGCAGGGAATAATGGCAGATTTACTCTCTACTCCATGTAATGGGACCTGTCAGCACATGTTACATATAGGAGTGGTGGGATGACGGTGTAGGACGTTCCCCCTATTATATCCAGATATTACACAGCAGGGAAAAATGGCAGATTTACTCTCTCCCATGTAATGGGACCTGTCAGCACATGTTACATATAGGAGTGGTGGGATGACGGTGTAGGACGTTCCCCTATTATATCCAGATATTACACAGCAGGGAATAATGGCAGATTTACTCTACTCCATGTAATGGGACCTGTCAGCACATGTTACATATAGGAGTGGTGGGATGACTGGTGTAGGACGTTCCCCCTATTATATCCAGATATTACACAGCAGGAATAATGGCAGATTTACTCTCTACTCCATGTAATGGGACCTGTCAGCACATGTTACATATAGGAGTGGTGGGATGACGGTGTAGACGTTCCCCCTATTATATCCAATATTACACAGCAGGGAATAATGGCAGATTTACTCTACTCCATGTAATGGGACCTGTCAGCACATGTTACATATAGGAGTGGTGGGATGACGGTGTAGGACGTTCCCCTATTATATCCAGATATTACACAGCAGGAATAATGGCAGATTTACTCTCTACTCCATGTAATGGGACCTGTCAGCACATGTTACATATAGGAGTGGTGGGATGACGGTGTAGGACGTTCCCCTATTATATCCAGATATTACACAGCAGGAATAATGGCAGATTTACTCTCTGCTCCATGTAATGGGACCTGTCAGCACATGTTACATATAGGAGTGGTGGGATGACGGTGTAGGACGTTCCCCCTATTATATCCAGATATTACACAGCAGGGAATAATGGCAGATTTACTCTCTACTCCATGTAATGGACCTGTCAGCACATGTCACATATAGGAGTGGTGGGAAGACGGTGTAGAGATTCCCCTATTATATCCAGATATTACACAGCAGGGAATAATGGCAGATTTACTCTCTACTCCATGTAATGGGACCTGTCAGCACATGTTACATATAGGAGTGGTGGGATGACGGTGTAGGAGTTCCCCCTATTATATCCAGATATTACACAGCAGGAATAATGGCAGATTTACTCTACTCCATGTAATGGACCTGTCAGCACATGTCACATATAGGAGTGGTGGGAAGACGGTGTAGGACGTTCCCCTATTATATCCAGATATTACACAGCAGGAATAATGGCAGATTTACTCTCACTCCATGTAATGGGACCTGTCAGCACATGTTACATATAGGAGTGGTGGGATGACGGTGTAGGACGTTCCCCTATTATATCCAGATACTACACAGCAGGGAATAATGGCAGATTTACTCTACTCCATGTAATGGGACCTGTCAGCACATGTTACATATAGGAGTGGTGGGATGACGGTGTAGGACGTTCCCCTATTATATCCAGATATTACACAGCAGGGAATAATGGCAGATTTACTCTCTACTCCATGTAATGGGACCTGTCAGCACATGTTACATATAGGAGTGGTGGGGATGACGGTGTAGGACGTTCCCCCTATTATATCCAGATATTACACAGCAGGGAATAATGGCAGATTTACTCTACTCCATGTAATGGGACCTGTCAGCACATGTTACATATAGGAGTGGTGGATGACGGTGTAGGAGTTTCCCCCTATTATATCCAGATATTACACAGCAGGGAATAATGGCAGATTTACTCTCACTCCATGTAATGGGACCTGTCAGCACATGTTACATATAGGAGTGGTGGGATGACGGTGTAGGACGTTCCCCTATTATATCCAGATATTACACAGCAGGGAATAATGGCAGATTTACTCTCTGCTCCATGTAATCGGACCTGTCAGCACATGTTACATATAGGAGTGGTGGGATGACGGTGTAGGACGTTCCCCCTATTATATCCAGATATTACACAGCAGGGAATAATGGCAGATTTACTCTACTCCATGTAATGGGACCTGTCAGCACATGTTACATATAGGAGTGGTGGGATGACGGTGTAGGACGTTCCCCCTATTATATCCAGATATTACACAGCAGGGAATAATGGCAGATTTACTCTCTACTCCATGTAATGGGACCTGTCAGCACATGTTACATATAGGAGTGGTGGGATGATGGTGTAGGACGTTCCCCCTATTATATCCAGATATTACACAGCAGGGAATAATGGCAGATTTACTCTCTACTCCATGTAATGGGACCTGTCAGCACATGTTACATATAGGAGTGGTGGGATGACGGTGTAGGACGTTCCCCTATTATATCCAGATATTACACAGCAGGGAATAATGGCAGATTTACTCTCTGCTCCATGTAATGGGACCTGTCAGCACATGTTACATATAGGAGTGGTGGATGACGGTGTAGGACGTTCCCCTATTATCTCCAGATATTACACAGCAGGGATAATGGCAGATTTACTCTCTGCTCCATGTAATGGGACCTGTCAGCACATGTTACATATAGGAGTGGTGGGATGACGGTGTAGGACGTTCCCCCTATTATATCCAGATATTACACAGCAGGGAATAATGGCAGATTTACTCTACTCCATGTAATGGGACCTGTCAGCACATGTTACATATAGGAGTGGGGGGATGACGGTGTAGAACGTTCCACCCTATTAAAAAATATGTGTTTGCTGAAATCCAATGTGCCAGTCAGGAGAAATATATAATGTAAAGCCACATGCAAATCAGGATGGAAGTGCACAGGGGACGTGGAAGAAAACTGAGTGCAGTGACGCCCCCAGTGCATTTCCAGGCTAGTTTGCATATGGCTGCTATGCTTCATCTCTCACATGAGCAGCGAGGGTGGGGGGCTCCTCATTCATGTGGTGAAAGGGGTCCTCAAACATTTACCTATGGATGTGCCGTACGTTCTCATATGTAGACTCCCCATATAACGAATATTAATCCCATTTACAGACTCTTGTCATTTCTCCCTTATATTGCGGGATTATGTATGTAGGACTGATATCGACTAATACATTTTATTTCTTCATCACTTTATCACTATTTTAGTACCATCAGCGCTGGCGAATCCAGAAAGTGGAATTTGTGAGATCCCGGAGATCCAAGAATCCGCCGGTGTAAGTATTATAGAGATATAAGGAGTGTCTCTGTATCACCAGATCATGGGGTGTGAGTGACCCATCCATATTATCCCCCATATAATCATGGACGTCTCTGTTTTAAGTGTAGATGACACTATGGTGTTAGAGAATAGCATTTATATTAAATGGAATCTGTCACCAGGTTTATGCTGTAGCATAATGTAGGGATGTAGGGACTGAGACCCTGATTCCAGCGATATATCACTTACTTTACTGGGGGCAGCAGATATGATGATATCCCTGTTTTCTCTGCTGCAAATCTAGCAGAGCTCTAAATGCTGAGCTTTGTACAACACCGCCCACACCACTGATTGACAGCTTTCTGTGTACACTGTGCATAGGCAGAAAGCTGCTATTCAGTGGTGGTGCTGGATTCACAGGGCAATTACACTACATGGCACGAGACACTTAACCCTCCAGTGATAAACTCCTGCTGATCAAACATTGATCTTATTAAAACAACAGCACAAAGCCTAGTAAGTAACACATTGCTGGAATCAGGGTCTCTGCCCCTAAATCATAACTACTCCCAGATTACGTAGCACAAACCTGCTGACAGATTCCCTGTAAGTTGTCAGGTGTGTGATCTCCCATATTATCCAGCACTTTACAATAATACCGGTATATAGAGGGATCCCCCTTATATTACATCCGTGTCTGCGGAGCGTCGGCTCGTATCGTCCCTACATCGGATCAGTGTAAATCAGCTGGGACATAATAGAGAAGTTTTTACATCCTGATATGTTTTCCTGCAGCTTCGATATCTTAGTATTATTTCTTATTCTTTTTTAGGAGTCGATCAGATCATTGATCCCGGCAGGAGAGCCGCGTATGAGCGACTATGAGACATCTAAACTGATCGGCAGTGGATCTTTTGGTGAGATTTCTGTTCCCATAATCCCCATTTCTCAGGGTTCCCTATGACAATGCTTCTGCCTCTGTGCTCTGCTATTCAGTGTTATCATAGGGAAACGATCGGAGTCCACATCTCCATGTCACTATTCAGCTCAGTTATATACAGCTGAGCGACCTGATCTGTAACCAATCAGTCTGTAAGGAGAGGGATGATAGAATCCACCCACCGCTCCTAGACCTCCTCTGTTCTTATGCTGCCGCCTCCACCTCAGCTTCCCCATCCTCTGACCCATCTTCGTTTTTTTAGGAGCTCCATTAGGGAGCTGGTAATAGTGATTGGCTGCACACGGTCACGTGAGGGGTGACACGATACTGACGGCAATAACAGCCAAAGACCGGCACAGAGGACGGCGGACGGCAGTGATGGACGGGGAGGGACGAGGACACGTGGGTATAATGTGTTTCATTACATTTTAACCCTCTTCCCGCCTCTCCATTTATTCCGCCTTGGGCTGTGGAGAAAGCCTAAAAACCATCTTCTTACGACAAATGGAGCATTTTCAATTTTGACCAATTTTTATTCTTACTGAATTGTATCTACTGGTCGGGTATCGGGAATCTGCCCACGATGAATTTCGGTAGATTCTCTCATCTATAATGTGACCTGGTGAGGGCAGACGGGCGCGGTGCAGACCTCCCATCATCTATGTAACGTTATTTCATGGATTTCTAGATGTGGATTCCTAGCTGGTAACATTAGTACAGAAGATCATGTAATGACTTGTGTATACAGACTGTTAATAAGGATTCATTATAAACCATGGCTCTCCTTCTCTCCAGGGACGTCTACCTAGTGCGCCACAAAGAATCACAACAGATCTTTGCTATGAAGAGAATTTCCAAGAGGAACCTGAATACTCGGGAAGATGTGGCACGAGCCTTTCTGGAGAGGGACATCTTGACATTCGCAGATTGTCCCTTTGTGACCTCCATGCTCTGCTCCTTCCCTACGAGATCTCACCTGTGTATGGTCATGGAGTATGTAGGAGGTAGGACACGTACAGTGTATTATATTCACCCACGTCTGCTGACATCTTATCACCTCTCACATCATTAAGACTTGTCCTCGAGGACGTTACATCCCCACTGAGCATTTACTATAGGTGATCTATTACCATGGTGCCCAGAAAGTCATTGATGTGTGTGATCTCCCTGTATGTCCACACTGAGCACGTCAGTGTCTCCAGCTGTAGACCAGATGTGACATCACTTTATGTCATTAGATACTTGGATGACAATTTCATCATGACCCGAGACTAATATTATGTACATTATATCTTTATATATTGCCTCCTGCCCCGACGTTTCCGCTCACTTCTCATTATACATCATGGTGGTCTGCTGTATAAACCCCTCACCGTCATATTTCCTTTCTTCTATAGGTGGAGACTGTGCGACCCTTCTAAGCACCATGGGTCATTTCTCTGTCCCGTTGGCCCGCCTGTACTTTGCAGAAGCGGTCCTTGGCGTGGAATATTTGCATAGTTACGGTGTTGTGCACAGAGACCTGAAGCCGCAGAAGTAAGTGCATACCTGTAGTATAAGAAAGGGGGAAGTTATCCTTTATTATCTCACGGTCTATGAAGCTAAATCATCTTCTCTTTCACAGCCTCCTGATAACATCTGCCGGACATATTAAAGTTGCCGACTTTGGACTTTCAAAAGTTGGTGTCATGATACCAAGCACCAACATCTACAAGCGATCAGCGAAGGACATCTCCATAGAGTTCCTGGACCGTGAGGTCAGCATTGCCTACAGGAACTTACCTTGTTCTGTACAAATTTCATAACTATTTTCTCCTCCCCAATGTTCTTCATTTTTGGAGAGCTTTTCCACTGATATTTTATCTTCTCTAATTCTGTTTTTTTGTCAAGATCTTGTCATAATAATCGTTTAATTGATTCTCATCTCTATCTTCTGTTGGATTCCAGGATTGTGGCACCCTGTGTTACATAGCCCCTGAGGTCATCCTGAAGAAAGGCTATGGAAGACCTATTGACTGGTGGTCAATGGGGATAATCCTGCATAAATTTCTGCTGGGATATCGACCATTTCGCGAAAATTCCCCAACTGAACTGAAACACAATATTGTCGGTGGTAAGTAGAATAATCCCATCATTGTTTTGCCTGGTTACATGGCTTTAGTTATTTCCTTTGCTTTACCTTACAGCCAATACAGAGGTTTTATTTTCTGTAATTTTCTATATAACAGGAGATATAATTTGGAATAGTCATCAAACTACTCCACCCGATGCTCAGGACATCATCAATCAGCTACTCAGAAAAAATCCTGTGGATAGACTTGGGACAGGTAACAGATACAATAATATCAATATTCCCTTGTTACACCGAGGACATATCACTCATGTCCATGAGGATCATTACTTCTCTATCAGCTTCTCCATTTATCGTTCTCATTGCTAAGATTTTCATTCTATTTCCTACATGTCTGCTCAGTTGTGTAATTAGTTCTAATTAAGATAAACTGTTCAGATATGAAGCTGTCTCTGACAATGTCTGCATCACTTTTGTTTTCCATTATCCAGGAGGAGCTTTTGAGATCAAGGGTCATCCATTTCTTAGTGACTTAGACTTTGATACCCTTCTAAGTCAAAAGCCAGAGTACGTTCCTCAGCATGCGTCAGATGTGAACACCATCTTATCTATCAGTAAGTAGAAGGAGACGTCATCTAGACTGTGTCTGTTTGTCTCGTCTTCCATATTTTGTGACAACTGGTTCCCATTAATAAATGGTGACTGTTATACTGACAAACTGTAATAACACTTCATTCCTATGTCTTGCAGACCTTTCTAATCTGGTCTCAGAGGATGAGAAGGGCACAAGTGAGGACAATGAGAGCCTTGACTTCAAAAATTTTACTTCATGTTCTGAAAGGCTTTCTAAAGTAAGTATCTGTTTAATAAATCCCAAATATGTATAAAAAAGACCTATAAAGGTAGACATACAATTATTTCATATCTTTTTGCTTCTGCATGTAGCTCTATACCACCGTTACCAGGATGAAGATTAATGAGAATCCCAAGCTTCTCCAGATTGTACCCAAGAATCCAGCACAAATATCTCAGAAATGTGAGTAGATTATGAGGTCATTACTGGGAGGTCTAGGCTGATATACATGCACAACACCAAATATAGGACATAAATACCATAATATCAAATTCAGCATCCACCATCCCATGGTTAGAGGTCATTGTGCTTTTGGCCTTAGTAACTGCTGGTGATAACAGCCCATAATTGTGGATGGTTATGCATTTTTAATGCTGCTGTCACTATAGAAGAAATATAGTATATGTCAGATATTCCTGGTAGTTGTTTTCTGCTCCGCTCTATAAAAGTTAGTTTTGAGCAGAAGACCTTCCCCGCTATGGCAGTCATATGTCCTATTAGGCCTTATAGTCGGTGTTCTTATAGTGAGACAACCCCTTTTATAATGCGTTTACTTGTGATTTTATGTGTTTTTCTTCTTACAAACAGGCTGGAAGAATCTGTCCCTGTATCTTTTGGAGACGTCGTTATTAGCATCATATCATCCTCGTCCCCACTGTCAGGTATGTCCATGTCTACAGCACCAACAATGGGAATGTTGGCTTCAAGGCTCCAATATTTCCACATGGTTTTTCTGTAATAGATCTGTTATGTTTTCCATGTTTCATGTATAAATGGTGACTGTTATACTGACAACCTCTAATAACACTTCATTACCTCTGTCTTGTAGATCATTCTGAGATAAAGGAACATCTGGACTCAGAGTATGAGGAGGATCCCAAGTCCCCTCCAGAGTGCGCTCCAAAATCCAGCACAGACGTCTCAGAACAGTAAGTAGATTATGGGTCATTACTGGGAGCTCATCACCCGATATAGGACATAAATACCATAATATCACATGGAGCATGCACCGCCCATGGTGAGAGGTCATTGTGCTTTGGGCCTTAGTAACTGCTGGTGATAACAGCCCATAATTGTGGATGGTTATGCATTTTTAATGCTGCTGTCACTATAGAAGAAATATAGTATATGTCAGATATTCCTGGTAGTTGTTTTCTGCTCCGCTCTATAAAAGTTAGTTTTGAGCAGAAGACCTTCCCCGCTATGGCAGTCATATGTCCTATTAGGCCTTATAGTCGGTGTTCTTATAGTGAGACAACCCCTTTTATAATGCGTTTCCTTGTGATTTACGTGTTTTTCTTCTTACAAACAGGCTGGAAGAATCTGTCCCTGTATCTGTTGGAGACGTCGTTATTAGCATCATATCATCCTCGTCCCCACTGTCAGGTATGTCCATGTCTACAGCACCAACAATGGGAATGTTGGCTTCAAGGCTCCAATATTTCCACATGGTTTTTCTGTAATAGATCTGTTATGTTTTCCATGTTTCATGTATAAATGGTGACTGTTATACTGACAACCTCTAATAACACTTCATTACCTCTGTCTTGTAGATCATTCTGAGATAAAGGAACATCTGGACTCAGAGGATGAGGAGGATCCCAAGTCCCCTCCAGAGTGTGCTCCAAAATCCAGCACAGACGTCTCAGAACAGTAAGTAGATTATGGGGTCATTACTGGGAGCTCATCACCCGATATAGGACATAAATACCATAATATCACATGGAGCATGCACCGCCCATGGCGAGAGGTCATTGTGCTTTGGGCCTTAGTAACTGCTGGTGATAACAGCCCATAATTGTGGATGGTTATGTATTTTTAGTGTTATGTATTTTTAGAAGAGATGTAGTATAAGGCTGGAGTCACACTTAGCTTATCAAAAATCGGTCCAATTTTGACGGCTGAGAATCGCACAAATGTTTCCCGAACAGTGATCCGTGTGTAATCCGTTGGCAATACGAGGATGAGATTTCCTCGCATCTAAGTATCTGTGTGACATCCGTATGGCATCTGTATGGCATGCGTATGCCGTTATTTTCTCACAGACTTGCAAAATGGACATTTAACTAATCCATGTCCTGAAATATTTGTCAAAACATATATATATATATATATATATATATATATTGTAACATTTCCAGGGGATATAGCTCTGAGATCGCCGTCTGGGTAGACAGAGTGGCACGGAAACAGTTCATTCAGACAGCAGTTCTGGTGAAAACTGGCCGCAACCAGCTTTATTAAAGTCCACAGCAAACAGATAAAAACAAATCATAAACAGAAGACCTAGGCTTGTCTAGCCACTAATTACACTTAGATAGATTTCCCTATCTATCCGGGTCCCGACTCTACCAGCCGGGGCCAAAACAACACATATGTTCAGCATTTGTCAGCATTTACCAGCATTTACCAGCATGGAGGTTCACAGAGTCTCCTCCTTGTGTCTGAAGGCACCTTCAACGTCCAGACTTGAGAGCTCCCTCCTATTCAGCCGCTATTCGCACGGATTCTTACTGAGACTACTCCTGTGTCCGGGGTACATCGAGCACCCAGACTGAGATAGCTCACACTCCTGAGACTGCTTCTTGTGCCGGGACACCTTCCTGTGTCCAGACTAAGCTAGCTCTCTGACTGTGTTTGCAGACACCTACTTCTGGTCTCCTAATTAACAGCTGAATGGTTTCAGGCCTGAGCTGCAAGTGTGTGCTGAATGTAAGGTGTAGTGACCTTTCTCTACCACTAGGTTTACAAAGCCACACATTTCCCTTATACCATACAGCACAGTACCTAGGTGAAATGTACACCCCATTCGACACATATTCCTTCACTGTCTCACATATCCCCTCCCTCTTCTCCAGACCGGAGGGCTGGTCATCCAGACCGGAGGGCTGGTCAACAATCCAAAAGAGACAGTGAACTCTGGACCAGTCATGACCTTCATCAGCTTCATCTTCATCTGAAGCATCCGCACTACCCTGTACCCTCCCAGGCCTATGCTCTCTGCGGGCCTCGGGTATCCTGCACGGTTTCATCTTGACCTTAGGGCCGGGCTCAGTTTTGATATAGTGCCTGGCCAGAGAAGTACGACCCGGCCCATCAGAACACTTCTGCTGACTCTTCCTCAGAAACTCACGTACCTCCTGTCCCTGGTGCACTGACCATGTGTCACCAACTATCACAGAAGGTATAGGGGGTTTTTCACTTTTCTCCAGTTCCCCTTGAACCTTCTTTACTTCATTGAGCTTCTCCAGAAGATGCTCATGGCTCTCATCACGCTCCTTCATCACAGTTTGGAGTTTTTTCTGAGAAGTAATCACTTCATCTTGTACCTGTTGGACGTCCTTTATGTCTTCAGCCCCTTCTTCAGGCTCTTCTGGTAGGACATGCTCAGAAGCCCTACTGTCAGTCTTACATTCTACTTCTTCAGTCACATCATTATGGTCTCCAATATCTCCATTTATTCCAGCTTTCAAGTTCTCCTTGATAGCTGCATCTGTATACTCAGAACCCGCTGGATTCTTCTCTTCCACCACGTTCTGCATCCCGTCTGAGCTCCCGTGTGTCTGCAGCGGCAACGGAGTGACACACCGCTTTTCCCATTTATTGGAACGTGGCTCCGATGTAGACTCCATGAAAGTGCGCTTGAGCTCACCAATGCCAGCCTGATGTCTCAAAATCTCATCTTGTGATTTATCCAGATCCTTGGTATCACTCGGGAACACTGCTGGGGCTCCGGGCGCCGAACTTCCAGCCTGAGCTTCACGAGTTGCAGCTACTGATCCGGACCGTAACCCGTCCACGCCGCTGTCTTCGGCAGAAACAGATTCCTGGACAGAGTCAGTCCCCATATCTTCAGTCTTGTTCCTCACAGCTTCACTTGAGACCTCAGCTTCTGATGAGGCATCTGGTTTGGTGTCTACCACTTCTATGGCTTTTTCCACCTCTGCAGCATCACCTTCAGAGTCCTTGGCATGATGCAGATCCACACCACACACCGACAACTTCTCATCTTCAACAGCATCCACTTGTGCTGTGTTCAGTTTCAGAGTCCTGCCTTTAAAGCTCAGCTCTCCTCCTTTCACCTTAGTCTTCGCCAGGGAACCGGCCAACTGTAAAACATCTTCAGATGCCATCTTCTATCTGGCTGTAAGGTCAGCATCAGCTTTCTTCTCAGGACTCTCAACCTCCTCTGCTACCATGCCTTCCTCATTTGCACTGGTTGCTTTATGGTCATCAGATGATTCACTATCACTATCCCTGTCTGACCCCTTTTTCTCAGCCACATCTGGCTCACTGTCAGGGCTATACACTTCATTTTCATTCACATCCTGCTCACTGTCAGGGTTATACAATTCATTTTCATTCGCATCCTGCTCACTGTCAGGGTTATACAATTCATTTTCATTCACATCCTGCTCACTGTCAGGGTTATACAATTCATTCTCATTTACATCTTGATCTGGAACCTTAGTTAACATGTCATCCACAACATTAACTTCACCATCTGGTCCCTCAAATATGTGACTATGTGACAACCCCAGCACTATACTTCTATATAGCTCAGGTACTAGGAGCTGACTCACGACCTCTCCCTGGACTTCAGTGTCCCTATACAATAGGCTATTGTCCATGGCAGCATGAGGAAACCTCTCCTCAGAGCCAGGCTCCTGGGAAACCTCATTTAGAACAATCATATTTTCCTGTGCCGTCCTAAGAGTGGGGTCTCGCCACTGCTCACTCTCAAAATTGTCACAGGACACAGGCAAGTCAGGGACACTCGGTTCCCGAGAACCACCATCCTCGTCTCCCAACATCACCTGCAAAGGAATTTCATCACCATCACAGTCATCATTATCATCAACATCATTATCATGACCATGATCAGTATCATCATCACTATCATGATCATCATCACTATCATTATTAGCATCATTATCATGGTCATCATCATTATCATGATCATCATCTTCATCATCATTATCATTATCATCATCATCACATAAGTTTAACGGCCCACTAGCATTGTGTTCCGCCCCTCGGGACTGCGCACCCTCAATAGGAGCTTCATCACACTGTCCATCAGAAACATTTTTTCCCCAGAGACCCTTAGATCGGGAAAGTCATTACCCAATATAACGGGGTGCACCAGGGTCTTCACTACCCCCACTTCACATGAAACCTCCCCGAGTTTGGGGACCAAGTCCACGGCAGTTTCTGGGTAGACTTTGGTGTCTCCATGGATGCACACCACACTCAGGTGTTTATCAGGGATGAAGTCCCTATCAATCAGGCTGTCATATACGGAAGTCACTGGACTCTCTGAGTCCAAGAGGGCCTGTGCTGGGCAGTCATTTACAACCACCGGGACCCCTGTGGTCCAGTCTCTTCGGCTGCGGTGGACACACACACAGGTTCTGCGCAGAGAGAGAGGGATCTGCCAACATCACAACACATAGGCTCCCCCTCTATTGGACAGTTGGCTGCAATTTCACGCCAGCTCCAACACTGTCCATCACACTCTCCCACCCACATGTCCCTCGGGCCTGAACCCGCTTATCAGCATACCCCATGTCCCCAACAGCTGGAACGCTCTTACCGCGAGAGTTCAGCGTCCGGAACTCTGAAGTGACGACCTCTCAGACGGCTGTACCTCAGGAGGACGTCCTTGGGTGTAGCGGTCCACTATCACCTTTTCAACTCCATAATCAGGTTTGCTGACTGCAGACTCCCAACTGCATCTCCAGTCATGAACTCCCCTGGCACGGCTGTCACCGTAACACCCAGCCGGGTAAGAATCTCTGCTTTCAGCTTGGCATAGTCTTGGCTGTCCTGCTCGCTCAGGTCAGCATAGGCCCTTTGGGGCACTCCAATCAGATAGGGTGCGACCATCATGGCCCATTCAGATAGGGGCAGATTCTCCTTCTCTGCCAGTCTCTCAAACCTAGTGAGATATACCTCCACATCATCACGAGGTGTCATCTTTTTCAAGGACCGTCTTACCGCCTTCTTTACAGCGGACAACGCAGGTGCCTTCACAACATTACTTCGGGACGCGGCACCGAAATCCTTTTTTTGTGCTGCCATCCGCTCAACACAATAACCGGTTATTCTCCTGCTGTTGCTGCAGGAATTGCTGCTGGGCCTGCTGCATGCGCTGCTGGTGCTGCAGGCGCTGCTGCTCCATGCTCCGGGGGGCCTGGACCAGGTACTCAATGAGCTCCTCCATACTGCCGGACTTATCTGTCTCAACCACGGCAGTCTTATGTTGCATATTAACTTGCGCCATTTGTTCAAACAGCGCCTCCATGCTGTCATCCATGCTGTCAGACTTCTCTGTCTCAACAACGGCAGTCTTCACTCAAGACATACACACTCCACAGTCTTTTCCACAGAAAAATTCAGCTCTGCTGTGCAGACACTTTTTTTTTTTTTCTCTGCAAACTCTATTAGGGCCACTGTCTCTTTAAGACTGCTCCAATAGACGTTTCTCTTTTGCTGCTGCACACTCCACAGTCCTTTCCACAACAAGTTCAGCTTTGCTGTGCAGACACACCCTTTTTTTTTTTTTTTTCTTTTGCAAACTCTATTAGGGCTACTGTCTCTTTAAGACTGCTCCAATCAGACGTTTTTTTCTGACACACTTTTTTTTTTCTCTGCTGCTGCTTCAACAGACTTCACCTTTATTGCTGTCTCTAAGCCACTGTGCTGCCAGCACCAATTATATCAGCCACTGTGCTGCACGCACATTCCAGCACCAATTGTATCAGCCACTGTGCTGCCCCAGCATTCTCCGCCAATTGTAACATTTCCAGGGATATAGCTCTGAGATCGCCGTCTGGGTAGACAGAGTGGCACGGAAACAGTTCATTCAGACAGCAGTTCTGGTGAAAACTGGCCGCAACCAGCTTTATTAAAGTCCACAGCAAACAGATAAAAACAAATCATAAACAGAAGACCTAGGCTTGTCTAGCCACTAATTACACTTAGATAGATTTCCCTATCTATCCGGGTCCCGACTCTACCAGCCGGGGCCAAAACAACACATATGTTCAGCATTTGTCAGCATTTACCAGCATTTACCAGCATGGAGGTTCACAGAGTCTCCTCCTTGTGTCTGAAGGCACCTTCAACGTCCAGACTTGAGAGAGCTCCCCTCCTATTCAGCCGCTATTCGCACGGATTCTTACTGAGACTACTCCTGTGTCCGGGTACATCGAGCACCCAGACTGAGATAGCTCACACTCCTGGAGACTGCTTCTTGTGCCGGGACACCTTCCTGTGTCCAGACTAAGCTAGCTCTCTGACTGTGTTTGCAGACACCTACTTCTGGTCTCCTAATTAACAGCTGAATGGCTTCAGGCCTGAGCTGCAAGTGTGTGCTGAATGTAAGGTGTAGTGACCTTTCTCTACCACTAGGTTTACAAAGCCACACATTTCCCTTATACCATACAGCACAGTACCTAGGTGAAATGTACACCCCATTCGACACATATTCCTTCACTGTCTCACAATATATATATATATATGTCAGTGAGACACACACACATTTGTATCTTTATATTTCATAGAGAGATAGATAGCAGAATAGCCGTTAATTCATTTGTCGGCTTCTGTAAAGTCATTGCAGAAGCCGACAGGATAGGAGACATGGTTTACATACAGTAAACCCATGCAGAACAGTTAGATTTATAGATGTCAGTGACTTATACTGTTAGTAGTATGTGTGTGTAAAATTTGGGACCTGTATATATTAAGTAAAATAATGTATTCATGTAAAAAATTGCCTGGGCTCCCGCGCAATTTTCTGTGCCAGAGAGGGAAAAACAGTGACTGAGGGTAGATATTAAAAGCCTAGAAAGTGACCATGGTTATTGCTCCCCCCCATGGCTAAAAATATCTGACCCCAGCCACCCCAGAAAAGGCGCATCTGTAAGATGCGCCAATTCCAGCAATTAGCCTCTCTCTTTTCACTGCCCTGTAGCTGTGGCATATGGAGAAATAGGAGGTTAATGTCACCTTTGTATTGTAAGGTGACATTAAGCCTGGCTTAGTAATGACTAGGTGTCAATAAGACACCTATCCATCACTAATCCTGAAGTTTGTAAAGGGTTAAATAAACACACAGGCAGAATAAAGTATTTGAAAGAAATGAAAGACCACACAGTTTTGCATTTCTTTATTCTTCTGCTAATGCAAACGATGCCCTTGATCTCCTGTAATAAAGAAAAAAGAAAAAAAACAGCAATATACCATACCTGGCGGATATATAGTTTACAACCGGAATGGTGCTAGTGCGACCGCCCCGGCTGTAAACCACTGATGAATGAATGAGAAGCTGCCGGCAGCAGCATCAGTGACTAGTGCTGAGGTTACTGATGCTGCGCAGCCTCACAGCCTGATCCGGGGTGAACTCTTGAGCGTGGAAAAATGACAGTTCATTTTCCCAAATTGTCGTCGGCATCTTCTCATTCATTCATCAGTGGTTTACAGCCGGGGCGGTCGCATTAGCACCACTCCCGGTTGTAAACTTTATATCCCACAGATATGGATTACGGCGTGGGACAGATCGCCGGACAGGTATGGTATATTGTTGCTTTTTTTATTATTTCTCACAAGTCACACTGATGGTCCGTGTGGTGTCCGTATTTTTCTCGCCCCCATAGACTTGCATTGGTGTCATGGGTGCATCGCCACGAAGATCGTCGCGATTGCACATTCTGACTTCTCACAGCTGAGCTGCTGTTTCTTTGTGTTTGGTAATGAGAGAGTTAATTTTACCTAGCTCTTTGCTAAGACTAGGTCCAGCCTCGCCCGGCTGCTTTTGATTATGTTCTAATTAGTTTCCTTTATATTCCTGCCAGTCTGGGTGTTAGACGCCGGTGAAAGCATTCATGTAGTCTAGCAGACTGAAGCGGTTCTGAGAATACTTAAGCTAAGAGCTCCTTAGTTGTTTTTACTCTTATAGCTTATAGTTTATCTCTGAGACCTTAGGTGTTCCTACTGTGTGTGAGTGTTGTATGTAAGACTTTATTTACTTTATTTCTTGTCTTTCTTGTATGTCTTTCTGTTCATTAACCGTTACCTGTTCATTCCCTTTGGTGGTATTCAGGGTCCTTCTTAGGACTAGAATACAGTTGGCAGGGATTGATAGGAGACAGGGTTTACGCTGGTGGCCTGGACCTCTGTACCTTTAACAGTACCTCCAGGTAGAGGGATTAGTTAGGACCCCAGTTTAGGGTCAGCTTAGACCCCGGTCACCCTCTAGCCGGAGACAGCGTATAACGGATTCCGTTTTGACCCACTGGACATTCTGTCAGGTAAATCTATGTTATCATATATCTATGCGCATGTTATATAGTATGTTGCCCTTTTGATATAGATTACTGACATCACATATATATATCTGCTATACAGCGTGACATTTTCACCGGCCCAAACTAAAAATTCTCCCCAGCTGTCATGGATCCAGTAGCCCAGCTGGCCCGGCAGTTGCAGGGGTTGTCCATGGAATTTGCAGACATTAAGTCCAAGGTTTTGTCCCCCCCGGAGCAAACCAGATCTGAACCTAAGGTTGCTCTCCCGGATAGGTTCACTGGTGGGCGGGACAAATTTTTTACTTTCCGGGAGGCATGTAAATTGTACTTTCGGCTGCGGCCTCGGTCATCTGGGAGTGAAGAGCAGAGGGTGGGAATTGTTATATCGCTCTTACAAGGGGACCCTCAATCTTGGGCGTTCTCTATTCCTCCAGGCTCCCCAGATCTCCAGTCAGTGGATCGATTTTTTACTGCCCTGGGTCTGGTATATGATGATCCGGATCGAGTTTCCCTTGCTGAAACAAGGTTACGTAAAATACGGCAAGGAAATCGTCCAGCGGAGGAATATTCTTCTGAGTTCCGTAGATGGGCAACAGATACTCAGTGGAATGACCCAGCTCTTAGGAGCCAGTTTTGTCAAGGGTTGTCTGACAAATTAAAAGATGTGTTGGCTCAGTATGATTCTCCTCCATCACTGGAGGCTGCTATGGCCCTCGCTATTCGCATTGATAGACGACTTCGGGGAAGACGCGAGGTAACTCCGCCCCCCGTGATGACTCCACCTACTACTAAAGTCCCTTTTACTGAGGTTCCCCTGGTCTGTTCTGAGGAACCCATGCAGTTGGGAGGGACATCATTTTGTAGGAGGGAATCGGCGGTGCGCCGCAAGACTAGAAGGTGTTTCTTTTGCGGGAGAGAGGGACATTTTGTTGGGGGGTGTCCATCCCGGACCTCTTTGAGCCAAGGAGTTAACCTGGGTGTGTGTATTTCGTCCCCAAATCCCTCTCAGTTTCTCGTGCCTGCGGAGGTGGTGATTGGTACTAGAACTGAGAGGATTTCTGTTTTTCTTGATAGTGGGTCCGGGGCTAATCTGGTGGACGCTCGGTTTGCCCAGGTGCATGGTATGCAACTGAGTGTATTGGCCAAACCGGTCCCTATACTCTCTATTGATTCTAGACCTCTTGGTCAAGGTAGCTTGGTACAAGCTGTTCATAACATAGATCTTCGAGTAGGGGCAATACATAAAGAGCATTTGTCTTGTTATGTGCTGGAGGGTCTACCTACTCCTATTGTGTTGGGACTTCCTTGGTTGGCTAAACATAACCCAGTGATTGATTGGCAATCCAGAAAGATAAGCCAGTGGGGTGAATTTTGCAAGAATAACTGCATGAGCACGGTCATCGGTGCGGTTGTGCCTAGGACTTTGTCTCCTTTTCTGGAGGACTTTGGGGAGATGTTCTCAGAGGAGGGGTGTAAAGAGTTACCTCCTCATCGCGCATATGACTGCTCAATAAAGTTGCTTCCTGATGCCTTATCTCGTACTTTCCCAGGGACCGGGAGGATGGATGATCCGGTTCCTATTCCTCAGGAGGGAGTTGTAGTGTCAGCTGTATGCTCTGAGCTTGAGGGGGAGGTATTGGGGCTCAGGGGGACGCCCCTGTGGGACTTCCAAGGAGATTGATAGTTCCAGATCGGTTAAGACTGAAGGTTACGGAGAACCATTACAAACGGATGGCTGATAGGGGGAGAGTTTCTGGTCGAGATCTGAAGGTGAACGATCTGGTGTGGTTGTCTACCAGGAATATAAAACTTAAAGTTCCCTCCTGGAGGTTGGGTCCCAGATTCATTGGGCCGTACAGGATCAGTTCCATAATTAATCCTGTGGCATTTCGTCTGGACCTCCCTCCTACGTTTAAAATTCATAATGTGTTTCACAAGTCATTACTTAAAAAGTATGTGGCATCAGTCATACCGTCACCTCTACCTCCTCCTTCAGTGGTAGTCAATGATAATGTGGAATTTCATGGGTCGAAAATCATTGACTCACGTCTCAGTCGCCGATCCCCTCAGTACTTAGTTCTTTGGAGGGGGTATGGTCCTGAGGAGAGGACGTGGGTCCCTGCGTCTGATGCTAACGCAGATCGATTGGTTCGGACCTTTCACACAACTTACCCGGACAGACCTGGTCATGAGGGTCCGGAGGCCCCTCGTAGAAGGGGGGGTACTGTCATGGGTGCATCGCCACGAAGATCGTCGCGATTGCACATTCTGACTTCTCACAGCTGAGCTGCTGTTTCTTTGTGTTTGGTAATGAGAGAGTTAATTTTACCTAGCTCTTTGCTAAGACTAGGTCCAGCCTCGCCCGGCTGCTTTTGATTATGTTCTAATTAGTTTCCTTTATATTCCTGCCAGTCTGGGTGTTAGACGCCGGTGAAAGCCTTCATGTAGTCTAGCAGACTGGATCGGTTCTGAGAATACTTAAGCTAAGAGCTCCTTAGTTGTTTTTACTCTTATAGCTTATAGTTTATCTCTGAGACCTTAGGTGTTCCTACTGTGTGTGAGTGTTGTATGTAAGACTTTATTTACTTTATTTCTTGTCTTTCTTGTATGTTATTCTGTTCATTAACCGTTACCTGTTCATTCCCTTTGGTGGTATTCAGGGTCCTTCTTAGGACTAGAATACAGTTGGCAGGGATTGATAGGAGACAGGGTTTACGCTGGTGGCCTGGACCTCTGTACCTTTAACAGTACCTCCAGGTAGAGGGATTAGTTAGGACCCCAGTTTAGGGTCAGCTTAGACCCCGGTCACCCTCTAGCCGGAGACAGCGTATAACGGATTCCGTTTTGACCCACTGGACATTCTGTCAGGTAATATTATGTTATCATATATCTATGCGCATGTTATATAGTATGTTGCCCTTTTGATATAGATTACTGACATCACATATATATATCTGCTATACAGCGTGACAATTGGCTAGTCTCGCCGTTATACGCGTACAATCGCTGCATGCTGTGAGTTCACTCGCTCGTATAACACAGACGAGAAAAAAAACGGTAATGGGAGCTGCCCCATAGATTAACATTGGTCCGAGTGCTGTGTGATGTTTCCTCGCTTAACACTCGTCCGTATTCCTCTCTAGTGTGACTCCGGCCTAATACGCCAGATATTCCTGGTAGTTGTATTCTGCTCCGCTCTATACAAGTTAGTTTTGAGCAGAAGACCTTCCCCGCTATGGCAGTCATATGTCCTATTAGGCCTTATAGTCGGTGTTCTTATAGTGAGACAACCCCTTTTATACTGCGTTTACTTGTGATTTACGTGTTTTTTTTCTTTATACAAACAGGCAGGAAGAATCTGTCCCTGTATCTGTTGGAGACGTCGTTATTAGCATCATATCATCCTCTTCCCCACTGTCAAGTATGTCCATGTCTACAGCACCAACAATGGGAATGTTGGCTTCAAGGCTCCAATATTTCCACATGGTTTTTCTGTAATAGATCTGTTATGTTTTCCATGTTTCATGTATAAATGGTGACTGTTATACTGACAACCTCTAATAACACTTCATTACCTCTGTCTTGTAGATCATTCTGAGATAAAGGAACATCTGGACTCAGAGGATGAGGAGGATCCCAAGTCCCCTCCAGAGTGTGCTCCAGAATCCAGCACAGACGTCTCAGAACAGTAAGTAGATTATGGGGTCATTACTGGGAGCTCATCACCAGATATAGGACATAAATACCAGAATATCACATGGAGCATGCACCGCCCATGGAGAGAGGTCATTGTGCTTTTGGCTTCAGAAACCATTGATGATAACAGCCCATATCTGTGGCCGGTCATGCATTTTTCGTGCTGCCTACACTGTAGGAGAGATGTAGTATTACATGCCACACATTCTTAGTAGAAGACAGCGTTGAGCAGAAGACCTTCCCCGCTATGGCAGTCATATGTCCTATTAGGTCTTATAGTCAGTGTTGTTATAGTCAGACAATCCCTTTTATACTGATTTACTTGTGATTTACGTGTTTTTTTCTTCCAAACAGGCAGAAAGAATCTGTCACAGTATCTGATGGAGACATCGCTATTACCATCTTATCATCCTCGTCCCCACTGTCAGGTATGTCCATGTCTACAGCACCAACAATGGGAATGTTGGCTTCAAGGCTCCAATATTTCCACATGGTTTTTTCTGTAATAAGTCTCCTTTGTTATCGATGTTTCTTGGATCCCAATGATGTTGCCCATGGGCCCATACTGTGTCCCTAGTTCACTAATTTTGCACAGGAGCTTTTTCATGGATTCTGTGAGACACGTTGTGGGATCCAATAACGTCTATCATCATGAGGAGACATGGTCTCCTATAACAGAATACATTATATAGGACGTATTCTGCCCTATTAGGATATAATACCAGATTATCAGGTCTATAGGACACAGGACTAGAACAATCCTACTATATACAGGAGACAAAGCAGGTCCCATTAGGATTTGTCATTACTGATGTTTTTATTTTACTTTCTGATCAGAATTTCCAGCTCAGACGGAAAGAATATCTGCAGTAAATCTGAGTAAAGATGAAGAAAAATCAGAAAATGGAAAAAAGGGGAAAAAGAGACGAGGTAAGTGTGAGAATTGGCTCCAATGTTGTGTGATGTCAGTGAGAATCATTCATGTGTAGCAGATGTCATCTGTCAGTGATGGGATTGTCACATGTATGACTGCTGACGATGACCCCGACCTGTGTGTGATGAGATTCCTCTGCCGTCCGGCCACAGTGACTGCACAGTATTATCATGTCCTATGGCATCCCATCACTTACATTATATTACTTCTCTTCTCATAGGTTCCATCTTCCGCCGGATCTTATCATCCTGCCGGCGCGGATTATCCAGGGCTGCTCGAGTATTTTCTTGTTGTCACTGTGTTGACACTGTGCCTCTAGAACCATCTAAAGGACGGAAAACCTAAGCATCCAGCGCCCTGAAGCCCAGCAGATCCACCATCGCTGCTGGAGCTGTATAGAAGGACCTTCACCATCTACCTGTGGCCTTCTGACTCTAAACATCCACCACCCTGAAGCCCAGCAGATCCACCATCGCTGCTGGAGCTGTATAGAAGGATCTTCACCATCTACCTGTGGCCTTCTGACTCTAAACATCCACCACCCTGAAGCCCATCAGATCCACCATCGCTGCTGGAGCTGTATAGAAGGACCTTCACCATCTACCTGTGGCCTTCTGACTCTAAACATCCACCACCCTGAAGCCCAGCAGATCCACCATCGCTGCTGGAGCTGTATAGAAGGATCTTCACCATCTACCTGTGGCCTTCTGACTCTAAACATCCACCACCCTGAAGCCCATCAGATCCACCATCGCTGCTGGAGCTGTATAGAAGGACCTTCACCATCTACCTGTGGCCTTCTGACTCTAAACATCCACCACCCTGAAGCCCAGCAGATCCACCATCGCTGCTGGAGCTGTATAGAAGGATCTTCACCATCTACCTGTGGCCTTCTGACTCTAAACATCCACCACCCTGAAGCCCAGCAGATCCACCATCGCTGCTGGAGCTGTATAGAAGGATCTTCACCATCTACCTGTGGCCTTCTGACTCTAAACATCCACCACTCTGAAGCCCAGCAGATCCACCATCACTGCTGGAGATGTATAGAAGGACCTTCACCATCTACCTGTGGCCTTCTGACTCTTACATCTTTTGCCGGACATGTTTCAGTGTTACCTCCGTCACCAGGCTCCGCGGTAATCCTACCGCTTGCCTGACAGGCTTTCTACTGATCACCTGGTATCTGACCCCGGCTGACTCCCTGACTACGATTGTCTATTGATTTTGTTCCTAATTTTACCCCTCCCTTATCCTTTTATCCTATTATTAATTAAAAAAAAAAAAAAAAAAAAAAAAACTTTTAGGTTTACTGACATTTTTTTCACATTTATCAAACTTAGCTATGTATTTTGTTATCTGATAAAATTCAGTACATACAGACACTGGCCGGTGGCCGGTTCATGCAGCTTTAAATGTATATCCTTATTGTAAAGGTGGCCGGACCTTCTACTACAAACACTTATTACCTTTGGTGTCCAACATTTTACTTATGAGTGGTAAATGTTCAAGTTGTAGTGTCGCGACCCGCACCACAATTGTGGGTTACCAGGGCAATGGGGTACCCAGAGCCGAGCCCATGGAAGTCTATGGGGTTGTCACAGGTAGCGGTGGCTCGGTCTGTGGCCCTGGCGGTCCGGCGTATGTTGGGGGGAATATTATTTACAGGGGATTAGTATATAACAGTTCGTGACGCCACCTGTAGTTTTCTGATCACTAAGACCAGCGCTGCTGTAGATCTCTGAGGGGATGGTGTGGCAGCTAGATGTCGGGTCCCCTACAGGTGGGACTCTTCCCTCAGGGTCTATAGTGATGATGATGTCGTGAAGGTATGCAGTTAAATGACACAGTCTCACACATTAAAGCTTCTTTCCATACCTTTACTTTTCAAGATGATAAGGCAGGTCCCGGGAAGCTGTTGGGGTGGATGGAGGATGCGTTTCAAGGTAACGGCTGAGCAGGTTAGAGGCCTCCTTAATTTTCAATGTAACGAGTCCAACTTGCATGAAGCTAAGTTCACTCAAAAACTCCAGCTAATTCTGTAGCTGTACTGCCCTGTCGGTGTTGTGATGGAGCCTCCTCAGGGTGGAATTAAGACCTTGCTTTTGTCCTGCAGAACTCAAAAGCCTTATTCTCCTGACTCCAGTTACGTACTGACAAAAGGGCTTGTTCCTGTGACTTGAAGTCCAGCGAACCTCTGGTTTTTCTATCACTACGCCTGAAGCTGTAGCGACACTTCGGTCCCCAGTGACCGGTGACTAATGCAGGTTAGTTCAATCCTTAAGGCACTTCTATAATTCCTTTCCACTGCGCCCTTCGCCCTGCTTGCACTCTTAATATCAGCACTGACCAGACTAGGATAATATTCGGTCATCCGTACTAGCCTCCACTTATGTACCGTCTCCCTGTGTTGACAGGAGATCTCCACTTTCCAACAGGCACCAGTCCTGACTCCCTGCACACTCACAGGAAAACTTTCAGACTGCACTGTGCTACAGGACACCCCCTAACACCCCTGCTGGGTGTGTCTGAAGTGTATATGAGTGATGTCGAGCCCTTAACCGTTACCTCTCCACTCATCCTCCTGGTATTGTGTGCCTTACATACCAGGGCTACACAGTAGGAACTGAACTATGTGTTACTTTGTGATCTCTGACATTGTACCTGTAACCTCTGAATGTGAAACATCATGGAATAGTTACCGTATTTTTCAGATTTAAATACTTTTTTCCACCCAAAATGTGGAGGAAAATGGGGGTGCGTCTTCTAGTCCTGATGTATTGGCTGTGGTGGGGAGGTTGGGGAGCGGTTTCGGCGGAGCAGCGGATCACAGAGGCAGGAGCCGGCGGCTCTGGCTAACTCCTGTGCCCGCTGCTAAAGAGAAATGAATATGCACTGCATTCCCATGGGCCTGGAGGGCAATGAATATTCGTTTCCTTCTGGCATCCTGGTATGATTGGTCCCATCCTCATCCTGAGATGAATATTCATTTCATGACCGCCGCAGCAGCAGGAAGCTGACGGCTGACACTGCGCGCTACTGAAGAGGAATGAATACTCACCGCTCTCTGCGATGAACAGTCCCAGTGAGTATTCCGGCACCGGAGCAGAACGCTGCGAGGGAGCGGAGGATGGTAAGAGTAATGGTTTGTTCTTTTTAATCTCTTCTGATGGGGACATGTATAACAGGACAAGGATGGGACCAATCATACCAGGATAAAGATGGGGCCAATCATACCAGGATAAGTATGAGGCCATGCAAACCAGGATAGGGATGGGGCCATGTATAATAGGACAAGGATGGGGCCAATCATACCAGGATAAAGATTGGGGCCAATCATACCAGGATAAGGATGGGGCCATGCATACCAGGATAAGGATGGGATCATACATACCAAGGTAAGGATGGGACCATGCATACCAGGACAAGGATGGGGCCATTATGCCAGGATAAAGATGGGGCCAATCATACCTGGAAAGGTATGGGCCCAATCATACCAGGATAAGGATGGGGCCATGTATACCAGGAAAGGGATGGGGAACATACATACCAAGGTAAGGATGGGGCCATGCATACCAGGATAAGGATGGGACCATGCATACCAGGATAAGGATGGGACCATACATACCAGGATAAGGATGGGACCATACATACCAGGATAAGGATGGGGCCATGCATACCAAGATAAGGATGGGGCCACGCATACCAGGATAAGGATGGGACCATGCATACCAGGATTAGGATGGGGCCATGCATACCAGGATAATGATGGGGCCATGCATACTAGGATAAGGATGGGGCCATGCATACCAGGATAAGGATGGGACCATGCATACCAGGATAAGGATGGGACCATGCATACCAATATAAGGATGGGGCCCTGCATACCAGGATAAGGATGGGGCCCTGCATACCAGGATAAGGATGGGGCCATGCATACCAAGATAAGGATGGGGCCCTGCATACCAGGATAAGGATGGGACCCTGCATACCAGGATAAGGATGGGGCCATACATACCAGGATAAGGATGGGACCATACATACCAGGATAAGGATAGGACCATGCATACCAAGATAAGGATGGGGCCCTGCATACCAGGATAAGGATGGGATCATACATACCAAGGTAAGGATGGGACCATGCATACCAGGACAAGGATGGGGCCAATTATGCCAGGATAAGGATGGGGCCATACATACCAGGATAAGGATGGGGCCATGCATACCAAGATAAGGATGGGGCCCTGCATACCAGGATAAGGATGGGGCCATGCATACCAGGATAAGGATGGGGCCATGCATACCAGGATAAGGATGGGGCCATGCATACCAGAATAAGGATGGGGCCATGCATACCAGGATAAGATGGGACCATGCATACCAGGATAGAGATGGGGCTATGCATACCAGGATAAGGATGGGGCCATGCATACCAGGATAAGGATGGGGCCATGCATACCAGTATAAGGATGGGACCATGCATACCAGGATAAGGATGGGACCATGCATACCAGGATAGAGATGGGGCCATGCATACCAGGATAAGGATGGGGCCATGCATACCAGGATAAGGATGGGGCCATGCATACCAGTATAAGGATGGGACCATGCATACCAGGATAAGGATGGGGCCATGCATACCAGGATAAGGATGGGACCATGCATACCAGGAAAGAGATGGGGCCATGCATACCAGGATAAGGATGGGGCCATGCATACCAGGATAAGGATGGGGCCATGCAACCAGTATAAGGATGGGACCATGCATACCAGGATAAGGATGGGGCCATGCATACCAGGATAAGGATGGGGCCATGCATACCAGTATAAGGATGGGCGATACCTATGCATCATACCAGGATAAGGATGGGGCCATGCATACCAGGATAAGGATGGGGCCATGCATACCAGGATAAGGATGGGACCATGCATACCAGGATAGAGATGGGGCCATGCATACCAGGATAGGGATGGGACCATGCATACCAGGATAAGGATGGGGCCATACATACCAGGATAAGGATGGGACCATGCATACCAGGATAGAGATGGGGCCATGCATACCAGGATGGGGATGGGACCATGCATACCAGGATAAGGATGGGGCCATGCATACCAAGATAAGGATGGGGCCATACATACCAGGATAAGGATGAGGCCATACATACCAGGATAAGGATGAGGCCCTGCATACAGGATAGAGATGGGGCCATGCATACGTAGATGAGATGGAGACCCTGCATACCAGTATAGGGATGAGAGCGACCATTCCTACCAGGATAGGGATTAGGGGGCCATGCATACAAGGATAGGGATGAGGGAGCAACGCATACAAGGATAGGGATGAGGGAGCTACGTATACAAGGATAGGGATGAGGGGGCCATGCATACCAGAATAGGGGATATTAAGCACAGAATTTACATTTTTGCTTCCGTTTTTTTTTTTCTTAAAACTTAGGTGCGTCTTATAGTCCAAAAAATACGGGTACATAATTTTATTATTACGGTATTTTTATTATATAAAATACCTAATATTTTTAGATAGTATGATATTGATCAATTAAAATGTTTTTAGTCCGTTTTTCCTCGTTTTTTTTTTTCAATGACTCTCCATAGAGTGTGGTCATTATGTGGATATAATTGGTAGTTAACCCCTTAATGTCCATTGACGTGCACAGTCCGTCATGGCAAGGTGTCAGTTTTGGCACCTTGACGGACTGTGCACGTCATGCCTTTGAACTACCACTGCGGTAGTTCAGTGCCGACAGCTGTCTGTGACAGCTGATAGGCACAGCAAGCGGTGCGGGGACCTTTGCCATCGGTCCCCTGCACCCACAGTGCTGTGATTGGTCAGTCAATCTGACTGACCAAACACAGCAGCGATCGCGCAGGAGAAGCTGAAATTTCAGCTTCTCCAGCGCGACCAGTGCAGGAGCGGCGCTGCAGTGGCCAAGCTTCCTGCACTAACAGCCAGGAGCGGCGCCCCCACCGCCCTGGATGTTAACCCCCTGACTGCTGCGATCGAGCGCGATTGCAGCGCTCAGGGGGGAGGCAGAGGGTCGGGAGCTCCCCCTGCCTCAGATCCGCGCCCTGCAATGTATTTGCAGGGCCTGATCTCTGCCTTGATGACCCAGGGGTTGTCATGACAACCTCTGAGTCATCTAGCTACGGAAAGCTGCTGTGATCATGCTCACAGCAGCTTTCACCATAGGTACAATGTTAGAACCCTCTTGTTAGATTTTGTTTCAGTTTGCTGGTCACATGACCTTTTTTCCCTATTTAGTCTGGCTCCGCCCTTCTGGCTTTGCTGGACTTCATTGTATTATCTACTCTTAAGCTAGCCAGGTGCTTAGGTGCCTTACTCTGTCAGTTTTGCTTGATCTTAGGATCTCTTAGTATTTGTTTTCTGTTTTATATTTCCTGCTACACTTTCTGTTAGGAGGTGTCCACCTTTTCACCCAGTCCCTAGTTCTTGTAGGGATTCCTCCCTCGCAACTATAGGTCTTCGTTCAGACTAGCTGAGGACTTTAGCAGGTCTGGTCGCAGGATCAGGTTCCCCGTTACATCGTAGGGATCCAGCTTAGTTCTATTGTAGGGACAGAATTCCCACCTTTCCTTAGTGCTTGTAGCAGATCATAACAGTAAGTCCAGCCCAAAGAAAAAAAAAAAAAAAATCTCTAAGGAAAGATTTTCAGTTTCTATTATGGTGTCGGTTCAGGATTTGGCTCAACACCTGCAGCGACTCTCTCTGGAGGTGGCTGAAATCCAGCAACACGTGAGTAGTTGTTCTGGAGCTGATTTCGTGGAGCCAAAGGTACGTTTGCCTGATTTATTTTTTGGTGAACAACAAGATTTTTTTTCTTTTAAAAATGCTTGCTTGTTGTATTTCCGTTTGAGACCCAGATCCTCTGGTGATGAATCACAGCGCATAGGGTTCATAATGTCACTTTTGCGCAAAGAACCTCAGGACTGGGCCTTTTCTCTGCAGCTTAGTGATCCATGCTTTAGATCTGTGGATAGTTTTTTTTTCTGCTTTGGGGTTATTATATGACGATCCGGATCGTGTTTCATCAGCTGAGACAGAATTGAGATGTTTGAGACAGGGATCAGGTAATGTGGAAAAATATTGTACTCACTTCCGAAGGTGGTCCGCTCAGGTGGGCTGGAACGATTCAGCTTTGAAAAGTTTATATTTCTTGCAGGGTTAAGTGAAAGGGTTAAAAATTTGCTGATTGCTTATCCCATACCTGGTAACTTGCAAGAGGCTATGCAATTAGCCATACGGGTGGATAGGAGACTGTGTGCAAGGGTTAATGAGAGTAAATCTGCCTTGTCAGCTCCAAGTCTGGAGAGCGACTGTACTGACATTGCAGAGCCGATGGAAATTGGAGCAATGGCACCTCACTCTCGGGAAAAAGACCGCAGATTTGCTGAAGGTTTGTGTTTCTATTGTGGCAAATCTAAGCATTTTATTAAGAACTGTGTGCTTCGAATGAATAAAGAGAGAAAAAAAAATGAGGTCAGTTTCGCCCGTATAGCTTGTTTAAACAATAAAGGTGTCTTTCTTTCTGCTACCACTGCTGGTTGAGGAGGAATTAATGGAGTTTCGGGTATTTGTGGAATGTGGTTCAACTCTCAATGTGATCGATGGGAAATTTTTGGAAAAACTAAAATTAAAACCAAACTTCTGTCTTCCCCTATTAATGTGGTTTCTGTGGATGGTTCTCACTTGAAAAATGTTACTCACCATATCTGTGAATTTCCTCTTACTATTAATGGTGTTCATCAAGAGAATTTGGATTTGGTAGTTTTGAATAATTTGCCCTCACCGGTGATTTTGGGGTTACCCTGGTTAAAATTGCACAATCCGGTACTGGATTGGTCTACCAATGAAATTAAGTCCTGTAGTCCTAATTGTTATGCCAAGTGTTGTAACGGGCATATTGCTGCTGTAGTTAAGGGGGAGTTACCTGTACCTATTCAGGATTTTTGGAAAGTTTTTTCTGATAAGGAATCGCAGGTATTGCCTCCTCATAGAGATTATGATTGTGCAATTGAATTTGTCCCTGGAGCGACTCTTCCTGAAAGTCGCTTATTTAATTTGACTATTCCTGAGAGAAAGGCTTTGGAGGAATACATACAGACAAGCTTGGCCGCCAGTCACATTAGGCCTTCCAAATCTCTGTGGCGGTTAGATTTTTTTTTGTTAAAAAAAAGGACGGCGGTTTACGGCCTTGTCTAGACTTTCGTGAGATTAATAAGATTACTGTACGCAATCCTTACCCACTGCCATTGATTCCTGATTTGTTTAACCAGTTAGTGGGGGCCAAGTGGTTCTCGAAAATTGATCTTCGAGGGGCATACAATTTGTTGCGCATGAAGGAGGGGGATGAATGGAAGACTGCGTTTAACACTCCACTGGGTTATTTTGAGAATCTGGTCATGCCTTTTGGGCTTTCCAGTGCTCCGGCATTTTTTCAGAATCTTATTAATGACATCCTTAGACCTTTGATCGGCAGAAGTGTGGTTGTGTATTTGGATGACATTTTGATTTATTCACCGGATTTGGTGTCTCATTGGAGGAGTGTGCGTGAAGTATTACAGTTACTGAGTGATAATTCACTTTTTGCCAAACTAGAAAAATGTGAGTTCGCTGTACAGAGACTTAGTTTTTTGGGCTACATTGTCTCCAGTGAAGGTTTTGAGATGGACCCGATGAAAATGCAAGCTGTGCAGGATTGGCCTAGACCTATTGGTGTGAAATCAATACAGAGGTTTTTGGGGTTCACCAATTATTATAGAAAATTCATAAAAAAAATTTTCTGTGATTGCCAAACCTCTGACCGATCTCACCAGGAAAGGTGCTAATGCGGTTCAGTGGACTACTGAGGCCATTGAGACTTTTATGTTGCTAAAGGGAGGTTCAGCTCTGCTCCCATCCTTACGCAGCCTGATGTGACTAAACCAGTTTTGGTTGAGGTTGATGCTTCTTCTGTGGGGGTCGGCGCGGTGTTGTCTCAGGCAAAGACGATGGAGTACATCCCTGTGCTTTTTTTTCAAAGAAATTTTCTGAGTCTGAACTAAATTATGATATCGGTAATCGGGAATTGTTGGCAATTAAACTCGCATTTGAACACTGGCGTCATTTTTTGGAGGGAGCGGAATTTCCGTTCAAGTCTTCACCGATCATAAAAATCTGGTCTACCTTGATGCTGCCAAACGCTTGAATGCCTGTCAGGCTAGGTGGGCACTATTTTTCTGACGGTTTAATTTTACCGTTACTTACATCCCAGGTACTAAAAATGTTAAAGCTGATGCTTTGTCTCGCAGCTTTTCTCCTATGGTGGGTACTGAGGAGGAGGAGAACATTTTACAAGAGGGGGTTGTTATTGCTGTTTTGGACTCCGTGCTGGAAGATGAGATTCTTAAAGCACAGGAGAATGCCCCATCTAACACGCCGCATGGGAGGTTGTTTGTGCCTGGTACCCTGAGGAGAGATTTGTTTGTTGAATGTCATGACTCTCGGTTGGCAGGTCATCCTGGAATCTCTGAGACCAAGAGACTTGTGGGTCGCAGCTTTTGGTGGCCTGGATGGCAGAAGGAAGTCATTAAGTGGGTGCGTCAATGCACGGTGTGTGCTAGATCTAAGTCTTCTCATACTCCTGCTGCGGGGTTGCTTTGCCCTCTGGAGGTCCCTAGTGCACCTTGGACACATTTGGCTATGGACTTTATTACTGACCTTCCCCCCTCTGAGGGTTTCACTGTCATCTGGGTGGTCGTGGACCGTTTTAGCAAGATGTGTCACTTGGTTCCTTTCATCAAATTGCCCTGCGCTAAGACTCTTGCTAAGGCCTTTGTCAAGGAAATAGTCAGACTACATGGTGTTCCTACTGACATTGTTTCTGATAGGGGACCTCAGTTTGTGGCTCGTTTTTGGCGCGCTTTTTGTGACAGGTTGGGAGTTCATTTGTCGTTTTCATCCGGATATCTGTCATGGGTGCATCGCCGCGAGGATCGTCGCGATTGCACATTCTGACTTCTCGCAGCTGAGTTGCTGTTACTTTGTGTTTGGTAATGAGAGAGTTAATTTTACCTAGCTCTTTGCTAAGACTAGGTCCAGCCTCGCCCGGCTGCTTTTGATTATGTTCTAATTAGATTCCTTCATATACCTGCCAGTCTGGGTGTTAGATGCCGGTGAAAGCCTTCATGTAGTCTAGCAGACTGGATCGGTTCTGAGAATACTTAAGCTAAGAGCTCCTTAGTTGTTTTTACTCTTATAGCTTATAGTTTATCTCTGAGACCTTAGGTGTTCCTACTGTGTGTGAGTGTTGTATGTAAGACTTTATTTACTTTATTTCTTGTCTTTCTTGTATGTCTTTCTGTTCATTAACCGTTACCTGTTCATTCCCTTTGGTGGTAATCAGGGTCCTTCTTAGGACTAGATTACAGTTGGCAGGGATTGATAGGAGACAGGGTTTACGCTGGTGGCCTGGACCTCTGTACCTTTAACAGTACCTCCAGGTAGAGGGATTAGTTAGGACCCCAGTTTAGGGTCAGCATCTTTAGTATGGGCCGGTGAAAATGTCACGCTGTATAGCAGATATATATATGTGATGACAGTAATCTATATCAAAAGGGCAACATACTATATAACATGCGCATAGATATATGATAACATAGAATTACCTGACAGAATGTCCAGTGGGTCAATACGGAATCCGTTATACGCTGTCTCTGGCTAGAGGGTGACCGGGGTCTATGCTGACCCTAAACTGGGGTCCTAACTAATCCCTCTACCTGGAGGTACTGTTAAAGGTACAGAGGTCCAGGCCACCAGCGTAAACCCTGTCTCCTATCAATCCCTGCCAACTGTAATCTAGTCCTAAGAAGGACCCTGATTACCACCAAAGGGAATGAACAGGTAACGGTTAATGAACAGAAAGACATACAAGAAAGACAAGAAATAAAGTAAATAAAGTCTTACATACAACACTCACACACAGTAGGAACACCTAAGGTCTCAGAGATAAACTTTAAGCTATAAGAGTAAAAACAACTAAGGAGCTCTTAGCTTAAGTATTCTCAGAACCGATCCAGTCTGCTAGACTACATGAAGGCTTTCACCGGCATCTAACACCCAGACTGGCAGGGATATAAAGGAAGCTAATTAGAACATAATCAAAAGCAGCCGGGCGAGGCTGGACCTAGTCTTAGCAAAGAGCTAGGTAAAATTAACTCTCTCATTACCAAACACAAAGTAACAGCAACTCAGCTGCGAGAAGTCAGAATGTGCAATCGCGACGATCCTGCGGCGATGCACCCATGACAGTACCCCCCCTTCTACGAGGGGCCTCCGGACCCTCAGGGCCAGGTCTGCCCGGGTAAGTTGTGTGGAAGGTCCGAACCAATCGATCTGCGTTAACCTCCGACGCAGGGACCCACGTCCTCTCCTCAGGACCATACCCCTTCCAATGAACCAGGTACTGAAGGGACCGACGACTGAGACGTGAGTCAATGATTTTCGACCCATGAAATTCCACGTTATCATTGACCACCACTGAAGGAGGAGGTAGAGGTGACGGTATGACTGGTGCCACATACTTTTTAAGTAATGACTTGTGAAACACATTATGAATTTTAAACGTAGGAGGGAGGTCCAGACGAAATGCCACAGGATTAATTATGGAACTGATCCTGTACGGCCCGATGAATCTGGGACCCAACCTCCAGGAGGAAACTTTAAGTTTTATATTCCTGGTAGACAACCAAACCAGATCGTTCACCTTCAGATCTAGACCAGAAACTCTCCCCCTATCAGCCATCCGTTTGTAACGGTTCCCCGTAACCTTCAGTCTTAATCGATCTGGAACTATCAGTCTCCCTGAAAGTCCCACAGGGGCGTCCCCCTGAGCCCCCAATACCTCCCCCTCAAGCTCAGAGCAAACAGCTGACACTACAACTCCCTCCTGAGGAATAGGAACCGGATCATCCGTCCTCCCGGCCCCTGGGAAAGTACGAGATAAGGCATCAGGAAGCAACTTTATTGAGCCGTCATATGCGCGATGAGGAGGTAACTCTTTACACCCCTCCTCTGAGAACATCTCCCCAAAGTCCTCCAGAAAAGGAGACAAAGTCCTAGGCACAACCACACCGATGACCGTGCTCATGCAGTTATTCCTGCAAAATTCACCCCACTGGCTTATCTTTCCGGATTGCCAATCAATCACTGGGTTATGTTTAGCCAACCAAGGAAGTCCCAACACAATAGGAGTAGGTAGACCCTCCAACACATAACAAGACAATTGCTCTTTATGTATTGCCCCTACTCGAAGATCTATGTTATGAACAGCTTGTACCAAGCTACCTTGACCGAGAGGTCTAGAATCAATAGAGACTATAGGGACCGGTTTGGCCAATACACTCAGTTGCATACCATGCACCTGGGCAAACCGAGCGTCCACCAGATTAGCCCCGGACCCACTATCAAGAAAAACAGAAATCCTCTCAGTTCTAGTACCAATCACCACCTCCGCAGGCACGAGAAACTGAGAGGGATTTGGGGACAAAATACACACTCCCAGGTTAACTCCTTTGCTCAAAGAGGCCCGGGATGGACACCCCCCAACAAAATGTCCCTCTCTCCCGCAAAAGAAACACCTTCTAGTCTTGCGGTGCACCGCCGGTTCCCTCTTACAAAAAGATGTCCCTCCCAACTGCATGGGTTCCTCAGAACAGACCAGGGGAACCTCAGTATAAGGGACTTTAGTAGTAGGTGGAGTCATCACGGGAGGAGGAGTTACCTCGCGTCTTCCCCGAATTCGTCTATCAATGCGAATAGCGAGGGCCATAGCAGCCTCCAGTGATGGAGGAGACTCATACTGAGCCAACACATCTTTTAATTTGTCAGACAACCCTTGACAAAACTGGCTCCTAAGAGCTGGGTCATTCCACTGAGTATCTGTTGCCCATCTACGGAACTCAGAAGAATATTCCTCCGCTGGACGATTTCCTTGCCGTATTTTACGTAACTTTGTTTCAGCAAGGGAAACTCGATCCGGATCATCATATACCAGACCCAGGGCAGTAAAAAATCGATCCACTGACTGGAGATCTGGGGAGCCTGGAGGAATAGAGAACGCCCAAGATTGAGGGTCCCCTTGTAAGAGCGAGATAACAATTCCCACCCTCTGCTCTTCACTCCCAGATGACCGAGGCCGCAGCCGAAAGTACAATTTACATGCCTCCCGGAAAGTAAAAAATTTGTCCCGCCCACCAGTGAACCTGTCCGGAAGAGCAACCTTAGGTTCAGATCTGGTTTGCTCCAGGGGGGACAAAACCTTGGACTTAATGTCTGCCAACTCCATGGACAACCCCTGCAACTGCCGGGCCAGCTGGGCTACTGGATCCATGACAGCTGGGGAGAATCTTTAGTATGGGCCGGTGAAAATGTCACGCTGTATAGCAGATATATATATGTGATGACAGTAATCTATATCAAAAGGGCAACATACTATATAACATGCGCATAGATATATGATAACATAGAATTACCTGACAGAATGTCCAGTGGGTCAATACGGAATCCGTTATACGCTGTCTCTGGCTAGAGGGTGACCGGGGTCTATGCTGACCCTAAACTGGGGTCCTAACTAATCCCTCTACCTGGAGGTACTGTTAAAGGTACAGAGGTCCAGGCCACAAGCGTAAACCCTGTCTCCTATCAATCCCTGCCAACTGTAATCTAGTCCTAAGAAGGACCCTGATTACCACCAAAGGGAATGAACAGGTAACGGTTAATGAACAGAAAGACATACAAGAAAGACAAGAAATAAAGTAAATAAAGTCTTACATACAACACTCACACACAGTAGGAACACCTAAGGTCTCAGAGATAAACTTTAAGCTATAAGAGTAAAAACAACTAAGGAGCTCTTAGCTTAAGTATTCTCAGAACCGATCCAGTCTGCTAGACTACATGAAGGCTTTCACCGGCATCTAACACCCAGACTGGCAGGGATATAAAGGAAGCTAATTAGAACATAATCAAAAGCAGCCGGGCGAGGCTGGACCTAGTCTTAGCAAAGAGCTAGGTAAAATTAACTCTCTCATTACCAAACACAAAGTAACAGCAACTCAGCTGCGAGAAGTCAGAATGTGCAATCGCGACGATCCTCGCGGCGATGCACCCATGACAGTTTGCTCTTAACAATCATACATCCGCTTCTGCTGGTTGTTCGCCTTTTTTTTGTTGTACTGGGAGACATCCGTCTTTTGGGTCATTTTCCAAGTTGGGATCGGCTGTACCTGAAGAGGAGAATTTTTCTGGTGTTTTGGAGAGAGTTTGGACTGATGTGCGTGGTAATCTTCAGGAGGCTAACAAAAGATCCAAAGTGTATTTTGATAGAAAACGACAAGAGGTTTTGTTTGCTATTGGTGACATGGTTTGGTTGTCCTCTAAGAATCTGCGCTTGAGGATTCCGTCTAAGAAATTGAGTCCCAAGTTTGTAGGGCCCTTTAAGGTGCTTCAGGTTATTAACCAATCTGCTGTTAAGTTGGAGCTTCCTACCTCCTGGAAGATTAATCCGGTGTTTCATGTTTCTCTCTTGAAAAAAGCTGAGGTCTCAGATGGAGACGTCTCGACCACTGTTCCCCTGGTGGTGGAGGACGGGCAATATGAGATTTCCCGCATCCTAAATTCTAGACGGTATAGAGGGAGTTCGCAGTACCTCGTCGCTTGGAAGGGTTATGTGTTGTGAATGGACTTGAAATGAGTTCTGAGCAGAGGCTCCCTCTGGTGGTTACAAGCGGTACTGGACTGTCCAGTGAAGATTGTGAGGAGTGGGAATCAGGTGTTACTGACTGGTCTTATATAAGGGAGTCGCCTTCCCATCAGGGTTGCCGGTGATCAATTGTTCTGGTCTCAATCCTTGAGTCCTGTTTCCTTTGTAGCCTGCTGTGTCGTGTCTGCATCTCCTGCTAACAGATAAGACAATTTCTTCTTTTTGTTTTTGTGCTTGATTTTTGCATTTTGTCCTGCACTTCTGTGGGGGCCTTCAGGGTCCCCTCCGGGGGCTTTTGCCCTCTCAGTTTAGTTCAGCCACTGATGTTTGTACTTTTGCTTTTTCCAGTTTTTTCAGTGGCTGCTGTTTTGATTTTGTTACACCAGAGAACTAATTTAGGTGGTAGAGGTCGTGTGATCTCAGGTGATTTTGAAATTAGTAGAGTTGGTGCTTTTCAGGGTTTTTTGGGATTGCAGTAAGTGCCCTTCCTATCCTTTTCTATTTAGGTAGTTTGGGCCCCAACGTTTGCTCATACTATTTTCTGTCTGTGTCAGTATTTCATCTTGTCTAACCGTCATTACATGTTTGGGGGCTTTCTATGTTCTTTGGGGATCTGCTCCGGGGCAGATAGCTTTCCTCTTTCTATCTTTAGGTGTAGTTTCTCAGGCTGTGACGAGGCGTCTAGGACCAACGTAGGAACGCTCCACGGCTGCCTCTAGTTGTGGTGGTTAGTCAGGGTACTGCAATCTCATAGATTCCAACTTCTCTGGTGTATTGCCTTCTTTACCTGCACTCCTCAGCTACCGAAACATAACAGTATCACCGGCCCAAAAAATTGAAAATTGTATGGTACTCACAGAAGGGAAAAAATATTGTGAAAGAAAAAAGGTTGTCAGAGTTGTCAGAGATATTTTTCTGTTTGTTGCATTTTTTTCCCTCTGTATCTCTGGGTGCTGGGGAGGATTTTTTTTTCTCTCAATGGAGTTTGCACAGTTGTCTGGCCGTGTGGATCAGCTTGCCACTGAGGTTCAGAGTATTGCTATCTATCTTGCTAGGTTGCCTGTTGTGGAACCTAGGATTCCCATGCCAGATTTGTTTTTAGGGGATCGAGCTAAGTTTCAGAATTTCAAAAATAATTGTAAATTGTTTTTTTGCCTTAAAATCTAAGTCCTCAGGGAACGCAGCGCAGCAGGTTCAAATTGTCATCTCTCTCCTGCGCGGCGATCCTCAGGATTGGGCTTTTTCCCTGACACCTGGGGATCCTGTTTTGAGTGATGTTGATGCATTTTTTCAGGCTTTGGGGTTATTGTACGATGAGCCTAATGTCACTAATCAAGCTGAAAAAGCCTTGTTGGCATTAAATCAGGGTCTTGATGACGCTGAGTTATACTGTCAGAGATTCCGTAGGTGGGCAGTCCTGACCAAGTGGAATGACGACGCTTTGGCGGCCCTTTTTCGGAAGGGTCTGTCAGATAATGTAAAGGATGTTATGGTGGGATTCTCTGTCCCCTCTGGTCTCAATGATTCTATGTCATTAGCGATTCAAATTGACAGACGTTTGCGTGAGCGGAGAAGTATGCGTGGAATGGTGTTGCCTTGTGAACCTGCTTCTGAACCCATGCAGTGTGATAGAGTGGTGTCTGGGGCACAGCGTCATGAGTTTCGAAAGCGCAATGGGTTATGTTTCTACTGTGGTGATGCCTCTCATGCTATTTCAGTCTGCCCTAAGCGGGGAAGACGTTTTGCACGCTCAGTTGTCTTGGGTAGTGTTCAGACTAAGTTTTTATTAACTGTCACTCTGATATGCTCTCTGTCCTCATTTTCTGCTCAGGCTTTTGTTGATTCTGGAGCAGCTATTAACCTGATGGATTATGATTTTGCTAAACGTTGTGGGTTTCCCTTGATACCCCTACAGAAGTCTATTCCCCTACTGGGGATCGATTCTACCCCTTTGGCTGAGAATAAACCTCAGTTCTCTACTCAGGTGATAATGAGGGTTGAACCTGATCATCAGGAGTGCTGTAAATTTTTGGTTCTGTATAATCTGCATGATATTATCGTACTGGGCTTCCCTTGGTTGCAGTCTCATAATCCTGTTTTGGATTGGAAATCTGTGTCTGTAACCAGTTGGGGCTGCCAATGTGTTAATACCAACACTCCTGTTTTTTCTGCCTCCCCCCAGGCTCAGGATGTTCCTGACTTTTTGATTGATTTTTCTGATGTGTTTAGCGAAAGTAAATCTGCATCCTTGCCTCCCCATAGGAGCTATGACTGCGCTATTGAATTAGTGCCTGGTAGTAAATTCCCTAAAGGTCGCCTTTTTAACTTGTCTGTACCTGAACATGATGCTATGCGGTCTTATATCAAGGAATCATTGGTGAAGGGTCATATCAGACCATCCTCTTCACCCTTAGGTGCCGGTTTTTTCTTTGTGGCCAAAACGGATGGTTCATTAAGGCCGTGTATTGATTATCGTCTTTTGAACAATATTACTGTAAAATATCAATACCCGTTACCTTTGATTTCTGACCTGTTTTCCAGGGTGAAAAACGCTACTTGGTTTACCAAGCTTGACCTCAGGGGGGCATATAACCTTATTCGCATTAAGCACGGGGATGAATGGAAGACGGCATTCAATACCCTTGAGGGGCATTTTGAGTACCTTGTGATGCCCTTTGGGCTCACCAATGCTCCTTCTGTCTTCCAGTCCTTCATGAATGACATTTTCAGGGATTTTGTGGATAAATTTCTGATTGTTTATTTGGATGATATCTTGATTTTTTCTAATGACTGGGACTCTCATGTGAAACATGTTCGAACTGTATTCCAGATTTTGAGAGAGAATGCTCTGTATGTGAAGGGATCAAAGTGTCTTTTTGGCGTAGAGAGGATCTCATTTCTGGGATTCATTTTGTCCCCATCTGTTATTGAAATGGACCCGGTCAAGGTTCAGGCCATCTGTGATTGGGTCCAACCTACTTCATTAAAGGCTCTTCAAAGATTTTTGGGTTTTGCCAATTTTTATCGTAAATTTATTGGTAATTTCTCGGTTATTGTTAAACCATTGACTGATTTGACCAGAAAGGGTTCTGATGTGGTGAATTGGCCTCCTGAGGCAGTCTCTGCATTTCAGGAACTTAAGCAGAGATTCACTTCTGCTCCTGTTCTACGGCAGCCTGATGTTTCTCTGCCATTTCAGGTGGAGGTTGATGCCTCTGAAATTGGGGCAGGTGCCGTTTTGTCCCAAAAAGATCCAGAGACCTCTAAAAGTAACCCTTGTGCCTTTTTCTCTCAAAAATTTTCTCCTACTGAACGTAATTATGACGTGGGTAATCGGGAGTTACTGGCCATGAAGTGGGCTTTTGAAGAGTGGAGACATTGGCTGGAGGGAGCCAAACATCAGGTGGTGGTCCTTACGGACCATAAGAATCTGGTTTATCTGGAATCTGCCAAGCGACTCAATCCTAGACAGGCCAGGTGGGCCTTGTTTTTCACACGTTTTAATTTTGTGGTTTCCTTTCTTCCTGGCACTAAGAATGTTAAGGCGGATGCCCTCTCGAGGAGTTTCCTTGCGGACTCTCCTGAGTTATCTGATCCTTCTGTTATTTTGAAATAGGGTGTAGTTCTTTCCGCCATCTCACCCAATTTGAGACTTGCTCTGGAGGGGTGTCAGGAGGATAGGCCCGAGCGCTGCCCTGTTGGAAAATTGTTTGTCCCGGACCAGTGGAAAAAGAGTGTGATGTCTGAGATTCATTGTTCAGCGTTGGCTGGGCATCCCGGAATTTTTGGTACCAGAGACTTGGTTAGTCGGTCCTTTTGGTGGCCTACCTTGTCTCGTGATGTCAGGGAATTTGTGCAGTCCTGCGGGACTTGCTCTCGCTCCAAGCCTTGCTCTCGCTCTAGTGGTTTGTTGATGCCATTGATTGTGCCTAAGAGACCATGGACCCATATCTCTATGGATTTCATTTCCGACCTCCCTGTTTCTCAGAGAATGACCGTCATCTGGGTGATTTGTGATAGGTTTTCCAAGATGATACATCTTGTGCCATTACCTAAGTTGCCTTCCTCCTCTGAATTGGTGCCTTTGTTCCTTCAGCACGTGGTTCGTTTACACGGCATTCCTGAGAACATTGTGTCTGATAGAGGAGTCCAGTTTGTTTCCAGATTTTGGAGGACCTTTTGTTCTAAACTTGGTGTTCAATTGTCTTTCTCCTCGGCGTTTCATCCTCAGACCAATGGTCAAACTGAGAGAACAAACCAGACATTGGAGACTTATCTAAGATGCTTTGTGTCTGCTGATCAGGATGATTGGGTCTCTTTTTTGCCTTTGGCTGAGTTTGCTCTTAATAATAGGGCTAGCTCTGCCACTTTGATGTCTCCATTTTTCTGTAATTCTGGGTTTCACCCTCGATTTTCTTCAGGACAGACGGAGGCTTCTGTCTGTCCAGGTGTTGACTCTGTTGTGGAGCGTATGCAACAGATTTGGGACCAGGTAGTGGAGAGGTTGTCCCTCTCTCAGGAGAGGGCCCAGCGGTTTGCTAACCGGCATAGGACTGATGGTCCTCGGTTTAAAGTGGGGGACTTGGTCTGGTTGTCCTCAAGAAATATTCCTATGAGAGTGGCATCTCCTAAATTTAAGCCTAGGTTCATTGGACCTTATAAGATCATGGAGATTCTTAATCCTGTTTCTTTTCGTTTGCTTCTTCCAGGGACATTTAAGATCCATAACGTGTTCCACAAGTCCTTGTTGAAGAGGTTTGTTGAGCCAGTGGTTCCTACTGCTTTGCCTCCTGACCCTGTTCTGGTTGAGGGCAATATGGAGTTTGTGGTTGAGAAAATATTGAATTCTCGTTTTTCTAGACGGAAACTCCAGTATTTGATTAAGTGGAGAGGTTATGGTCAGGAAGACAATTCTTGGGTGTTTGCTTCGGACATCCATGCTAGGAGACTCATCCGTGCGTATCATAGAACTCATCCTGACCGACCTGGTTGCTCAAGTGAGGGTTCGGTGACCCCTCCTCAAGGGGGGGGTACTGTTGTGAATGGACTTGAAATGAGTTCTGAGCAGAGGCTCCCTCTGGTGGTTACAAGCGGTACTGGACTGTCCAGTGAAGATTGTGAGGAGTGGGAATCAGGTGTTACTGACTGGTCTTATATAAGGGAGTCGCCTTCCCATCAGGGTTGCCGGTGATCAATTGTTCTGGTCTCAATCCTTGAGTCCTGTTTCCTTTGTAGCCTGCTGTGTCGTGTCTGCATCTCCTGCTAACAGATAAGACAATTTCTTCTTTTTGTTTTTGTGCTTGATTTTTGCATTTTGTCCTGCACTTCTGTGGGGGCCTTCAGGGTCCCCTCCGGGGGCTTTTGCCCTCTCAGTTTAGTTCAGCCACTGATGTTTGTACTTTTGCTTTTTCCAGTTTTTTCAGTGGCTGCTGTTTTGATTTTGTTACACCAGAGAACTAATTTAGGTGGTAGAGGTCGTGTGATCTCAGGTGATTTTGAAATTAGTAGAGTTGGTGCTTTTCAGGGTTTTTTGGGATTGCAGTAAGTGCCCTTCCTATCCTTTTCTATTTAGGTAGTTTGGGCCCCAACGTTTGCTCATACTATTTTCTGTCTGTGTCAGTATTTCATCTTGTCTAACCGTCATTACATGTTTGGGGGCTTTCTATGTTCTTTGGGGATCTGCTCCGGGGAAGATAGCTTTCCTCTTTCTATCTTTAGGTGTAGTTAGTTTCTCAGGCTGTGACGAGGCGTCTAGGACCAACGTAGGAACGCTCCACGGCTGCCTCTAGTTGTGGTGGTTAGTCAGGGTACTGCAATCACATAGATTCCAACTTCTCTGGTGTATTGCCTTTTTTACCTGCACTCCTCAGCTACCGAAACATAACAGTTATGGACCCGAGGATAACTCATGGGTGAGGGCAGATGATGTTTCTGCGTCTAGACTTGTCAGAGCGTTTCACAAGAGGTTTCCGGATAAGCCTAAGTCCTAGGGGATCCGGAGGATCCTCTTAGAAGGGAGGGTACTGTTAGAACCCTCTTGTTAGGTTTTGTTTCAGTTTGCTGGTCACATGACCTTTTTTCCCTATTTAGTCTGGCTCCGCCCTTCTGGCTTTGCTGGACTTCATTGTATTGTCTACTCTTAAGCTAGCCGGGTGCTTAGGTGCCTTACTCTGTCAGTTTTGCTTGATCTTAGGATCTCTTAGTATTTGTTTTCTGTTTTATATTCCCTGCTACACTTTCTGTTAGGAGGTGTCCACCTTTTCACCCAGTCCCTAGATCTTGTAGGGATTCCTTCCTCGCAACTATAGGTCTTCGTTCAGACTAGCTGAGGACTTTAGCGGGTCTGGTCGCAGGATCAGGTCCCCCGTTACATCGTAGGGATCCAGCTCAGTCCTATTGTAGGGACAGAATTCCCACCTTTCCTTAGTGCTTGTAGCAGATCATAACATACAATGCATTGCAATGCTGGAGCATTGCAATGCATTGTAACTGCAATAAAAAGTAAAAAAGTGAAAGTCCCATAAAGGGACAAGTTAAAAAAAAAAAATCATTTTTTTTTTTTTTAAATTGTAAAAAAATATTAAAAATAATTTTAAAAAAATCCCCTAAAAAATACACATTTTTATGTAATAAAAAAAACAAAAAACACAAAAAAATACACGTTTGGTATCGCCGAGTCCATAAAAATCCCATCTATAAAAGTGTATCCCTAGTTAACCCATTCAGTGAAAGCCGTAAAAAAAAACACAAAAAAGTAGTAAATTATACTTTTTCCAAGCGGTATCATCATACCGCTTGGAAAAAGTGCAATAACACGCGATCAAAAAGTCAGATATAAATAATCATGGTACCGCTGAAAATGTCATCTTGTCTCGCAAAAAACAAGCCGCTATACACTATCATCAGCGAAAAAATAAAAAAGTTATAGCTCGCGGAATAAACTGATGCAAAAATAATTATTTTTTCTATAAAATTTTTTATTGTGTAAAAAATGCCAAAACATAAAAAAAATATATATAAATGAGGTATCGCTGTAATCGCAGTGACCCGAAGAATAAAGCTCCTTTATCAATTTTACCACACGCGGAACGGAGGGAAAAAAAAAAAAAAAACAATTCCTGAATTGCTGGTTTTTGTTCTTTCTGCTTCCACAAAAATCGGAATAGGAAGCGATCAAAAACCGTTATGTGCCCAAATATGATACCAATAAAAACGTCAGCTCGTCCCGCAAAAGATAAGCCCACAGATAACTCTGTCGGCCGAAATATGGAAAAATTATAGCTCTCAAAATACGGCTATGCAAAAATTTCTTACAAAAAATTATTAAAAAAAAAAGCGTCTTTTAGAGTGTGACAGAAGCTAAACATGAAAAAAGGGTGTAAATCTGGTATCACCGTTATCGCACCGACCCGAGGAATAAAGTCGCCTAATCACTAATACCGCACGAGGAACGGCGCAAAAAAGAAAACCAATTCTTCACCTTTTGTGGATTTGTTCATTCTGCCTCCCAAAGATCGCAGTAAGGCGATCACAGTGGTTCCCCCCCACATATGGGGTATCAGCGTACTCAGGACAAAATGCACAATAGCTTTTGGGGTCCTATTTCTCCTGTTACCCTTATAAAAATAAAAATGTGGGGGCAAAAAGGTCATTTTTGTGGAAAAAAATATTATTTTTTTATTTTTACGGCTCTACGTTATAAACTTCTGTGAAGCACTTGGGGGTTCAAAGTGCTCACCACACATCTAGATAAGTTCCTTGGGGGGGTCTAGTTTCCAAAATGGGGTCACTTGTGGGGGGTTTCTACTGTTTAGGCACATCTGGGGCTCTCCAAACATGACATGACACCCGCAGACCATTCCATCAAATTCTGCATTCGAAAACGGCGCTCTTTCCCTTCCGAGCTCTGCCATGCGTCAAAATAGTGGTTTACCCCCACATATGGGGTATCAGCGTACTCTAGACAAATTGCACAATAAATTTTGGTGTCCTTTTATCCTTTGGAAAATAAAAATTGGGGTGAAAAGATCATTTTTGTGGAAAAGATATGATTTTTTAATTTTACGGCTCTACGTTATAACCTTCTGTGAAGCCCTTGGGGTTCAAAGCTCTCACCACACATCTAGATAAGTTCCTTGGGGGGGTCTAGTTTCCAAAATGGGGTCACTTGTGGGGGGTTTCCACTGTTTAGGCACACAGGGACTCTAAAAATGCAACATGGCGTCCAATCTCAATTCCAGCCAGAAAAGTCAAATGGCGCTGCTTCCCTTCCGAGCTCTGCCATGCACCCAAATAGTGGTTTACCCCCAAATATGGGGTATCAGCGTACTCAGGACAAATTGCACAATAACTTTTGGGGTCCTTTTATCCTTTGGAAAATAAAAATTGGGATGAAAAGATAATTTTTGTGGAAAAAATATGATTTTTTAATTTTACGGCTCTACGTTATAACCTTCTGTGAAGCCCTTGGGGGTTCAAAGCTCTCATCACACATTTAGATAAGTTCCTTGAGGGGTCTAGTTTCCAAAATGGGGTCACTTATGGGGGGTTTCCACTGTTTAGGTACATCAAGGGCTCTCCAAACGCGACATGGTGTCCGCTCTCGATTCCAGCCAATTTGACATTCCAAATGATGCTCCTTCCCTTCTGAGCACTGTCGTGCGCCTAAAGTTTGGTTTTCCCCCACACATGGAGTATCGGTGTACTCAGGAGAAATTGTACAACAAATATTGTGGTTCATTTTCTCCTGATACCTTTGAGAAAATGTAAAAAATTGTGTTGAAAGAAAAATTGGGGGAAAAAGTTAAATGTTCATTTTTTCCTTCAACATTGCTTCAATTCTTGTGAAGTACCTAAAGGGTTAATAAACTTCTTGAATGTGGCTTTGAACACCTTGAGGGTGCAGTTTTTAGAATGGTGTCACTTTTGGGTATTTTCTGTCATACTGACCCCTCAAATTCACTTCAAATGTGAGGTGGCCCCTAAAAGAAAATGGCTTTGTAAATTTTGTTGGAAAAATGAGAAATCGCTGGTCAACTTTTAACACTTATAACTTCCTAACAAAAAAAAATTTTGGTTCCAAAATTGTGCTGATGTAAAGTAGACATGTGGGAAATGTTATTTATTAACTATTTTTTGTGACATATTTCTCTGATTTAAGGGCATAAAAATTAAAAGTTTGAAAATTGCTAAATTTTCAAAATTTTTGCCATATTTCCGTTTTTTCAAATATAAACGCAAGTTATATTGAAGAAATTTTACCACTAACGTGAAGTACAATATGTCACGAGAAAACAATCTCAGAATCACCAAGATCCGTAGAAGCGTTCCAGAGTTATAACCTCATAAAGTGACAGGGGTCAGAATTGTAAAAATTGGCCTGGACATTAACCTACAAAATGGCTTGGTCGTTAAGGGGTTAAATTAACGCTATTGTGTGCGTGTGTGATTTTGTGTGTCTTTAACTATTTATGTACCATTCTATTATCTATCTATCTGTCTATCTGTGTGTGTAATGGAGTGTGGGTTGGACAAATGTAAAAGAGGAGATTGGACAAAAATTGACGTCACAAACCTTTTTTTTTTGTTAAATAACATATCTTTATTTAGCTTACAAAAACGCATGAAAAAATGCATCAAAAAAGCACCTGCGTTTTCTGCCAAGAGGTCCTGTTTTTGTGCAGAAAATTCAGCAGTGAAATCTGCAACGTGTGCACATACCCTCAAATCCCCCGCCAAAGCCGCGCGGCACCGTTCATTGGCTGAGCCACCCCTGGCTGCGCGGCTTTGGCGGGGGATTCAAATCCCATGCGGCACCGCTCATTGGCTCAGCC